>SJYQ01007122.1:26031-68896 GCA_006410935.1 Redunca redunca
GGGGCAGGCAGCAGAGCCTGGAGCTGGAGCTCGCTGGCGCACACGTGTGTGTCGTGTGTGTGTATGTGTGTGTGTTTGTCTGGGAGACACACTTTTATCAGCTGAGTCGGCGCAGGGCAATAGGGAGAAGTCAGAGCCAGGCTTTTGCCAAGAAGGCCCTGATGCTCTGGTGAGTGTAGGTCAGGAAAGCAGCGGCCAAGTCTGCCCTCCTCCCAGGGTCTGCTCTGAGCCGGCTGACCCCCTTTGCAGATGTGGCAGCTGTGTGTGCTCCGCGTGACCCCGGTCTGCCCACCGCCCTCTCGTGGGGCTCCCGTGCCCTCGGTGCCTGCCTCTCTTTTGAACTGCCCTGCCCTGGTCTGTTTTCATCTCCACCCACCAGCTAAACTATAACTTCCTTTAAGAGTACGTCCAGCAGCACCCAGTACCATGTGGTAGGCCGACCTGATGTCTGTCTCTGGATTGAGCGCGGAGGTTTTGGTGGAAGGAGTGCCTTACGATGGTCACTGACGGAGGCAAGAAGTTGCCAGGCCTCCTGCAGCCCAGCCATCCCCACCCTCGCTGGCTTCCATCACAGCCTTCTCGTCTGGTGCGGAGGTGCTAGCAGCCTTCCTGCACGTGCCTGTTAGTGGCCCCGGGTTCATCCGGCATTGCGTCGTATCGGGACTCCGCTGGGAGCTGGCTGCATCGGCTCACTGTGTGGTGCGTCTCTTTTCTCTCTGCAGTTAACAGCGACGTGATGGTCACTGACCACAACGGCGCCATCAAGCTGTCGCAGCTGTGTAAGTTCTGCGATGTGCGGTCGTC
Source organism: Redunca redunca (assembly GCA_006410935.1). Taxonomy (NCBI): domain Eukaryota; kingdom Metazoa; phylum Chordata; class Mammalia; order Artiodactyla; family Bovidae; genus Redunca; species Redunca redunca. The sequence continues at coordinate 26,836 of SJYQ01007122.1, forward strand.
CACCTGCGACAACCAGAAGTCCTGCTGGAGCAACTGCAGCATCACGGCCATCTGCGAGAGGCCGGAGGAGGTCTGCGTGGCCGTCTGGTGAGGGCGCCTCTCAGTGATGCTCTCACCTCCCCATACAAGCAGCGCTCGTTCGTGGGGTGTAGAGTCCCGTGTCTTGTCTCTTCAGCATCTGTCCCGTTTCCCGCCGCCGCCTTCAGACCCTCTCTCTCAATTACGCAGTGTAATTTCTCGAGCTACTCTGTACACTTTCAAATACACACACACCCCTTCCTTGAGTCAAGGAGAGGGATTTGCCGCTTGCCAGCCACTTAAGTGACCCCCCTGGGGACCCCGCAGTGACGCCCGGAGCTGTGTTCTGAGGCAGACTCGGCCCTGTCTCACAGAGATGGATGCTGGGCTGCTGCAAGAGGGGTGCACTTGTCAGAGATGGGGCAGCGACTCAGGGCATCAGGAAATAACCCGTTCCTTAGTCAGAAGCCTGGCCAGCGCAGCACACCACCGCTGGCCAGACTCCGCCTCTTTCTCTGGGAGCAGATTCTCTCCTCCCTCCCTTTCCCTTTCGTTCTCTTTCTTCTTCCCTCCCTCATCCTCTCATTTTTGCTACGTACACACACAAACACACACACAGTGGGAATCATTTGATTAGCATGTAGTTATTAACACGTATTATGAATTGGGGGTATGAGCCAGAGATTAAAAAAACAGTGATAATTAAGAGAGTCCTCATTTTATTAAAAAAAAGTATACATTTGTTGATGAAATGTAACATTTTGAAGAATCATATAGATGGTTTCAATGTATCAGCTATTTTTTTTAAAGTAAGCTCTGTGTCTCCTGGCTGTTAGCAAATGAGAATATCCACCCAGTTATCTTTGCCTGCGCCTTTGGGCAGGAGTCTCCAGAGACTTTCTCCAGAACATGTGTCCTCAGCCTGGACAGTAGATCTGAGAGCCTGGCACACCTCCCTACCCACCAGGGCATGAATCGAGTTCTTAAGAGCTAAAGGAATGTTCATGGCCAAGACCTGTCACCGTGGCTCGCCATTACCTGCCAGCCACACTGTGTCCAGCTCTGAGCCCTGCTTTTGCAAAAGGGTTCTGACAGAGGTGGTGTTCGAGGAGAGGGACACGTGTGATGGGAGGTCCAGAAGCTTGCCAGCTGAGGGCTGGCGCGGGCAGGGAGCCAGGTTAGTCCAGTAAAGAGGACGTGGGCTCTGCAGAGAGAGCAGAAGGGCTCTCGAGTGGGAAATGCAGTAAATGGTTGTGCAGAAGCCTATAAGGCTGGAGAGACACACAGCTTTTCGAAGGGGATGGACAGACAGACTTGAGCTCAAGGTCAGTTGAGGTGTTCTCTCAGGCATGGTTTCTTGCCAGTGGGGCAGGCGCCCTTCTCTGGAAGCATCAGACCAAGGTCAAGAGGGGGAGAGTGACCACCAGTCCTGTTCAGGGCAGGTTGCTTCGGATCCCGATCGGGTGACCCCAGCCTCCTCCTCCGTGCCTGTTCTCTGCTCACCCTTGCTTGCATAGCCACTGGGGATGAGAAGTTAACTTCTGCACCAAAAGCAGACTGTTTCATTAAGGGGGTTTCCCTACCCCTAGTCCAAGTGCAGGGGGTAGAATGTGAACTGCGCGCTCCTGGCATTGATGCTTTGCTCTCTCAGAAGGTGGGGCCCCGCTCTGCCCCCTCTGTGTTTCAGATGTAGACTAAACTGTCTGCAGAAAGTCACATCCAGAGGTGAAGAGAGGGGATGCCAATGTGGGCGCTCTCCTGTGTCCCCACCCCTGCAGCACGAGGCATTCACCCCGCGCCGTCCAGGGAGGGCCCCGCCCCTCCCCTGCACTTACCAAGCTGGAGTCGCTCTGCATCCAGGGACCAGCCACCTAGGACTGGCTGGTGCAGGGGCCTGAATGCTCGACCACGTCACCTCAACTTGGGACGGCTCTAATGGGCCCTCCCAACCCCCAGCCGCCCAGAGGGCAGCTGAGGCCTCATCGCAAACCCCTTGCCCACTCTCTGCAGCTTTGCCCCCTGAAGGGACATTTCCCGAAAGCACCTGCCCAGAGCTCTCACAGCCTCAGAGTCTGTGTGCCGGGGCCCTCACCCTCAGACACAAGTCTGTGTTAGAAACAGCCGAGCGGGGGAATAGAAGACTGCTCTCTGTGATCCGTTCTAGTCTTCTTTTCATTCGTTCATTTGTTATTTAATGCCAGTTGTGCACTCTCACCAAGTGAAATGCTTAAGTCCTTTTCAAGGATAGAAATATTTTGGAACCAATATTAATTTGATTACTGTGGTTCTTTTGTCATGGATATTGACAGTCTCTTCAGTTGCAGGATAAAGAAGTCTGTGTTTATTTCCCTGTATTTTTCCTTTCTGTGCTTCAGTGAATCCAAAATGTTTTGCACAGTGGGCCCTGTCTGTCCGGGAGCCGCTGTTATAGCACTGAGTGGAGGAAGCCCTTAAGGACCTTATGGAGCCTCAAGTTTTTTTTTGTTTTTTTGTTTGTTTTTTTTTCTTTGGATGCATGTATATGTGTAGTGAAGGAAGTGAAGTCTCTCAGTTGTGTCCGACCCTTTGTGACCCCATGGACTGTAACCTGCCAGCCTCCTCCGTCCATGGGGTTTTGCAGGCAAGAAAACTGGAGTGGGCTGCCATTTCCTTCACCAGGGGATCTTCCCGACCCGGGGACTGAGCCTGGGCCTCCCGTACTGCAGGCAGTTTCTTTACCGTCTGAGCTAACAGGGAAGCCCGTACATGTTTGCGTATATCCACATATGTATGCCCCCTCTTCTTTAGATCCCTTCTCCATATAGGTCATTACGGAGTACTGCGAAGGGGCCCTGTGCTGTTCAGCGGGTCCTTGTTAGTGTCAGTCACATATAGCAGCGCGTGTATGCAGGCCCAGGTTACCTCCCCCGCCCCCGGTAACACACGTGTGTTTTCCACGTCCGTGACTGCTTCTGTTTTGCCTCAGGTACTGAGGTTGAGCCCCCTCCCTGCGGTCCCTGTTCTGCGGTTAGTGACGGTAGAAGGCGAGGGCTCAGAGAGAACCGTCCCAGGGCTCTGGAGTGGCTTTTCTTCAAGCTCCCAGTTTCTTCCTTGTCCTGTCCCAGGGCCTCTGGAAGCTTCGCAGAGGAACGATACCATGCCTTCCCTGGGAGCTGGGGGCACTTGGCGTGCCTTCATTTTGTTACCAAAGTCAAACACAGAACCCCCAACACAGATGAGCACAGAGCTATGTGCTCACCCGCCTGCGTTCCGCCCGGGAGCCCTTGAGCTCTCTCCACAGCCCACCCTATGGGGTAAGGAGGGCCTCTTGTTTCACGGCCACTGTTTTCCTCAAGACCACCCAATAACTTGGGGGTTAAGGAGAGGATTTTTTAAAGTGTGTTTTTCAAAATTATTTTTTAATTTTTATGCAATTTTTAAAGGTTACACTCCATTTACAATGATTAGAAAATACTCCTATACTCCCATCCTTGAGTGTACCTTACACCCAGCAGTTTGTGCCTCCCACTCCCCCCACCTCCTCACTGATTTGCTCTCTTTGTGAATCTGCTTTTTTGTTACATTTGCTGTTCTTTTGTGTTTCTTAGATTCCACATATAAGTGATATCATACAGTACTTGTCTTTCTGTGTCTTATTTCATTTAGCATAATTTCCCCCAAATCCATCCATGTTGCTGCAAACGGCAAACTTTGGTGGGGGAGTCTCCCGGCTGTCTGCTGGGCTGGGCTCCAAGCGTGCGGTGTGCAGGGACACTCGGTTTATGGTGTCGGCACGGAAGGACGCCTTGCAGTTCTTTCCCACGTTGCTCTGTATTTTCCCTCATGTCTCTTTCTGTCATGCAGGAAACCTCTTTCTTCATCTAGAAGTTTCTTCTGTTTCCAGCCCCGCCAGCTGCTGGCTGGGATGGCGCCCTCACTCACGGAGCCCCGGGCCCAGCAAACAAAAAGAGCAGAACCGCAGCCTCTTTGCCAGACCCACTCCCTGAGAATAATTTAGCTAGATTCTGTCCAGCAAACTGGGGATGTGTCGGCAGCCTCACAGGGTGGTCAGGAGGGAAGGTTTAGAGTCACCCCCAGGACCTAGCCATCTCCTTTTCCCCACACCCTCCCTCTAATGATTGAATGGGTGAATTAAGGCTTCAAGTGTACTTTCCCAACAAGTTAGTCCCCGAGACAGCCGTCATTTTATGATCCTAAGTTGGCTCTGAGATAAGCAAAGGGGAAAGTGAAGTGGGGGGCAAGGCGCGGGAGATGCCGGGCAAGCTGTGAGTGATGGGAGGCAGCGCCACTTAGACACAACGTCCTGAGGTTGACGCGGCCCAGTCCCCCTCCTTGGGGTCACACTCACCTGCCTTCTCTGCACCCAGGAGGAAGAATGATGAGAACATCACGCTGGAGACGGTCTGCCACGACCCCAAGATTGCCTACCATGGATTTGTCCTGGACGATGCTGCTTCTCCAAAGTGTATTATGAAGGAAAGAAAGGGGTCCGGAGAGACTTTCTTCATGTGCTCCTGCAGCTCCGAAGAGTGCAACGACCATATCATCTTCTCCGAAGGTGAGTGTTCCTATCCAGAGTGTGCAAGCGCAGGCACGACCTTCCGTGGCTGGTGCTGGGAGCGGGCTCACAGGCCCCCTTACTTGCTGGAAAGAGGGCCTTAAGGGGTGACAGGGCCGGCTCTGGTCTGTATCTAGTCTGGCTCCTGGGAGCCACAATATGATTCCTCACCGTGGTTCTCCAGGCTCAGGGCCTGGAAAGGCAGCAGCGGCATCACCTGAGAACTTGACAGAAGTGCAGGTTCCAGGCCCCAGCCTGGCCGTGGAACTGGAAACTCTGGGTGCACGTCCAGCAGTCTGCGTTTAAACAAGGCTTCCGGGTGATTCTGACGCTGCTCAAGTTTGAGAACGACTGGTCCAGCGGTGGGCAGAAGCTGGGTGATTCGGGAAGAGCCGTGCTCTGTGTCAGCTCATGTGGGCGTGTGCACACGCTCACTCCTCGGACTTGTCTAAAGGGCACTTACCCTTTGCTGCGTTTGAGGAGGACTGCGGTGCAGAGGCCAGCCCATACTTGGAGCCCAGCTCAGCCAGTACCCGTCGGGGCCGTGCAGCAGCTGGCTCAGTGTGGAAGGAGGGCACCCACGTTTCCTGCAGTGTAGAAACATGCTCAGTGATTTTAAGGACAAAGGTGGTATATGCCCTTCATCAAATATACAGACAATCCAACAGTATATAACAACTTTAAAATGGAAGCACCTTCACCTGCTCCCCTACTCCCAGCCCAGCAGATGAGCTGTACTGATGGCCTGTTAGAGGCACCCCTGTCTCTGCCTTTCATCCATATTAGCCTTCCTTCCCTCCCCTCTTTCCCTACTCTGTCCCTCTCTCCTTCCTACTTACCTTCCCTCCCTCCATCTGCCCATCCGTCTGTCTGTCCACTCCGCCATCTGTCCATCTGTCTGTCCATCCACGTGTCCATCTGTCTAGTCATCCGTCCATCTCTCTGGCCATCCATCTGTTATTCTGTCCATGCATTCACACACCCACCCACCCATCCGTCTATCCATCTATCTGTCCATCCATTCATTGTACCCGCTCATCCATCTTTCAGCGCAAATAGTTAATTATACTATAAATATTACCTGGCAATACTTTTTTTCACTCAGCCACTTTTATTCCTTTTCTAAACAAGATAATATATATAGATCTATTGTAACCTGTTAATTGCTGTCTAGAATTGTATAAGCGTATCTTCAAGTGACTTAACCATTCCCTTGTTGATAGATTGTTTTAGATAGCTCCAGTTTTCCACTTAGTGCTACATTGACTATCTTAGTAAGAACATCTTATACATTTGTGCTAATATTTCTGCAAGATAGACTTCTAGAAATGAAATTTCTGAATCAGAGATATGCACAGTTTAAATTTGGATAATTTACTGTTAAATTGTTCTCATGCCCCCAAAGATACATAAGCATATGAATTTCCATCTACTTTCTCCAACACTGGAGATTATGTCTTTTAATTTTTCCAGGCAGTAGTGAAAATAATATTCTTTTGGTTTTAGGATTGTAAATCAGAATAAGGAAAAGTTATTTTAGCCCTCCATAGGTCCAACTCAATTAACAGTCCTTTGGGAACCCAGGTGCTGGGCTAGCATCCTACCCCTTCTGCCGTGTGTGTGCCAGCTAGGGGCACGATGAGCCTCAGCTTTGTGGTGCCCGTGGGCACTGCAGACCCCTCCTCCTCTGTGTCCTTTAGCCAGTCTCCCTCCCTTCCTGCTCAGCTTCCCGTCCGTGTGAAACTCTCAGCCTGCAAAGGCAGGCGTGTGCACTTTGTTACACAGCACTTTTCAGAATCACTCCTCTCTCCTACTTTTTCCTCCTCCAAGCATGCCATTTCGTTTTTTCCTTATGTAATTTAAGTTAGGAGAGATGCTGCAACTAGATTTAATCACACTAGAACATGGCAAACCTGGTATCCTGGTTTACCCTGTTAACCTTCCCCAAGTACTTAACCTTTAAAAAGAAGGCCCAGGCTAAGCCAAAAGAATCAATCCCTAGTAGTGGAATATCCGGAGAAGGCAATGGCAGCCCACTCCAGTGTTCTTGCCTGGAGAATCCCATGGACGGAGGAGCCTGGTGGGCTGCCATCTATGGGGCTGCACAGAGTCGGATACAACTGAGTGACTTAGCAGCAGCAGCAGTGGAATATCCATTCATATTTACTATCATCTGTGAAACTTTTATCTCCTTTTGCATACTGGCTTATCCACAATGGAAGAATTTATTTCATTCAAAGTTGACAAAAGTTGACAAATGGCTTGAAAACTGGATATATTATGTGTGTGTGTGTGTACTCCTGTGCGCTCTTAAGGTGTTAATGACTTCAGATTTCAGTGTATTTCAACTCATGTGATAATCATGGGCACACGTGCATGTTTTCACTATCAGACTGCTTGTCTCCTCGTGAGGTGAGATAATCGGCGTGAAGGCGTGTCTCATGGTACCATTCGAGAGATCCGGCCAGCTGATGGCTCAGATAGCTGCGTGCTTGCAGAGTCTTCTGAAGTGCCCCAGGGAGCGTGCTTAAAAATGAGTCTTTCCTCTATGGTGGGATGCTCTCCTCACCTACAGCATCAGGCATCAGAACACTTTGGGGTCCATTTCTCTTACTGCCACTATCTCTTCTTTATACTAAAGAATGAAAACTTAAAAAAAATTGAAGTATAATTGACCTGTAATGTGTTATTAGGAATTACTGCTATCTAGCAAAGTGATCAGTCGTGCACCCACCCCTCCCCCCCACACGCATTCTTTTGTATGTCTCCTCCCCCACACACGCATTCTTTTGTATGTCTTCTTTTGTGAGTGATCCTAGGGGATTGAGTACAGTTCTCTGTGCTCTGTGTAGGCCCTTGTTGTTTATCCACTCTGTATATGAAAGCGTACGTCTGTTAATCCCGACCTCCCAGTCGAGCCTCTCCCAGCCCCGTTCCCCTTGACAACCGCCAGTCTGCTGCCTGCATTCATGTCTCTGTTCCATAGATAGCTTCACTGGTGTCGTAGTTTAGATTCCACATATATGTGATCTCATACAGGATTTGTCTTTCTCTTTCTTAGTATGACCATCTCCAGGTCCACCCAGGTTGCTGCAAATGGCCTTGTTCATTCTTTTTTATGGATGAGTAATACTCGATTATATATGTGTACCACCTCTTTATCCATGTATGTGTTGATGGGCGTTGTGGTAACATTGCCAAACTAATCAGTCAACCCAAGAAGGATACAGTTGATCTTAAACCTGGCCATTTGGAAATGAGCTCAGTAAGCTTTACTCAGTCCTTTCGTGTGACAGAATTCCCCAATGAAATGGGGGATATTTCCATAGTGATAGTGAAGACATTTGTGTGTGTGTGTGTGTACTCCACAGACTTTGTGCCAGCATGGAGCCCCACATAGAGGTGAGGTGCCTTTTCAGGAATATTTCTTTGGTTTCCATGATAATGTTCATGTTACTTTTTCTGTGGAATTGTAACCATACTATTGCCTAAAGCAGGAAGACATGTAGGAATGCCTTCAGGATGCATTTCACAAGATGCGGTTCTGAACTGGATCTCCAAGGGAGCTGTTGGATAGCCTGAGGAACCCTGGACAAGGAGTTCAGTTCAGTCGTTCAGTCGCTCAGCCGTGTCCTACTCTTTGTGACCCCATGAATCGCAGCACGCCAGGCCTCCCTGTCCATCACCAGCTGCCGGAGTTCACTCAAACTCACATCCATCAAGTCAGTGATGCCATCCAGCCATCTCATCCTCTGTCGGCCCCTTCTCCTCTTGCCCCCAATCCCTCCCAGCATCAGAGTCTTCTCCAATGAATCAACTCTTCGCACGAGGTGGCCAAAGTACTGGAGTTTCAGCTTTAGCATCATTCCTTCCAAAGAAACCCCAGGGCTGATCTCCTTTAGAATGGACAAGGAGTAGAGAGGCATTAAAGGGGTTCGCCTGCATCAGTTTGCTCCTCAGTTGTCTATTATGTTCATCTGCGGGGGTGAGGAGGTAACTCGTGGCAGGTTGAAGCAGGCGCGCCTCTGCCCTACTTCCAGCCCCCGTGGCTGCATCCCTGGCCATCCCATTCTCCTCCTGACTTAGAGCTGAACTTCTGGAAATGGCAAGGCCCCTTGGCCATGCGGGAAAGGGCATTAGCAGTAACTTCAAGCCTGGACTCTGAAAAGTTTGGTTTCAAGGCCAGAGGCCCAGCCCGTTCTTAACTGGCGTGCAGCAGGCCCAAAGCCCAGGCTGTGGCGATCCCCGAGCAACAGTGGCGGTGGCCTGTCTCCTGGGGGGAGCCGGGCACAGTCGGCCTGCCTGTGTTGACCCCTTTCAGGCGCACTGCTCTGCTTCCTACAGGCATAACTTCTCTTGACATCATACTGTACCGTTTTTTCAAATTTACTCAGGTATATTTAACAAATAAAGTACGTATTTAAAGTGTACATCATGGTGACTTGATATACATATACTTTGTGAAAGGATTTCCACTCCCTGCTCCCCCCATCTAGGCAATTCACATATCCATCACCTCACATATTTGTCTTGTGTGTGAGGTCATTTAAGTTCTACTCTCTTAGTAAATTTCAGTTGTACACTAATGTTATCACCTGTAGTCACCATGTTTTACACCAGATCCTCAATACTCATTCATCTTAGAGCTGAAAGTTTGTATCCTTTTAACAACCTCTCCCTATTCCCCCATCCTCCAGCCTATGGCAACCACCATTTTTTTTGGCTGACTTTTTCACATTTATTTTGCTTATGTTAAATGTGTGTATTCTTGGATTCAATTGGACCTAAATTTATTTCTAATGTGGTTAAAAAGCACTAACTATAACACTGCAATCTGCAACCATTTTTCTCTCTGTTTTTATGAGTTAGCATTTTTTTAAAGATTCCACATATAAATTATACCGTGAGGTATTTGTCTTTCTGTCTGGCTTATTTCATTTAGCATAATGTCCTCAAAGTCTATCTGTAATGTTACAAACAGCAGGATTCCCCTCTTTTTCCTGGCTGAATACCACTCCATTGTGTATACACACCACATCTTTATCCATGCATCCCTTAACGGCCACTGGGGTTGCCTCCACGTCTTGCTGATTATTAATGATGCTGCAGTGGATATGGGAGTACAGGTAGCTCACTGAGATCCTGGTTTTGTTTCTTTGGATAAATACCCAGGAGTGGAATTGCTGGATCAAATGGAAATTGTTTTTCTTTTTTTGAGGAGCCCCCGTACTGTTCCCCACAGTGACTGCACCAGTTTATGTTCCCATCAACAGTGTAGGGGGTTCCCTTTTCCTCACGTTCTTGCCAGTACTGTCATCCCAGTCCTTTTTAGGGTCATAACTTTTTTACACTGAAATGAAGCCCATGCAGTTAGCTCGTCTAAACTTTTCATTTTACCCACAAAGAAATGGGTTTTTAGAGAGTGATGTAAATTTCCCAAGATTTCACAGGTAGGTCTCCACCATTTGTCTATGGGAGAATTGGATAATTTGGTCTGTTTTTGAGGAAATACCATCAACCTCCCATGTTCGGGGGTGGGAGGGTTGCTTGTCAACAACTGTCTCACCCCATGCAAGGCTGTGGACACACACCTGGTCACTGAACTGTACCCAGACTTCCCATTCAGCCAGTCCGAGGCAGGCACCTCAACCAGAGGCTATATCGTTCACGGGCTTGGGAGAGGACTGCTCTTCACAAATGATGACTAGTGGGATGCTCATCGTTTGAGATGATCGTGGTCTCCCCAGTGAGATTTTCTGGGTTCAGATCCCAGCTAAGCCATGTATAAGTGGTTTGTCCTTGGATGAAACATTTTTAGTTTTCTCCTCTGAAAACTGAGACTTTCGGGGGTCTTTGGGAATGGTGGCACTACACCTGGAGTTCCTCTTGACTTTCCTGTTGAGAGCGCCTCACCTTGACGTGTGACGGGAATGCCGAGAAACCTGGACCGACGAAGCAGGGAATGAAACCCATATCTTGAGGGAAAAGCGGGAAACGGGGTTCCTCTTCAGTTTGCTGGAACCCTCGGTGTTCCTCTCGAGTGGAGAGGGGTATGTCGGGCAACTTCTTGAGTTGCTCCAAGGGTATGAAGGACCCCTTGCAGGTTCCAGAGGGAAGGTGTGATTTCCCTGGAGACGCCGAAGCGGAAAAGGGCCTCATCTCGCCTGGAGGGGAGAGCCTCCTGGTTTTTCTCGAGTTTTTCAGAGAAAACCGTGCTCACTTTGAATAGGATTTCTGTGAGGATAAATGTGTTTATTCATGTGTGGAACGTAGAATAAGGCCTGGCAGAGAGCAAGTGTGCTATACGTTCTGGCTGTAAAGAGTCACTGTTGTTTCCTTTGATCCATTTGAATCTTGTCTTTGGATTTAGCCAGAGGAGTGAGGCGCTTTGTACCATCGTCGTGTTGCGTTCTCCTTCTAGAAAATTCCTTCAGCAGACACATGCATAGGTATTGTCCATCATCAGCAACAGCACTGGGAATCAGAGGAAATCTGTCAAGAACGCTGTTGAGGAAACTATTCTCTGCATTGTCACCTTGCTGAGGAAGCCGGGAGAAATGTCTCTCAGCTCTCTGCCTTGGAAAGATTATTTCCTTCATGAGGGTATAGTTGCTTCTGACCTTCAGGACAGCTTGCAGCATAGAGAGCTTCAGATAGAGCAGGAATTAGCAAACTTCTTTGCTGAAGGACCAGTGCCCGATTATTTGGGGCTTCACAGGCCAGAGAGTCTCTGCTGCAGCCACAGGCAGTATGTAAACAAGTTGGACACAGCTGTGTTCCAATAAAACTTTATTTACAAAACACGGCTTTGGGCCAGCCCCTGATGTGGATATCATGTTTACTGTATTTCTCCCTACAGTGCTAACTACCAGAAAAGCTTGAGTCATGCTTCTGGCAAGTATGTTGGTGTGGATTTTCTATACTGACATCACACATTTGCCAGTTTTCCTGCATCTACTTTCCATTTGTCTTGATTCCAGCTCCCATTCTTAATTTTTCTTGGCCTTTCCCCTGACTGCATCTATCTCTAAGTTGCATGAGATTTTATATTTTTACAGGATGGAACTGTCAGTAAATACGTCAGTTATATCTAATTAACTTAGAAACCGGGGCTCTAGAAACCACTCTGACTCAGAGTTTACCCGATGTGGTTAAGCAGCGATGCAGCCTCCACGCAGCCATGTGAGTGCCGCCGGCCGCCCGCGAGCCGCCTGCAGGCCCCAAGGTACCCCAGAGGCCGAGCGCAAGGGGCCAGGGCTCCTGGTGGCCACAGAGTCTCGCCTCTCCTCTCTCATTGTTGTCGAGTTTCTTTTAAATGAAAACAGACTCTTTGGTTTGCAAGCCTAAAGCTGGCAGGAAGACAGATGACTTTTTTTTACAGTATCAGACACGCGGTTTCCTGTCTCTGTTTAACTTGCTAGCAGATCATCTCAGCCAGCTGGGTCCCCGTGGACCTGTGTGACCTTAATCCTGTCGCTTCGCGCCACCCAGCAGACCCACTCTGCGTGTGGACCACGTGCCTTGCGCGCTCTGTGGACGCGTCTTGGTTTGTGAGGCAGGGAGGGCTGGGACGTGCTGCCTCCTTCCTCTCCAGTCTCGCTTTGCGTTCCTTCGGCTCCAGCAGGCAGGAGCTGGTTCCGTGGGGAAGCGCCGAGTTTCCACCAGTAAAGCAGGAGCAGAATGCTGGTGCCGGGCGGCCCCGGGTGTGCTGCTGCCCGTGAGCGCGCCCTCGCCACTCACAATAGCCGGCTCGCCAGCTGGGCCTTTTTGTTTCAAGAAAAACAAAGCAGATTTACTTTCTGGTCTCCAAGCAAAAGGAAAAAAGCAAGTGTGGAAACATGGTGGAGAAAAGTTGTTAGATGAGAAAGACAATTATGGATTAAAGTTGCACGTCTCGTTCCTGGGAAAAGAAATCAGTTATTTGAGGTGATGACTCAGTGCTGAAGGAGCCTTGGGTCATGAATGACTTAGAAGCACCCCCCGAATCCCCGAGTACAGCCCATGTCTGGTCAAGGAGATGATAAAGATCGTACATGCCGGAGGGTACAGTGACTCAGTCCAGTGAGGCTTAGCGTGTATTTGAAGTGTCTTCAGGCAAAGCAACTGGCTTCTGTAGGTTTTTTTCCCTTTTCCTTAAGCAGCAAAGTAAACAGAGATGCTTTGAGGCCATGTGTGGTTGCCGGCTGTGAATATTTCTACCCTGGAACCTCATTCTGACGTGAATCACAGCCGAGTGGAATCCATTAAGGACGCAGTCTGTCTCGAGTCCCAGCTCCTGGATGTGAGTGACCAGTGAGATGCTTGGGCCAGTGGGGCTGGCCTTGTTACAAGTCTCTCCTCTCCCAGCCACCGCCTCATGTTCTGTAAACAACACACAGATGGGTGACGGTGAAAAGGGGCCAGGAGACTGTTTGCTCCTTTCCAACTACCCCAATGTCCCACCAGTGGAAAAACACTGGAGTTAGCTAGCCACTGGGAAACTGACCCTCATTTCCGCCCGTTCTGAACCCCAGAGGCTGTACTTACCTCTAGTTGGACATCTGGCTGACTGGTTTTTCGGGAAACCTTTTCTGATCCTCAAATAACTCTTGCTCGTTGCTAATTATGTAAAATTTCAATGTTCCCAGCGATAATTATGCCTTACAAAAGCTAATATTAACTTTTAAAGAAACAATACATATTTGCTTCTCTACTTTAAAAAATATATACACACCTCTGTCCCTGGCTCCAGTGTCAGGAACAATGGATGCTACACTTGGTGATTGAAATTCTTTTCACGACTTCTCTTTTTCTGGGGTCATATCCTAGTCTGCTGTCAGGCTGAGGTCGGTCTCGGCCTTGGCTACACATTGGAAACACCTGAGAAGCTTTTAAAAATGACTCATTAACTGGGTCTTAGCCCTGCAGTTTCAGACTTAATTGGTCTGGGGCCTGGTGTCAGGATTAAAAAAAACCCCAGCTCACCAAGATATTCTAATATGCAGCCAGTGTTGGAAACCACTGAATTCAAGACAGTTTGTTCTGCCAAAGGGATTTATATTTTTCATCCTGTTCCCCATATAACCTGAAAGAGGATGGGAACAATTAGAGTGGCAACCACCACAGGAAGTGGCCAGATTCAGCCCTTGAGGCTAGAGGAGCAGGAGGGCAAGCAGGCCACACACCTGGATCAGCCCTTCCCTGGGGAACAGCAGGATCCCTTTACGGAGGCTGTTATGGCGCTCGCCACACCCCGAGAGCAAGCGCTTCAGAACGAGGCCTGGGTGGGCATCTCAGAACCGGTGAAATGACACATGCCAGGCTGGTTCATCTGCAGCCCTGAGGAGAGATGGCAGGGGTGGGGGCCGAAAACCAGCCAGAGTGTGCCTCAGGTGGAGCCAAAGGGAAGGCGGGGGTGGAGATGTTTTGGTAATGAGGCAGGTGTTGGTACTGTGCACAATTGATGTGCTTTTCTAAAGCCTTCTGGCCTCCCTGTTGGAGAAAAGAGTGGGGTCACTCCAGCCCGGTCCCTCTATCTTCAGGTCTCCCGAAAGCGCGAAGGGCCCTGAGACAGGGTAGATGATGCGGCCTACAGAATGAGAGAATTGGGGCAGCAGCGGGGAGGGGGGGTCTACACCAAGCCCAGGCTGTGTGAGCGCCCGGGGGACTCTCCCTGGACAAGGGGGTGAGGAGATCCTGCTCCAGAGAGCGCGGTCAGCCCATGGAGGAAAGACGGTCATGAGACGTGTCCGCGTCGCGGGCAGAGCCTGGCTCCTTGTAGGCCCTGTCTCCTGCGGGAGGGCGAGCAGCACCGGGGCAGGAATGCTCCTGGCGGGCACAGGACCCCGGCTCTGCCTGCCTGAAATGACCACGTGGGAAACAGGGCCAAACACACGCATGAGACGAGGCCTGTCCGTTCACACAGTTGATGGCAAGTAAGCAGCTTATCAGAAAGCGGGCTTGGCATCTGCTCAGCGGGTTCAGAGGTGAGTTCAGGTCATTCTGAACCTGGGGACTTGGTGAAGAGAGTGAAAAGGAGACAAGAGCACACATATGCCTTGCTAAGAGTGGTGGGAGTCCCGCGCTACTGCATTCCACGTGGTGGAGCTGGGTCTGGTGAAACGTCAGAGGATCTTGAGGAACAAGAATGATTTCGGAGAACAGATCACTTTATACTCAGCAAAAGGACCCAGCGTATATGGGGTGCCTGCTTCTTGCTGGGTGGGCAAATTTTAGGGTCTGATAAGTATGAGCGTGATAAATAGGTCTTTCCAGGAGTGACTGAAGAAAATAGAGATTTTTGAGCCTGAAAAAGATGATTTAGGGAAATGGGCTAAATGCCCAGCAACGGTTTGAGAACCCCCATCCCATAGCAGAGGGAGGCATCGTGTCATCTTTTGCTTCAGAGAATAGCAGGAAAGCTGGTAAGCGGGCTTGTGGGAAGGCCATACCTGAGTATAAAGAATGTGTTTTAGAATAACCCAGTGCTAAGACTTTCTCCTAAGATGTCTGTCGGGGTGTAGAGTGTGGGGTGACTTGCGGAGGAGTGGGGTCCCGCTGCGGTTGCCTTTGTGGCCGGTTTCCCCTGCAACCTCTCAGGAGTGTTCTGAAGGTGTCAGCCTGGAGTAGACTGCCTGAAAGGCCCTTTTCGGGGGAGAGAGGAAGGGAAGGAGTAAATAATGGAGACTGGAGTGGGATGTGAGGAGCCAGGCAAAACTTACTTTTGAAATATGTACAGTTAGAGGAAAACAGTCACATGGGCTGGAGAGAATTCATCATTTGGGGAAAAAGTATTCTCGAAGTCTGTCTAGTGTCAAACAATGCTGTCCACGTGCTGGAAGTTAATTAGGCCCTGCATGAGCTCCTGGCCTTCTGTTGTTTAATTAAAATGGTTTTTTACTCTTTGGCTGAATTTGTTTACTTTTTCTTGAGATGATGGATAGGGAATTATCTCTCTCTCTGCACTCCCCCTGCAGTCTTTCTACTAGAACATTCTCCTGGGCCATTTTCTCACTGGCTGGCAGAGTATGGTTTTCCTAGGGCTTTGCCAACCAGTCCTGTCTGTGGCAGACTCCCAAGGGATGTTCGCTGAAGCAGTGCTTCTCAAACCGGAGTGTGTGAGTGAGTCTCACAGAGGCCTCTGTCACACGCAGCTGCCGCAGTGTAGCACAGGGCTGAGATGCGGAGTTCCCCCAAGTCCCCAGCTGGTGCCTGCTGACTGCGCTGGTCTGAGGGCATACCCTGAACAGCAGCGTTCCAGGAGATTCTTTTTGTACCATGCCGTCACTATTTTTAAAGATGAGAAAATATGCAAAGTTTTGGAACTCCCAAGTTAGAAAGTATGTATGTATAGTAACTCCCGGATTAGAAAGTATATATATGTAGTATGGTGGATGAGGCTGTAAGGGAGAGACGGGGCAAGAACAGAGGAAAGCTAATAGGATATGGATGTCGCAGAATAAGGAGGCAGTTTGCTTTGCTTCTTACGAGAGCCTGTATATTTTCTTCTAGGGATCCATGTCCTTTAGGGGCCAGGGCTGCGACTCAGTAATGCTTCCCTTGTTTGTTGAGTAGACACACTTGGAACTTAGCCAGTAAATGTTTCCGGGATGTTGGTACCTTTTGTTCACTTTCAACATCTTCTTTATTATAACTGGGTCCAATATCACTAGATATGTGGTAAAGCTGAGTTTTGCCTCTGGGAAAACAGAATTCAAACCAGACAGCCAAAAAGCACCTGCCTCTGTTAGTATAGCCAGACTGACTCCCTCCATAGCCTTCTACTTGCTTTTTTTTTTTTTTTTAATTGAGGTATAGCTGATTTACAGTGCTGTGGGTGTTTGAGGTGTGCAGCAAAGTGGCTCAGTTATATATACATACATACACACACACACACATTCTTTTCCATTGTAGATTATTACAAGGTATTGAATATAGTTCCCTGTGCTATATGGGTCCTTAATTGTTTACCTGTTTTATCTGTAGTATCAATTGTTTGTACCTACTAATCCTATATTCCTAATTTATCCCTCTCCCACACTTTCCCCTTTGGTAACTGTAAGTTTATTTTTGAAATCTCGGAGTCTGTTTCTGTTTTGTTAATTCGTTCATTTGTATTGGTTTTTAGATTCTACCTGAAGTGCTATCATATGAAATTCGTCTTTCTCTGTCTGACTTCCTTCACTTGGTGTGATCATCTCCAGGTCCACCCATGGTGCTGCAAATAGCATTATTTCATTCTTTCTAATGGCTGAGTACTATTCCAACACACACACACACACACACACACACACACACAGCATGCCTTCTTTTACTGTTCATCTGTTGCTGGACATTGTGGTGGCCTCCATGTCTTGGCAATTGTAAATAGTGCTGCAGTGAACATGGGACAACATATTTCTCCAGATACATGCCTAGGAGTGGGATTGCCAGACTGTACGGTAGCTTTGTTTTTAAGAAACCTCCATACTGTTCTCCATAGTAGCTGTTACCAATTTACATTCCCACCAACAGTGTAGGACGGTTCCCTTTTCTCCACGTCCTCTCCAGCATTTCTTGTTTGTAGATTTTTTGATAATGGCCATTCTGATCAATGGGAGGTGGTACGTCATTGTAGTTTTGATTCGCTTTTCTTTAATAATTAAAATACTGGCCGTCTTTCCATGTGTGTTTTGGATATACATATGTCTTCTTTGGAGATATGTCTATTTAGCTCTTCTCATCTTTTTTTTCAGAATTAAAATTATCTACTTTTGGCTGTGCCGGGTCCTCTCTAGTTGCAGTGCATGGCTTCCCTCGTTGCAGAGAACTGGCTCCAGGTCACGAGGGCTTCCAGAGTTGCGGCCCGCTGGCTCATCGGCTGTGGCTCTGGGGCTCCGGCGCCCAGGCTCTGTAGGTGTGGCACGCAGGCTTCGTTGTTCCAGGGGCTGTGGGATCCTCCTGTGTCAGGCTGAACCTGTATCCCCTGCATCGGCAGATGGATTTTTTACCACTGAGTTACCAGGAACACCCCAGCCCGCTTTATTTATTTTTTTAATATTGAGCTGCACGAGCTCTCTGCATATTTTAGAGATTAATCCCTCGTGGGTCGCTTCATTTGCAGACATTTTCTCCCGTTCTTTGGGTTGTCTTTTTGTTTCTTTTCCTGTGCAAAAGCTTCAGAATCCCAAGTTCTTAAAAACCAACTTCTACCACGCTGCTTCCTCTAAGTATACAGAATGATGACTGTCAGCTTTTGGTTTTTTTCTTTCCATGCTGCATGGTTTTTGGGATCTTAATTTCTCAACCAGGGATAGAACCCAGGCCCTTGCCAATGAAAGCACAGAGTCCCAATCACTGGACTGCCGTTGTAGAATCTACTTTGATTATTCTTAGGGGTTTCTATTGCCTGATAAAATATTACTAGTTTAAGTCTAGAACTTTTTTTTCTGGAGTTCTATTGACAATTTTTTCTTCAAATTGTCAATAAAGGCAACTTGTAAGTGTGTATTAAGAAAATCATGAAATCGAATCTCAGCTCGATGTAGCGTCTGGTTCAGAGGCAAAGAAGTAACATGACAAGTACAATACCTTTCTTAGATTGTAGACTTGTAAAGCTCAAGGGAAGTTTCCTTCCAAGGGCTGCAAGGAGTTCAGGATTTGAAATTCAGTCACTGTTGGGTAATGTCCTGTACAAAAAGTGACCTTAAACCCCAGGCAGCAAACACAGCAGGGCAGAGATATGATTTGGGGATATACAGGAGACTTGGGATAAAAATTCTCAAGCCG
The DNA here is from genome assembly GCA_006410935.1 of Redunca redunca. Lineage (NCBI taxonomy): Eukaryota > Metazoa > Chordata > Mammalia > Artiodactyla > Bovidae > Redunca > Redunca redunca. Next base: position 45,158 of record SJYQ01007122.1, read on the forward strand.
TTTTAACAAAATGTACTTTGTGTTGGTCTCTTTGGAAATAATAGGGTTTTTGGACTGAATGAAGAGTGCTTTAAATATTGTGAGCTTGTCTTCCTGATGCCACATCATCCCTTACATATAAACTGTATCCTCAGAAAGGCAGTCGCCTGTGAGTGGCTCTGTTCATACAGTAGATGAGCAAGCCCAGTGACATTTGGAGACTAAGCAACACTGACCAGGTGTAAAGGACTAGGTGAGATGAGCCTGTCTGGGTAGACCTTCTTACCTGGTACAGCACATTCCACCGTTCTGCCTCCCAGTACTGGTTGGTTGGGATGTAAGTCACGCTGAGTAGAAATAGCTCTAGTTGGCCTCAGTGCCTGAACCGTTTTTCAAAGGAATGCATTTGAAATATCCCCATTAGAATAAGGTTTGCTGAAGATTGTTGGTATGTATTCCTTATGGAGGCCTTTTGCTTTATCATATACTTTCTCTGTATCTACCGAATTGATCATACATTTTTTTTTTCTCCTTTAAATTATTAGTGTGGTCAGTGATAGGAGTTGTTTTCTTTGCTTACTTGTTTTTAATTTAAAATAATACTTTTATAGCTTTGGCTGGATTTGGATTGCTAACATTTTTATTATTGGTGCTAGTGGTAAAGAACATGAATGTCAATGCAGGAGACAAGAGACAAGGGTTTGATCCCTGGGTCAGGAAGATCCCCTGGAGGAGGGCATGGCAACCCACTCCAGTGTTCTTGCCTGGAGAATCCCAGGGACGGGGGAGCCTGGTGGGCTGCCGTCTATGGGGTCGCACAGAGTCGGACACGACTGAAGTGACTTAGCTTTAGTAAATTACACATATTAATTTTTAGGATGTTGACCAGTATTGTTTAAGTTTTCAAACTTACTGGCAAACAGTTTTTCAGGTGCCTGAGACCCTGTCCCCCGGGCCTCTGTCTGCCCTGCGCAGCATGTTGGTGTCGCCGAGGCTCCTCTGCTGTGTTGGCCACTGCAGCAGAGTCTACCCAGAGTGTCGCTGACCCCTCCTGTGTCTTTGGTTTCCATTCCTCTGGTTTCAGTGTTTCTCTTTACTCTCTTTCCTTCTCTTTGACTGTATACTCTGGTCCTTTCTCTAAAGTACATTTTGAACCCTCTGTTGGCTGAAGATCCTGGGAGCTACCGTCAGCATCCCTCTTGAGGGACACCCCCCCTGCAGATGGCCACTGCCTGCCACGCCAGCCTCGGCTGTACACACAGGATCCCCGTGTGTGTGTCTAGGAAGTGACCTGCCACGCCAGCCTCGGCTGTACACACAGGATCCCTGTGCACGTGTCTAGGAAGTGACCTGCCACGCCAGCCTCCGTGGTACACACAGGATCCCCATGCACATGTCTAGGAAGTGACCTGCCATGCCAGCCTCCGCTGTACACACAGGACCCCCGTGCACGTGTCTATGAAGTGACCTGCCACGCCAGCCTCAGCTGTACACACAGGATCCCCGTGCACATGTCTAGGAAGTGACCTGCCACGCCAGCCTCCGCTGTACACACAGGATCCCCGTGCACGTGTCTCTAGGAAGTGACCTGCCACGCCAGCCTCGGCTGTACACACAGGATCCCTGTGCGTGTGTCTATGAAGTGACCTGCCACGCCAGCCTCCGCTGTTCACACAGGATCCCCATGCGCATGTCTAGGAAGTGACCTGCCACGCCAGCCTCCGCTGTACACACAGGATCCCCGTGCGTGTGTCTATGAAATGACCTGCCATGCCATCCTCCGCTGTACACACAGGACCCCCGTGCACATGTCTAGGAAGTGACCTGCCACGCCAGCCTCCGCTGTACACACAGGATCCCCGTGCGTGTGTCTATGAAGTGACCTGCCACGCCAGCCTCCGCTGTTCACACAGGATCCCCGTGTGCGTGTCTGGGGAATGAGACCTGATTCAGATCCAGCAGCATGGCTACAGGACTTCAAAATAACCCACGTGAAACCAGTGCTTGGCATTTAGTAGGTTCTCAATAAATGAGAGCTGTAGTTTTAAATATCACCATTAACCCAGCGGCTTCAGACAGGAAACTCCCTGCCCCCAGCCTCTCTCCCCTGAGCACAGCTTCCTTGTCTGCTCGCAGCCAGCTGCGTATACCCTGTTGCTGTAGATGCACATGCTGGCGTGGGGGAGTCTCTGGGGCAGGATGTCACTGCCGGCTTCAAGAAGCTCTGTGGTGGCCCTGCGGTGTTCGCCAGTGCACCGAGGCGCATAGAGAGCGAGCATCGGTAGCCCTCTCTGCTGCTTGGGTCACTTCGTGCCTTGGTAGGTTTCTGCCCAGACTGCTTCACTGAGTCAGAGGAATTGCAGAGCCAATTCAACTAGTGAAGTAAGCGCACATCTCTCAGAGTTAGCTCTGCTGATCTGGTTTTTATCAAGATGCATTAGCAATCCATATAGGCATTTTTACTCTTGACCTTATGCTTTTTCACTATGTGATTTTTTTGAAGAAAAAATAAATTATAGAGATTCAGTGTTAAGTTCCTTTTGGCAAGCAGTGATGGATTTGGGCCTCAAAGAGGACTTGAAAGCTTGGGAATGACCTCTTTTCATTGTGGTGTGTGTGTGTGGGATTAGGCAAGTTGTTTACTTTTAAATTACTCAGGAGGAACCTATACCAAGGACATTCCCCTTGAGGTTTTCTGCCAGTTTGTATGTTTTTATGGCATACTAACATTTATCTTTGACGTTTGTCCTTAAAAAATATTTATTTATCAAGATTCTGACATTTGCAAATGGCTCTTTATTTGCAGCTCACTTGGGCTCCTGTATGTGGGACACATTTGGTTGGAAATTTTGGGAATTACCAACCTAGATAGCATATTGAAAAGTAGAGACATTACTTTGCCAACAAAGGTCCACCTAGTCAAGACTATGGTTTTTCCTGTGGTCATGTATGGATGTGAGAGTTGCACTGTGAAGAAAGCTGAGCGCTGAAGAATTGATGCTTTTGAACTGTGGTGTTGGAGAAGACTCTTGAGAGTCCCTTGGACTGCAAGGAGATCCAACCAGTCCATTCTGAAGGAGATCAGCCCTGGCTGTTCTTTGGAAGGAATGATGCTAAAGCTGAAACTCCAGTACTTTGGCCACCTCATGTGAAGAGTTGACTCATTGGAAAAGATTCTGATGCTGGGAGGGATTAGGGGCAGGAGGAGAAGGGGACATCAGAGGATGAGATGGCTGGATGGCATCACCGACTCCCATGGATGTGAGTTTGGGTGAACTCCAGGAGTTGGTGATGGACAGGGAGGCCTGGCATGCTGCGATTCATGGGGTCGCAAAGAGTCAGACACGACTGAGCGACTGAACTGAACTGAACTGAAACAGCCTGTTGGGTCCATTGCTGGGGAGACAGCTTGGTGGTGTGGAGAGAACACGGGCTCTGGAGCCATCAGACCTGCAGGAAATGTGGCCCCCTCAGTTCCTCCCCTCCCCACCCCCACGCTCACTCTGCCTTCCCTCCTTTCCACCTTCCCCTCCCTTCCCTCTCGTAGCCTCCTCTGTAAACCAGGCAGTGAACAGAAGGCTGCTGCGGAAGGAAAGTGAGATGCTGCTGATGCAGTGAGGGACCCAGGACTCAGCTCAGTAAAACCCGTGAGGGGTTGGCTACCTCCACCATTCTTCACGGAGTCCAGAGGAGGGTTTCCCACCTTTTTCCACTGCAGAGCTCCCGAAGGGCAGAATCTACCCTTGTCCCTGGGGTGCAACACACCACCCCAGGAGGACCACTCGTTGGCACCACTTCTCCCTTACTCAGTTCCTGCAGAAACAGAGGCGTCTGGAAGTTTCCGCTCCAGGAAACCCGGGCAGAGAGACCAGCACTCAGAGCCTTCCCTCTGCCAGAGCTCGCTGGTGCTTTGTGCGCGGTGCATGCTGGGACGCCTCGCGCAGCCTGCGGATCTCTTCACAGTGATGTCTTTAAATGCCTAAAACAGCACACACAGGAATTCAAGGAAAATGCAACAGAGTCATACAATTAAACCACACAAATGATTTAAGAAATTTGTGATATAGTAATCTTTGCTTCTATAGTAATGGTTTAAGTAACAAGATCTAGCATCAGATGGAACAAACTGAAATGGCTAAGTGCTGCATATGGAGGATTCGTTGAGGCCTCTGCAAGAAACGTTAACACGGCATAAAAATATCTGTGGTTTCTCTTGGTGACAAAGTCATGGCATGGCTCATGCTGGGAAATGTGAAATTTTAGTTAAAGACTAGAGAAAATAAAAGGTGTCATTTTGCCCGTGTAAGTTTGCAGGCCCACTCAATTCTGTCTCTGGAGCCGAGGCTGAGAGCCACCTTTGTGTGCACCCGGGAGGTGTCCCCTCCTTTGCAGGAACCCTAGAACTCGGTGTGGCCACTGTTGTCCCTTGTTGCAACAAGGGAGTGTAAAGTGAACCTCGGGTTCTGAGCACTGGTTACCTGTGTGTCCAAGAAACAGTTGATGGAGAGTACTGATCTTTGATCTCGGGTGTCCTTGGCCTGCAGTGTCTTGGAGCGGGGTTTGGGTTCCCATCCAGACATCAGGGCTGGGTTGCAGCGGTGAAAGCACTGGATTACACCCGCTAGGCCAGTGGTCACTGACAAGGGCCCTGGCCCTTCAGCTCTGCAGAAAAGAACTTCCACAAAGGTGGAGCGCAGTGAAGCAAGTACAGTGTTGTATTAGCAGGAAAGAGTACAGTATATATGGACAGACACACAGGCAGGCTCAGAAGGAGAGTCCCTGAGCTGCGTCCTCATGGCAGTTTAAATCACTTACATGGGGCATTTTTTCCCGGTTTTCCTTTGGCCAGTCATTTTGATTTGCCTGGTTCACAGTCCGTATTTGGTATATCTCAGGATCCTCCCAAGTGTGCGCACACATCTCTTAGCCAAGAAGGATCCTCTGGGTAGAGCATTCCATGACATGGCTCCCTCTCCGGCCTGCAGGGAGCTTTTCTGTGCATGTGTGGTCGGGGAGGTTTCCTGACTTCCGGAATGAGAAGTATGTGGTTTGAGCAGGGCCCAGCCCTCTCCCTAATTGTCCTGCTATTCTTGTCTTGGAGTTTTAGTCAACAGAGAATGAATTTCCAGTTGCGTTATCCTGCAGGGGGGCCCATCTGCCTCCTCCCTCAGTACCAGAAGTTCAGCAATTGTATCTTGAGTTCCCTACATGCTGTGTCCTGGGATGATGGGTTCTCAGAGAAGAAAGCAAAAAGGTTTAAGGTTGTTCCTTGTGTAAGACTTTTGATTCCCGGACAGGAGAGAGATGCACAGTGGCAGGAACACTGCTCAACTCTGGGTCTTCGTTAAGAACCGAGGGGAGCAGTCTGCGCACCCAAATGTGCCCCTTTGGACGCCCCGGGATCACTAGTGGACTGCCTGAAGTCACTTAGGCCAGTCCCAAGTGAAGACAACCACTTCATCACATTGAGCGCTTGTATAAAGGCATTCTTAATTGGCTCCCAGTGATGTGAAGTTTACAAACAGTATGGCATGGGGTTAAGAGCAGGCGGCTCTAATCAGAGTTTGAGAATCTGCAGAATGGGGTTTATAATAATAGCAGTATCTATCTCATAGGGTTTTCTGTCAATTAAATATAAATATTATATAAAACTCTTGGCACACAGAGAAGTATATAATTTGTATTCGGTTTATTCTTCTGTGTGCAATTGGGGGTTGGCAGGAAGAACTACTTCCTGCTGGTCCCTGAGTAAAGGTGAAGCTGACTGGTACCTGCTCTACCCACAGCTGCTGGTTTTTCTAGGAGCAACTCAGGGGTTAACTCTGAGAGGGTGTGGGTGGCTTCTGTTTAGATAAAGCCACATCCCAGAGCTTCCTTTCAGCCTGATTTGCTATTGTTAGGGTTTTTCACCACCTCTTTGAAGTTTCAAGACTGACAGATGTTAATAGATAATTCCCTCCCCACCAAATTTTTTTGTGTAGGTTTTCAAAAAGAAATCACAGGAAATTTGAGGGGAAGGTAACATTTGGTTTCTGACATTGAAAGGGGGATTTCTAGAGTCTTCTTTAATCAGTAAATTTCAGATTTCTGTTTCTGTGTTTCCTTTAACCTGAAAAAGACTAGAAATCAGCAAGGAGTGTTCTTTTTCATAAGTGGACAGGAATTGGAAAATAAAATTGTCAGTGATACATGAACAGTTCATTTGGATCTTTTACCCCTTTTAATGAATTGGACACAGAGCTAAATAATTATGCAATTAATATTTAGAAATTTTTCACTGAGTTGTTTTGTCATACATAAAAGAATATTCACATTGGAGCAACATGACGGCTCTTCAGATTTCCCCGGTACATTGCGGGTTGTTAAAATAGCACCAGTGGAAGGGGGGTGAGCAGACTTTTTCTGTAAAGGGCCAGGTAGTAGATGTTTTAGGGCCAGAAGTGATCTCTGTTGTATGAATTACTTAGGTTTGTTTTTTTTTTTTTTTAAATTTAAACAGCCCTTTAAAAATAGAAGATCCATCCTTCTTGAGGCTGAACAAGAGCAGCCCCTGTGCCCTGGGGCCATAGTTTGCCGACCCCTGCTGAACAGCGTGGAGGATGGGAGGGAGTTTTTAAAACTGAAGTCTAGTTGGTTTACAGTGCTAAGTTCTGCTGTACAGCAGATTAACTCAGTTACACATATATATGCACATTCCAATATGTGTATATAAAGGAATATATATACACATATATGCATTCCCTTTTCATATTCTTTTCCATTATGGTTTATCACAGGATACTGAATATAGTTTCCTGTGCTAAACAGTAGGACTTTGTTATTTATCCTTCGTATACATACTAGTTTGCATCTGCTAACCCCAAACTCCCAATCCATCCCTCCCCCAACTCTCTCCCTCGGGCAAGCACAAGTCTGTTATGTCTGTGATTCTGTTTGTTTCAGAGATAAGTTCATTTGTGTAATATTTTAGATTCCTTATGTAAGTGATAACATATTGTATTTGTGTTTCTGTCTGACTTTACTTAGCGTGATAATCTCTAGCTCCATCCATGTTGTTGCAAAAATGGCATTTTGTTCTTTTTTATGGTTGAGTCGTATTCTGTTGTCTATATGTACCACATCCTCTTTATCCAAGAAGGGAGGGATGTTGTCTCATTAATCATTCATCCAGCTTCTACAGGAAACATTTGCTCAGCATCTAAGTGCCCTGCGCCAGCTGCTTAGTCGAGTGTGGTGACCAGTACCTCTAGAATTCCCCCTGTAGAGCTTACTTTCTCATGGGAGGAACAAGCAGAGAATCAAACGCATTTATTTATAAGCCATCTTATGTTGTTACAGACAGGTGTCCACTTGAAGAACACATTCCCATTGGATCGTCCAGATAGTAGAGGTGGAGTTACAGGAGAGGAATGTTATTTTCTGCAGCATCTGCTGCGGTATCTGGTGCTGATACTGCATCAGTATCATTTTATCTGTGCCCTCAGTCTTGATCTCGAGGCTCATTCTTTGCTGGGTAACAGGGACCATCCATATGTCCACAAGAGTTTCTGTGTCTCCTGTAGTTCAATCTTTTCCTGCAACCATTTTCTCCCATCACACTTCAGCCTCTAGTCCCACCTACCCTGGGCCCCATGCAGGCTGCCAGTGTGAGTAAGAACTTAGGTTTTCAAGATTCAATCACCAGATTTTTCCTTCTTCTTGTTCTAAAAATTCTATTGAAGTACAGTCGATTTACAATGTTAATTCCGTATAGCAAAGTGACTCCGTTATATATACATATATGTGTGTGTGTGCTCTTTTTCCTACTGTTTTCCACTATGGTGTGACACAGGAAGTTGAACATAGTTCCCTGTGCCGTAGCAGGAGTTTGTTAATCCATCCCGTGTATAATAGTTTGCATCTGCTGAGCCCAGACTCGCATTCCATCCCTCTCCCACCCCTTCTTGGTAACCATAAATCTGTTTCTGTGTCTGTGAGTCTGCTGCTGTTTTGTAGATAGGTTAATCTGTGCCATACTGTAGATTCCACATATAAGTGATATTTTACGACATTTGTCTTCTCTTAGTACGGTAACCTCTAGGTCCATCCATGTGTCTCGTAGTGGCATTCTGTCATTCTTTCTTATGGCTGAGTAATATTCCATGGTATATAGGTACACCTTTACCCACTCATCTGCTGATGGACATTTAGGTTACTCATATGTCCTGGCTATTGTGAATAGTGCCAGCAAAGCATTTTTAAAGGCCAGTGAGGAGGGCCTTGTTCTCAGCTTGTAATCAGCTTGTTCTCAGTTCTGATTGGTTGATGGTGAATTTTGATTTCCAAGCTAAGTTTTTTTTTTTTGTTTTTTTTTTTTATTTTAACTTTAGTTTACTTTACATTACTGTATTGGTTTTGCCAAGCTAAGTTTTGAGGGAAGAGTAAAAAACATTGACTAGATGACCAGATGGACAAGCACACCCAAGCATCCATGCCTGGAATAAAAACTTAACATAAAAACTGTGCTGATGGGAAAACCCACAGTGCCTGGGGTGTGGACCACTTCTTCCCAGGGTGCGCCTGCTGACCCGCTGCTTCTCTTTGTTTCCCCTTCAGAGTACACCAGCAGTAACCCCGACTTGCTGCTGGTCATCTTCCAAGTGACAGGCGTCAGCCTCCTGCCACCGCTGGGCATCGCCATCGCCGTCATCGTCACTTTCTACTGCTACCGTGTCCACCGGCAGCAGAAGCTGAGCCCAGCCTGGGACTCGGGCAAGCCGCGCAAGCTGATGGAGCTCAGCGAGCACCTGGCCATCATCCTGGAAGACGACCGCTCCGACATCAGCTCCACCTGCGCCAACAACATCAACCACAACACGGAGCTGCTGCCCATCGAGCTGGACGCCCTGGTGGGCAAGGGGCGCTTCGCTGAGGTCTACAAGGCCAAGCTGAGGCAGAACACGTCTGAGCAGTTCGAGACCGTGGCCGTCAAGATCTTCCCCTACGAGGAATATGCCTCCTGGAAGACGGAGAAGGACATCTTCTCGGACATCAACCTCAAGCACGAGAACATCCTGCAGTTCCTGACGGCCGAGGAGCGCAAGACGGAGCTGGGCAAGCAGTACTGGCTCATCACGGCCTTCCACGCCAAGGGCAACCTGCAGGAGTACCTGACGCGCCACGTCATCAGCTGGGAGGACCTGCGCCGGCTGGGCGGCTCGCTGGCCCGCGGCATCGCGCACCTGCACAGTGACCACACCCTGTGCGGCCGGCCCAAGATGCCCATCGTGCACAGGGACCTCAAGAGCTCCAACATCCTGGTCAAGGGCGACCTCACCTGCTGCCTCTGCGACTTCGGGCTCTCCCTGCGGCTGGACCCCACCCTGTCGGTAGATGACCTGGCCAACAGTGGGCAGGTAGGGTGGCCCCGCCCCTTGCTGCTGGCCCCTCCCACTCACGCTCCATCTGCCCTGCACTCTGACCTCGTCCAGGGGATCCACTCAGCCCAGGAAGCGCCCTGCTCTCCTGCCAGGTTGCCTCCGACAGCCAACAGCACTTCTCTCCCTGGCTCTCGGACCCTTCCCAATCCAGGACAGCCATTTTCTCCTTGAATCAGTCCTCATTTCTTGTCCATTTAGACTTTTTCTTTGCTTCCAGCACTGCTAGTGTCTCTTTTTCCTTAGGGCTGTACTCAGCCTCTTTCTGCTCTGTACCTTATATTACCTTTTTTTTAACCATTTTAGAAGGCAGTCTCCTTGAAGTCCAAATCCACATACTTTGGTCACATCCAACACAAGGCCTTGAACAGGCAAAGAGACCAATAAGTATCTATAGAGTGAGTAAGTGACTGGGTGAAGGAAGAGTTCTTTTGAAACATCTCATAGATTAAAATGGAAACTATTTTGGCTAAGGAGCTCTTAGAAACTGACTGGCGTTACCACTGGGCGTCCCAGGTGGCAGTAGTGGTAAAGAACCCGCCTGTCAGTGCAGGAGACTTAAGAGACCCGGGTTCAGTCCCTGGGTCAGAAAGATCCCCTGGAGGAGGAAATGGCCACCCACTCCAGTATTCTTGCCTGGAGAATGCCATGGACAGAGGAGCCCGGCAGGCTACAGGCCATGGGGTTGCAAGAGTCAGAAACGACAGAAGCGATATAGCATGCACACACACAGCATTGCTGTCATCCTTTATAAAAGATGGGCCCCGTGTTTCACACACCAGAAGCTCGGCTGTGACTGAGAGTAACGTCTCGGGAGCACCATCGCCTCCTCTGACCAGGCTGAGGGTTGTGCTTTTGGAGCACCTCGTCACTGCTCAGGCAGCCCTCCAGGGGTGCACGTCCATTGAGGAGACAAGCACGTTGAAACTCGGACGAATCAATGTGCTAGGGTGACTAGTTGTGAAGTGACTTTTTAAAAAGAAAATTTTCTTCTCATGCATGACAATAAAAAGCATTGTTTTGGAGTAATATTATCAACTCACTTGACATTCCCCTGGATCCTTGGGAAGGTAGGACTTCGCTGTTATTTACTCAGTCTATACAAGCTGCATTATCACTCACTCAAATGATTTTTTCCTTAGAAATATTTTTTTCTTTTTTCCTATGTATCACAGTGTTTTCATACTGTCAGATAAAATCACACAGCATGCCTATCAAAATTATAAAATGACCAGATTTGAACTTGTAATGGAAATACTTCCATACAGTTCCACTTAGCAGAGCTTTTATGTAATTATACGACATCCTCGGCCCACTAGAACATGCTGTGGGGTGAACAAAGAAGATTAACGCAACCCTCAGGGCACAAAAAGAACCCTGGCAATTATTATTTCCACCTCATATCTTGGAGTTTCAAAATAAAAAGATATTTAATTTGGAAAAACACTGAAAGCATCAGTCACCAGTGTGGTCTCAGGTTCTCTGCAAGGATGTTACGGCACACGTGGTATGATGATCTTGTGTCCTGAGCCTAGACACAGCAGCTCTGGGCTTTGCCATTTCCTTATTTTGGCATTTGTTCTTTATATTCTTTCAAGATTCTTCAGGGAGAGACAACCTATTTTTTTAAAAATTACACAAGCTCTACCTTTCTATGCAGGTCTCATTATCTTAAAAATCATCGTGCTTTTTAAAGATCAACTAACTACTCCTGTGGGGGCCAAGCGTCAGCCGTATTTTGAAAGCAGATCTGCAGTTGGCGCTGGATGACGGGCTTCCGTGTGTGTTCTTCTTTAGGTGGGAACGGCGAGATACATGGCTCCAGAGGTCCTCGAGTCCAGGATGAATCTGGAGAACGTCGAGTCCTTCAAGCAGACAGACGTCTACTCCATGGCCCTGGTGCTCTGGGAGATGACGTCTCGCTGCAACGCTGTGGGAGGTAGGCGTGGGCCACCATCCTGGTGGACCGTCAAATGATGTTGTGCTCATTGCTTCAGCATGAGTTCAGGGGCACAGAAGAGCTGTTTGAGATCTGGTAGGACGCAGATATTCCAGCATGATGTAGAATCACTTAATTGTCCTAAAAAGCCTTGGTTCTATAGCTGAAAGCCAGGTTCGGAGCATAAAGCATTTTATCTCCTTTCCTGAAGTATATAATTACTTTTCCCTGGACCTATCCCTCCACTGGTATCTACAGATCTAGCAAGAGAGGAACACTAATAATATTTATAAGAATTCATTTCTCCTTATCAAATGAGAACCATGATTCAGAAAATTATCTGATTTTTTTTCTTGTATTTTAAGGTTTTTCAGAATTAAAAGGTCCAGAAAATAGATTTTACTTAAAATTTACTTTTATGGACTTAACTTTCCTTTGCTGGAGAAAACAAGCAGAGTGGTTTGATGGATTTGTTTAGGTTTTGAAAAGTCTAGAGAAGAGAGGTTATTGAGGAATGCAGCATTCTTCAGGGGTACCGGGGATGTCATGTTTTAGAGGGCATTGTCCCCTCATCTTCCTGGAGATGGGCATGGCTGATGTCCACATCACTGCATCCTTTTCTGAGCCTCCTCTCAGTGCTTACCGTCAGGATCTGAGGTCTCACCTTAGAAGTTTACCTACCCTAACTTGCTCCTGGTTGGACGCTAAGTCAAGCTAACTCCAATTTTATGTTTAACCCTTTGTTTCATAATAATTTTAGACTCACAGACTCATTGCGTGAGGAGTACAGGGAGTTCCATATGCTCTTCACCCAGCTTCCCCTCCTGTTAGCCTCTTACCTGAACCAAGTGCGGCTGTGAAATACGGGAAATTGACACTGGTGCCATATCCTTAATTAATCTCTAGGACTCGCTTGTATTTCCAAGTCCCCAGAATTGGGGAACAGGATTCACTGCAGGATTCCACATTGCCTTGGTGTCCAGGCCACCTCCGTCTCCTTCAACATGTGATGGTCACTCAGCCTGTTTCTTTCATGACCTTGGCAAGAGTTCAGACCAGTTATTTTACAGACAGCCTCTCACTGCGGGTCGCTCTGATGCCTTCCCATGGTTAGACTGGGAGTGTGCTTTTCCAGGCAGGAATGCCACAGAAATGGTGCCGCGCCCTCGGCGCCACGTGCGGCTGGTGCGCCAGTGTGCATGCCGTCCTGTCTCCTCACACGCTGAAGGCGGCGCCAGCTCTCTCCCTGGGGAGACACTACCCTTTCCATTTGTAATTAATACATATCTTGTGGGAAGGCACTTTGACCTGTTTCTACTGAACACCTGTTTAATAAGGAGACTAGGCCTGTTTTTTAATAATAATTTTGCCTGCTGATTTTTAGGGTCAATTAATAGTTCTTACAGACAACGATTATTACTGCAATGTTTGCTTAATGGTGATTTTCTATTTTTCTTATCCCTTCTACATAGTTTTTCATAGATACTTGGGAAATGTCTGTCCTTTCTCTCACCAGCCCCTGTTATTCATTCATTTTACTCTATGTTTACATGAATATGGGATTGTGGGTATTTCATTCCGTGGATATTTAACATTATCAGTATTTGTCACTTAGGTCAGTTTTGGTCACTGGCCAGACTCTCCAGCATTTTGCTCCAGGTGGATTGGGTTGCCACCATTGCTGGCTCTGATCATTCCTCCTGCTGAGAACTTCCTCAGCTGACTCTCCAGGATGGGCTAGGCTGGGAGCCTTGCTGTCCTATCACCCATATCCCTGAGTCTCTGCACAGGACATAGCACTTCCTGTCTGGCTAACCCAGTTATTTTCTGGTTTTCTGCATGAGATGTCTTCCCCCACAGCATTTCCAAAAGTAACTGAATTTTCCCTTGCACAGTGAAATTTGTTTAACCAAGTTTCAGTCACTGAGAATCATTTTCTGCTTGAAGCTTTGACAGTTCCAGAATGAATCCTTAGACCAGTGTGAATTGTGAAGGAGGAGACAATGCCGCTGTCACTGTCAGAATAAATTCACCTAGATTTTGGTATCTCTCTCATCCTTTCAAAATGGCTCATTGTTCTATGAACATATGCTGGAGACTGTCTCTGCTGTCCCCTCTTCTTAAGGCCTGATTTGAGCTCCCTGCGTCTGTAGTTATCAATGACTGAAGCCCTTTCCTGTTGATATTTGCTGACTGTGGAAGAATTCTGGCTAGTGGGGAAGAACCGAGTTCACCAGCTTTTACAAGATCTAAAAACGGATACAGTATAAACAAGTTTTCCCAAGGAAGGAAGAGGGTCCTGTTTGTTCAGTAAGCCTCATAACCTTTAGGATAAGAACAGACGGCTTTGGGGAACCGGAAAAGAGGCCATCCCAGTTCTCATTTTGTTTGATCTTAAGCCCACAGAACAGTTTCTCCCATCAGGCTGCAAAAATCAAAGTAATTTGTCTATCCTCACTTTGGTCCAGCAGACAGCCCTTCTTCTGACTAAGTATGTGAACTTAGGGGTTATGTTAATAACCCCTTTCTTTTGCCTACTTTTAAAAGTGTTATTATTATTATTGCATGTATGTGTGCCTCAAAAATTGTAAAGGCAGATTTTCAGCCTAATCTTAATTTCAGAGACTTTTATACTTAAAGAGCTTCTTAGAAGGTTCATTAAAGTTAGGACCTTCTAAGGGGAGTTAGGATGTGTTGTCTCTTTCCTGTTGTACAAGCACAGATTTCCGTAAAGAAGCTTGCTGTCCACTGATGAAACAGGCCTTTTTCCCCCTTTCCTTTTTAAATATTTGCACTTTCAGACACATTTCTTTCTTTGCACATAAAATAGGTAATACCACTCTAGTGGATATTAGGCTTTAACTTATACAGAGGGAAGGATATAAAAGGCCTTCCTGAAGCTTAAACTTCTTTGTATGACTTGAAATACAACATAAGAGATTACTATATTTTTCATGGACAGTCTCATTTCAGAAAAGGAGATGTGGAAAATGCTTACCTCAGTGTGGTGAGTTATAGACTGATATATATATATATATATATATATATATATATATATATTTTTTTTTTTCCACAAAATAGACCCACTGATATTCCCTCCCAGTTATTCTGAGGAGCTGGACATCCGACTGAATGAAGCAGGAGTCTAGGCATCAGGGAACTCTCTTGCAGGGGGAGAATGTGAAATCCCAGCTTTCCTCCCTGGAGAACAGGACCCCATTCTGTTCTCAGGGCTGAGAGCAAACTTTTGGCCTGGATGCCCAGGCGCTGCCTGCTTTTTTCTGCATTTATCACAGGACTCAGTACTAGACTTTGTCTTGTGCTGTTTACCAGGCCTGGAACACTGAAGGAGACTTTTTTTGCAGGCGAGGCAGGGTACACCAGACTGAGTGCCCAGGCTGGCTAAAGATAGTGTGACAGCAGGGGCAGGCAAAGAGGGTTAGATCAGCTCTTGAAGGAACCGTGAGCCTCAGAAATGTCTTCTCCGTGTAAGCAGCACAGAGGGAACATGAGCAAGAGAAAGCATGATGCTGGAGAAGCCACATTCTTCTCAGGTGAGAATGTGCAGACATAGTAAGAGCACCTTTGGAAGCAAGCTGGTCCAGCTCCCTTACCACAGGATTCCACCTAGGAGCTCCAGACATGGACTGGCGTAAGTGAAGAAGGTGGGCACAAATGAAAGGCTTTCTGGTGGAAGTAGGTTTGGTCCAGACGAAGAAGGCCACCAAGAAATGATAGCTACCATTACATAAGCAATAGCATTATGGAACCATTCATCCCATTTACCAAGAGTTCTTTGAAGGGTGTGCTGTTACTATCCCCATTTTACGGGTGGGTAAACTGAGGCTTCAAGAAGTACGATAGTGGAGACAGAAATCAAAGCCCTGTTGTCTGACTCTGGCCCACAGACCCTAAATGTCCTACTACAGGATTGATAGCTTATTTAGTCTGTGGCAGCTAGGATTACCATTATTATTGTGGAAGGGGTAGTCAGTCCTACTCTGTATGATGGCCTTTGACTTGAAGCCTTTCTGAAAGCACCTGGCGGGAACATGCAGGGGTGGCCTCACTGCAGCATGTTTCCAGTGGTGGACTTTGTGAGTCTGTTAATGGAATCCCAAAGCTGTTAAATGCTGTAGCATGTATACCTCACATGCCCCAGTACCTTAAAGTCTGAGATAACTTCTTCGCCCTTTTTCTCTGAAGATGTATCAATTCATTATTTCTTTCACCCAACCTGTAATTTTTGAGTACCTTCTGTGTGGCAGGCATTATTCAAAATGGTAAGGGTGCAGAGATTCTCAGGAGATGGCAAAGTAGAAGGTAGTGAGCTTCCCACCTTCTCACAAAAACACCAAAATCACAGCTAACTGCTAAAAGCCAACAAAAAAGAAATGGTGGAACCTACCAAAAAAGATACCGTAGGTCCAAAGACAAAGAAGAACCCATAACAAGACAGTAAGAGGGTGCGGTTGCGATAAAATCAAGGCCAATACCTGCTGGGTGGGAAACCCACATACTGGAAAGCAATTATATTGTGGAGGTTCTGCCACAGGAATGAAAGCTCTGAGCCTTACATCAGGCTCCCTCGCCTGGCGGTCTGTCAACGGGAGGAGGAGCCCCCAGAACATCTGACTTTGAAGGTCAGCAGGGTTTGAGTGCAGAACTGGGGAAAACAGAAGCTCCACTCTTAGAGGGCATGCATAAAATCTTGTGTACAGCAAGACCCAGGGGGGAAAGCAGTGACCTCATAAGAGCCTGCAGGTATTAGAGGGTCTCTTGCAAGGCTAGGGTACAGCTGTGACCCTACTGTGGGGACAGACACTGGTGGCAACAGTTCTGGGGAGTTCTCATTGCTGTGAGCCCTCCTAAAGGCCATCATTTTTTCACCATGACCTGGCCCCACACAGCAGCCTATAGGCTCCAATTCTGGGATGCCACAGGCTAACCAACCAGAATGGTGGGAACACAGCCTCACCCATTAACAGACAAGCTGCTTAAAAACTTCCTGAGCATGTGGCTGCCCAATAAACACACCTGTTGACACAGCTCTGCCCACCTGAGGGACAAGAACCAGTTTCATGCACTGGTGGGAAGAAACCAATCCCGCCCACCAGGATGCCAGCACAAGCATCTTATACCAGCCTTATCCACCAGGGGGCAGACAACAGAAGCAAGAAGACCTACGACCCTGCCGCCGGTGGAACACAAACTGCAATCATAGAAAGGCAGACAAAAATGAAAATGGCAGAATATGTCTGAGACGAAGAAACAAGATAAACCCCAGATGACCAGCTAAATGAAGTGGAGATAGGCAATCTACCCAAAAAAGAATTCAGAGTAATAACAGTAAAGATTATCCAAGATCTCAAAAGAAACAATGCAGGCACAGATAGAAAAGATACAAGAAATGCTTAAAAAAGAGCTAGAAGATCTAAAGAACGAATAAGCATAGATGAACAATAAAATACTGAAATGAAAAATGCACTCAAATGAATAGAGTAACTGAGGCAGAAGAATGGATAAGTGAGTTGGAATACAGAATTGTGGGAATCGCTACTATAGAACAGAATATAAAGAAAAGAGAATGAAAAGAAATGAAGAGTCTGAGAGAGCTCAGGAGCAACATTAAACACACCAACGTTTTCATCATAGGGTCCCACAAGAAGAGAGAGAAAGGACCTGAGAAAATATTTGAAGAGATATCAGCTGAAAAATTCCCTGACATGGGAAAGGGAACAGTCACCCATGTCCAGAAAGCTCAGAGAGTCCCAGGTGGGGTAAACACAAGGAGGAACACTCAAGACTCACAATAATCCAGCTGACGAAATTAAAGACAAAGAAAATTTTAAGAGCAACAAGGAAAAATTAACAAATAGCATATAAAGGAACTCCCATAAGGTTATAAAGCTGATTTTTCAGCCGAAACTCTTAGGAAGTGGTATAATATATTTAAAATTATGAAAGGGAAGAGTCTACAACCAAGAATCTACAAGCAGGAGTCTACAAGCAGCGTTCTCTTTCAGATGCAATTAAGAAGTCAAAGTTTCACAGACGAGCAAAAGCTGGAGAATTCTGCACCACCAAACCAGCTTTGCAACAAATGCTAAAGGAACTTCTCTAGGCAAAAAAGAAAAGAGCCACAACTAGAAACAAGCAAATTACAAATGGCAAAGCTCACCATTATAAGGCAGACATGCAGTAATGGTAGGAAATCATTCATATTCAAATATGACGTCACAACCAGTGATTGTGAGACTAGGAGAGCGCAAACACAGGATATTGGAAATGTGTGTGAAATGAAAAGGCAAGCAACTTAAAACAGTCTTGTTTATATAGAGACTGCTGTATCCAAACCTCATGGTAATCACAAACGGAAAACCTACAGTGGATGCACACAGATAAAGCAGCCAAAACACAACACTAAAGTCATCGAATCACGAGAAGAGAAGAGAAAGGAAAGAAAGAAACACCTTCAAAAACAATTCCAGAACAATTAGTAAAATCGCAAAAAAAGAACATATACATTGATAATTATCTGAAATGTAACTGGATTAAATGCTCCAACCAAGAAACATAGACTGGCTAAATGCTTACAAAAACAAGACCTACATATGTGCTGTCTACAAAAGACATACTTCAGACCTAGGGACACATACAGACTGAAAGTGAGGGGATGGAAAAAGGTATTCCATGCAAGTGGAAATCAAAAGGAAGCTGGAGTAGCAATACGTATACCAGACAAAATAGACTTTAAAGAGTGTTACAAGATACAAAGACGGACACTACATAGTCATCAAGGGATCAATCCAAGAAGAAGATATAACAACTGTACTATATTTATATATATTTATATACATATATATTTATATATATGTAAATTATGTGCATATATATTCCACCCATGGAATTTTCCAGGCAAGAGTACTGGAGTGGGTTGCCATTTCCTTCTCCAGGGGATCTTCCCGACCCAGAGGTCGAACCCGGGTCTCCTGCATTGCAAGCAGACGATTTTACTGTCTGAGCCACCAGGTAATCAGTAAATATATATGCACCCAACATAGGAGCACTTCACTATATAAGGCAAATACTAATAGCCATAAAGGAGAAATCAACAGTGGCATACTTTGATCCATGGATGGATCATTCAGAGAGAAAATAAGGAAACACAGGCCTTAAATGACACATTAGACCAGAGGGACTTAATTGATACTTATAGAGCATTCCATTAAAACTGTGAAGAACAAAAACACACGTGGAGGCTAAACAGCATGCTACTAAAGAATCACTGACTGAAAAAATCAAAGAGGAAGTCAGAAAATACCTAAAGACAAATGAAAACAAAAGCATGACCATGCAAAACAGAGGCAGCAAAACCAGTTCTAAATGGAAAGTTTATATCAATGCAGTCTTATCTCAGGAAACAGGATAAACCCCAAATAAACAACCTGAGGTTATCCCTAAAGCAACGAGAGAAAGAGCAACAAATAAAACCCACAGGACAAGCAAAAGAGATCGTAAAGATCAGAGCAGTAAAAGATGAAATAGAGACAAAGAAAACAATAGATAAGGTCAGTGAAACTTGACAGCTAGTTCTTTGAAAAGATAAACAAAATTGACAGACCTTTAGCCAGACTCATCAAGAAAAACTAGAGGGCTCAAATCTGTAAAATTAGAAATGAAAAAGGAAAAGCTACAGTGGATATCGCAGAATACAAAGGATCATACGAGACTACTACAAGCAAGTATGTGCCAATAAAATGGACAACTTAGAATAAATGGACAGATTCTTAAAAAGGTACAGTCTCTCAAGACTGACCCAGGAAGAAATAGAAAATATGAACAGACCAATCACAAGTATGGAATTGAAGCCATGATTTTAAAATTCCCAACAAACAAAAAACACTCCCATACTCATTCTATGAGGCCATCGCTCTGGTACCAAAACCAGACAAAGATATCAGAAAAGAAAATCACAGACCAATATCACTCTTGAACATAGACCCAAAAATCCTCAACAAAAATACTAGCAAATCAAATCCAACAATACAGTAAAAGGATCATAGACCACGATCAAGTGGGATTTACTGCTGAGATGCAAGGGTTTTTCCCTAATATCTGCAAATGAATCAGCATAATACACCATATTAACAAACTGAAGAATTTGCTTCTTATAGTAAACACTCATACCATATGATATAAATAAACCGTCATACCATATGATCCTCTCAACAGATATAGAAAAAGCTTCTGACAAAATTCACGCTCACATATGATGAAAATCTCCAGGAGGTGGACATAGAGGGAACATACTTCAACATAACAAAAGCCATATATGACCAACCTACAGTCAGCATCCTACTGAATGGTGGTAAGCTGAAAGCATTTCCTCTAAGATCAGAACAAGGTACAGATGTCCACTCTCATCAGTTTATTCAACAGTTTTGGAAATCCTAGCCACTATAATCAGAGAAGAAAAGGAATGAAAAGGAATCCAAATTGGAAAAGAAGTAAAACTATCACTGTTTGCAGATAACATGATACTACAGATAGAAAATCCTGAAGATGTTACCAGAAAACTATCTGAGCTCATCAATGAATTTGGTAACATTGCAGGATACAAAATTAATACACAGAAATCTGTTGCATTCCTACACACACCAAAAGACCAGAATATGAAATTAAAGGAACAATCCTATTTATCATTGCATCAAAAAGAATAAAATACCTATGGATAAATCTACCTAAGAAGGCAAAAGACGTGTACTCCAAAAATTTTATACACGCCAATGAAAGAAACCAAAGGTAACACGAACAGATGGAAAGATACACCATGTTTCTGGATCGGAAGACATATTGTCAAAATGACTATACTACCCAAGGCAATCTACAGATTCAGTGCAGTCTCTATCAAATTACCAGTGGCATGTTTCATAGAACTGAAATAAAAATTTTTTACATTTGCGTGGAGACACAAAAGACCCAGAATAGCCAAAGCAATCCTGAGGAAGAAAACCAGAGCTGGGAAAATCAGGCCCCCTAACCTCAGACTATACAACAAAGCTACAGTAATCAAAAAAGTATGGTATTGGCACAAAAACAGACATACAGATCAACAGAACAGGAGAGAAAGGGCAGAAATAACCCCATGCACCTATGGTCAATTAATCTGTGCAAAGGAGGCAAACACATACAATGGAGAAAACACAGTATCTTCAATAAATGGTGCTGGGAAAACTGAACAGCTACTTGTAAAATAATGAAATTAGAACATTCTCTAACACCATACACAAAAATAAACTCAAAATGGATTAAAGACCTAAAGCCAGGACAGGATAATGCAAAACTCTTAGAAGATAACATAGGCAGGACACTCTTTGACATAAATCACAGCTGTGTCTTTTTAGATCCATCTTCTAGAGTAATGGAAATAAAAAATAAAAATAAATGGGACCTAATTAAACTCAAAAGCTATTGCACAGTAAAGGAAACCATGAACAAAATGAAAAGGTAACTCACAGAATGGGAGAAAATATTTGCAAACCATGAAACTGACAAGGGATTAATCTCCAAAATTCACAGACAGTTCATGCAGCTCAATATCAAACAAACAGCCCAATCAAAAAATGGGCAGAAGACCTAAACAGGACATTTCTCTAAAGAAGCCATACAGATGGCCAAAAGACACATGAAAAGATGGTCAGTACTGCTAATCAGTTCAGTTCAGTCGCTCAGTCGTGTCCGACTCTTTCTGACCCCACGGACTGCAGCACGCCAGGCCTCCCCGTCCATCACCAACTCCCAGATTTCACCCAAACTCACGTCCATTGAGTTGGTGATGCCATCCAGCCATCTCATCCTCTGTTGTCCCCTTCTCCTCCTGCCCCCAATCTTTCCCAGCATCAGGGTCTTTTCCAATGAGTCAGCTCTTCGCATCAGGTGGCCAAAGGATTGGAGTAATCACTGCTGCTGCTGCTGCTAAGTCGCTTCAGTCGTGTCTGACCCTGTGCGACCCCAAAGACGGCAGCCCACCAGGCTCCGCCATCCCTGGGATTCTCCAGGCAAGAACCCTGGAGTGGGTTGCCATTGCCTTCTCCAATGCATGAAAGTAAAAAGTGAAAGAAGTCGCTCAGTCATGTCCGACTCTTTGCAACCCCATGGACTGCAGCCCACCAGGCTCCTCTGTCCATGGGATTTCCCAGGCAAGAGTACTGGAGTGGGGTGCCATTGCCTTCTCCAGGAGTAATCACTAGAGAAATGCAAATTAGAACTACAAAGAGATAGCACCTCACACCAATCAGAGCAAACAATAAATGTTAAGAGAGGCTGTGGACAAAAGCAGACCCTCCTGAACTGTTACTGGGAGAACAGTATGGTGGTTTCTTGCAAAACCAAAAATAAAGCTACCATACGATCCAGTGATCGCAGTCCTAGGCACACATCTGGGGAAAACCATGGTTCAGAAGGATAGGTATCACCCCAGGGTCCGTTGCAGCACTACTTAACATAGTCAAGACATGGAGGCAACCTAAATATCCATTGCTAGGTGAATGGGTAAAGAATATGTAGTTCATATATATGATGGAATAATACTCAGCCATGAAAAAGAGACACGATGCCATTTGCAGCCACATGGATGGACCTGGAGGTGATTATACTAAGTAAAATAAGTTCAGACAGAAAAAGACAAATGATATGTTGCTTATATGTGGAACCTTAAAAGATACAAATGAATTACAAAACAGACTCACAGAGTTAGGAAAACGTATGGTTAGTAAAGGGAAAGGTGATAGAGAGGGATAAATAGGGAGTTTGGGATTGAAATATACACACTGCTATATATCAGACAGACAACCAAGAAGGACCTAGTGTATAGTACAGGGAACTCTATTCAATATTCTGTGATAACCTAAATGGGAAAAGAAATTGAAAAAGAATAGATACATGTATATGTATAAAGCAATCACTTTGCTGTATACCGGATGCTAGTACAACATTTTTAATCCACTATAGACCAATATAAATTTTTTTTTAAATGCTGAGAGTGCAGCAGTGAGAAAAATCTTTGTCCTCAAAGGGCAGAGTGTCTAATAAAGAGCTAATACAGCGTGCTGTAGTTCATGAGGTTGCCAAAGACTCAGACATGACTTAGTAACTGAACAACAACAAACTATGCTAGAAAGACAAGTAATGTGTCAGTATCAGGGCTGGGGATGATGGCTGCAGAAAGGAAAACCAAGTTGGGCATAGCAAATAACAGAGACTGTTATTTCAGGGACTTAGGTCATCTGGAAGTATGCACCAGAAAAACCAAGAAAACAGGTTTTTCAGAGTTGTTTGAAGAGGGAACAAGATGGAAGGAGCTGGCTGGTGTGTTATTGTTTTATAAAGGAGTAAGTCATGAACTCACCATCTCTCTAGGACAAACCTGGAGACTGGCTCTCTTACAAAGAAATCTCTGTCCTGGCTTTTGGTTCGTCTGGTGTCCATGCAGGAGATTGTGTGTAATATGTGGGAGGCAGAGGAAGGCGGGTCCTCTCAGGGCCCCCCTCTGGGAGCACGGCAGGCAGTGTTCATGTCACCCAGCCAAACTGGCCCCCAGGCCGCCTGACTTTCAAATCCCTCACCATGTCAGCCTTTGAATAGCAGCTGACACACAGCAGCCAGCTGAGCAAGTATTTTCACAAGACAACGAGAAACAAACTCAGCTTGCTGCAGCCTGTGAGGCAGAAAAAAATGAATCAAAAGGAAAGGAATGGGGTGGGGGCAGGGAAGAGGGTCGGAGAGGAGTGAAAAGAGCCTGGGATAGCAACCTTCGTCTTTCTGCGTTTTGAGGCAAGATAATTTGGAAGGAAGACAGATATAAAAGGGTTCCGCTCTGGGGAAAACTGCCAACAATTTTGCAGCTCTGTGAATTTGGAACCATGATCAAAACAGCAGCTGTGGACCAGATGCTGACTTTAAGAGGAGCATCCTTATTGCCCAGGCCCCTCTGAGCACCAGAGCTCGAGACGTGGACTTTTCTTCTGACAGCCTCCAGCCAGCCAAAGAGTGCCAAGGGGTGGGGTTGAGGCCCTGGCCCTCAGGGGAGCCTGGGATGGGGGTGGAAAGAAGAGCAGCGGGATCTAGTAGCTTCCTAGAGCGGCAACTGTTTGAAGCCTTCAAGGAGATCCCAGGGTGTCCCTGGTGCACCTGGCCCTGGGCGTTGGGGGTGGGGGGTGATCTCAGCAGGTGGTCCTGCTGGGGGAGTGGGGTGTCAGCCAGGGGATGGACCGAACCCTTGGGTCAGCCGGACTCTTGAAGAGGAATGCGAGTTCAGCAGTCTGTAGGGAAAAGAAGGCAGGAAAGGCCTAGGAGAAAAGGAACAGGAAGTGAGACAGGACACGGAGAGAGCTGGTGAGCCCC
>SJYQ01007122.1:69024-122555 GCA_006410935.1 Redunca redunca
AAGGAGGGTGAGAGAAGCCTTCATCCCAACTAAGGAAAAAAACAGGACCCTGCCAGCGCTTCTAGCTGGGTGAGGCTGAAGAAGATAAATATGCAAGAGGGTTCTGGGAATGGGGGAAAGTCAATAAACAAGAACAAGCCATCTCTTTTCAAAATGTCATTTTGCCTTAAACGCTTCTTCAATTCTAAGCCTGTAGGGGCAATTTATTGAAAGTTTCACTCATTAAACAGGGTTATTTTGAAGTAAAGGCCAAAGGTTGTATTTTAGTTTGGAGGAAAATGTTGAATCATGCCCACTCTTCCCTTTGGGCTCAGACATGTTTCAGTACTGTAGTGTTTTTATTTTCTAAATTGTCTTGTGACTCACTGACGTGGGCATTGTCCCACCCACTTAAATTTAACAACCTTTCTAATCTTCACCTCGAGTTTATACATGGGCCACTTTGGATAGGACCTAAGATTCATTCATTTGTGATAAAAAAAACTCTCAACAAATATGATACAGAGGGAACACAATTCAACATAATAAAGACCATTTATGATAAATCTACAGCTAACATTATACTCAGTTGTGAAAAGCTGAAAGGTTTTTATCTAAAATTAAGAACATGACAAGTATGCCTACAGTTGCCACTTCTGTTTAACATATTATTGGAAGTTTTAGGTACAGCAGTTAAACAAGAAAAAAAAGAGGCATCCAAATAACTAGAGCAGAAATTGTCACCATTTGCAGATGACATGATATTATATGTAGAAAACCCTAAAGATACCACCAAAAATCTAATGGGACTAATGAATGAATTCAGTTAAGTTGCAGGATGCAGGATTAATATATAGAAATCTGTTGCATTTCTAAACACTAATGATGAACTATTGGAAAGAGACATTAAGAAAACAATCTGATTTACAATCAAATAAGAATAAAATACCTAGGGATAAATTTAACCAAGGGTAAAGACTACCTGTAGTCTAAACACTATAAGACATTGAATAAGGGTAAATGGAAAGATATCCCATGTTCATGGAATGAAAGATTAATATTGTTAAAATGTTCATAATATTCAAAGCAGTCTGCAGATTTAATGTAATCCCTATCAAAATACCCATGACATTTTTCACAGAACTAGAACAAAATAATCCTAAAATGTGTATGGAACTACCAAAGATCCCAAATAGCCAAAGTAATGTTGAGAGAAAAAGAACAAAACTGGAAGAATCATGCTCCCTGACTTCAGACTGTACTACAAAGCAGCAGTAATCAAAATGGTGTGGTACGGGCACAAAAATAGACATGTAGACCAATGGAACAGAACAGAGGGCCCAGAAATAAACCCATGCACTTGCGGTCAACTACAGGAGGCAAGAATATACAACGGAGAGAAGACATTCTCTTCAGTAAGTGGTGCTGGGAAAGCTGGACAGTTACGCATGAAAGAGTGAAATGACATTTTTTCATACTACATGCAAAAAAGTATGTGTGTACACACACACACACACACACACACATAATGGAATATTAGCCATAAAAGAGAATGAAATGTTGCCATTTGCAATGACATGGATGGAGCTGGAGGATATTATGCTTAGTGAAATAAGGCAGACAGAGAAAGACAAATACTGCTTGATTTCACTTAAATATGGAATCTACAGAATGAAATAGAGGCCGATAAACTGCCGCTCATTGCCAGCAGGGTGAGGGGGTGAGGGGAGGGGAAATGGGTGAGGGTGATTAAGAGATACAGACTGCTGCTACTGAGTCACTTCAGTCGTGTCCGACTCTGTGTGACCCCACAGATGGCACCCCACCAGGCTCCCCCGTCCCTGGGATTCTCTAGGCAAGAACACTGGAGTAGGTTGCCATTTCCTTCTCCAAAGCATGAAAGTGAAAAGTGAAAGTGAAGTCGCTTAGTAGGAATGAAATAGATAAGTTACAAGGGTACAATGGACAGCATAGAAAACATAGCTGTGTTACAACTTTATAAGAGCACAGCCTGTAAAAACACTGAGTTACTATGTTATATACCTGAAACTGATACAATGTGGTCCGCCTGCCAGTGAAGGAGATCTAAAAGACACAGTTTCCATCCCTGGGTCGGAAGATCTCCTGGAGTCGGAAATGGCAAACCACTCCAGTATTCTTGCCTGGAAAATCCCATGGACAGAGAAGCCTGGCGGGCTGCAGTCCATGGGGTCACAAAGAGATGGACGTGACTGAGCAACTATACTTCAATAGGAAAAAAATAGAAGAAAAAAAGTGACATGAATTTCCCTTTAGAAAAGAAAAGAAATGGACCTTACTGAAACCTGAAACTCTGATGAGGGGTTTACATCATCCTTCATTATTTTCTTTTTAGCGAGTACCACTGAAGGAAAATTACATTTTTAAGTTGTGTTTGTTATCAATCTCTCTCCTCTGTCAACTAACTAAAACAGCATTTCTGAACCTCTTCTTCATTATTACTATTGAAAGGAGCCTTTGTAGACTTTTTCTTTTTCGTAATCACTACTCCCCACGACTTTTTATTCCTGTGGGAAAATATACATGATATAGAATTCACCAGTTTAGCCATTTTTAACTGTTTACGATTTTAAAAAAAGCAAGTGGTGCAGTTGGGTAGCATTAAGTACGTTCACAATGTCGTCTAATCATCATCATCATGATCCATTTCCAGAGCTTTTCCATCTTCCCCAACTGAAACGCTGTACTAGTGAACAGTCTCTCCATCCACCAACAATCTGTCTCTGCCTCTGTGAAGTAGCCTATCTAGGTACCTTACATAAGGGGAACCATATAATATTTGTCATTTAATGTCTGGCTTATTTCATTTGGCATAATCTGTGTTGCAGCATCTATCAATTTCATTCCTTTTTTTATATGGCTGAATCTCTGCAGGAAATTTCATACGGCATATTAAATCTATTTATGTACTGTGGACCTTTGTAGGGCCATGATCCTTTGTAACATGGAAGATTTTTCTACCTCCCAGGAACCACGATCCTTAAAGCCCGTATCCCCTGACCTTGCTGATCTTGTTCTTGGATCTGTCTCCAGTCGTTAGCACTTCATGGTCACTGAACAGGCACATGCTGACTACCTCAAGGTCCTTCTATGACCCCTCCTTATAATTTTATTAACCCATTAGAATTAAAAACCACCCCCAGCGTAATCACAGGCGAATCCTGACAGTCAGTATCCCAACTGTGCACGCCCTTCTCAAGGCCCTGTGTCCGCCTCCTCTCTCCAACAGAAGTGAAGGACTATGAGCCTCCATTCGGGTCTAAGGTGCGGGAGCATCCCTGTGTGGAAAGCATGAAGGACAACGTGCTGAGAGATCGAGGCCGACCAGAGATCCCCAGCTCCTGGCTCAACCACCAGGTGAGGAGCGACTGTTGTATTCACCCAGAGGGAGAGGGACTGCTCAGGCAGCAGAGAAGTCCAGGCTCTTGGGCATCAATCTGATGTGTTCCGTGATTCTGCTTGGTTTTCTTCATAAAGGAGTTTCGGTAAAAAGGGATGACCTTGTTACTGTATGTCCCACCGCAAGTAAGAAAGGGCTCACGCAGAACATATGATGGGCACCTGTCATATTGTCCAAGACCCCTTGGTTCTGAACTAAAATATTTTGTTTACAGCCTCTGCCACACTCATCCTTTCCATAGGGAGTTTGTGTTTTGTTCTTTTCTGGGTTCCAAATGTTTTCTTCTGGAAGCCTTCAACATTGGCAGGAACTACTTGTGAGAAAGAAGGGGGTTGTCCGCCAGCTGGCCTGCGAGGCGCTGCTGTTTGCTCAGGCCGCGGCAGGCCTGTCAGGGAGGAGGCCGGGACGAAGAAAGGCAAAGAAGAGCAGAGGGCAGGGGAACAAACAGGAAATCTGTCTCTCCAGAACCTCCTGACAGCAGATTCTTTGCTCTGGGAGCATTTTGATGGGGCAGCGGAGGGGGATGAGGACCTGTGGGTTGCGGGAGCCGGGACGGTCTGGCACAGCAGGGAGGAGCTCTGGACCACACCCCCGTGCTCCCAGCTCACGACACCCTGTCTTTTCCATTGACGTAAAGCTTTTATGGCTGCCTTTGGATGAATTCCCTCACCCAGAGAGGGCTGGGCTAAGTCCTAGGTTTCCTAAGGGTAAGGCAAATGCAGATGAGAAGCCTAAACCACAGGTCAGGCGTGGCCAAGGAGGCAGATGGAGCAGGAAGCCTGGTGTGCCCGCCTGGCTGAGAGCCTTCAACGCTGACATCGGGGAGAGCCTGCACCAGGCTGTGGGCCCTACCGTGGGGGCCCAGGGTTTCTCCCTGCGTTTCAGCAGAGCCTCTCTGACTTTGAAAATGCAAAGCTGTTTTGTGTTCACTCTAAACTCAGAAGGTGCAATATTGTTCCCTTCAGCTCTGTCGCCTCCTCTGCTGTACAGTTCTTATAATGAATAGCCATTATTCATGATGATAAAATTCTGGAAAGAATTTGCATAATACATTTTTTTCTCTTAATGAGATTTGTTGCCCTATTGATTTCAAGTTAATGCTTAATATTTAATTTAATTTACTGCCTGTAATTACAGTGCCAGAATAAAATAAATGTTACTTGTGTACCAACAATAACACTCCACTCTTAACAGGGCCATCAACCAATACCATCAATTAGGGGAATGATACAATTAATCCAACATCATGGGCTCACTCACAGGGCAGGAAGGGAGGGCAGGTGCTGGGTGTGGGGTGCTGTTGCTCAGACTGCAGACAGGAAGGTGCCGCTCTCGGGGAAGGGCTGGGACGGATGCATCCCCCGGGGCCACCCGTGTGCACACTTACCGGTGGCAGGGCCGGGCCTCTGAGAGGCACAGTCTGTTTCCACTCTTTAGGCTGCGTAATTAGTCCATGTCTGCCTTATTTCCAAAAAACAACTTGAACTAACAAAACATTTGCAAAATGAGAGTTAAAGCCGTGAGAGAAGACCCTTGTCTGTTGTGGACAGCATTTTCTGGGCCTTTAGGGGGTTAGGTCAAGACCCCTGATACAGCCTGCGGGACATACGAAGACAGCTGTTTGCCAGGGTCTGGGCTGAAGCTGGAGAGGAAGGGCCTAGCAGAGGGTGTCCTTGAAACTGCTGGAAGATGGGCTTGGATCCTTACAAAGCATGTGCACTTGCCTAATGCAACCAGACTAATGCCCACATGTCACTCCAACTGGGATCAGCTCAGTTCAGTCGCTCAGTTGTGTCCGACTCTTTGCGACCCCATGAATAGTCAGTTCTATTTAAACAGGAATGCTGGTGGCCCAGATGGTAAAGAATCCGCCTACAGTGCAGGAGCCCCGGGTTCGATCCCTGGGTCAGGAAGATCCCCTGGAGAAGGGCATGGCAACCCACTCCAGTATTCTTGCCTGGAGAATCCCCAAGGACAGAGGAGCCTGGCAGGCTACAGTTCATGGGGTCGCAGAGTTGGACACGACTGAGTGACTCACACACACATGTGATTCCAGCTCTGGCTCTCTGGAAAAGCCAATACCACTGAGACAGTAAGAGATCAGTGGCTGTTGGGGGCTCGGGGAAGGAAGGAGGGCTGGGGAGGTGCACACAGGGTGTTCAGGGCAGTACCTTGTGGGCGCTGTAATGGTGGATGCTTGTCAGAGCCCTGATCCTGTACCTCACCGTGAACCTCGCTCTGGCTGACTGGTCAACAGTGATGTGTTAGTGTTGCTTTACTGGTTTTAACAAATGCCTCACACAGATGTAGGGTGTTGATGGTGGGGGAGGCGGTCTGCATGGGGGGAGGGGGTAGATGGTATGGAAATTCTGTAATTTCCATTCGATTTTGCCATGAACCTAAGCTTCCCTCAATAGTAAAGCCTGTTACTGCGCCCTCGCTCCCCGGAATAGAGAGGTGGGAAATGGCAGTAGAAGCCCGCTTCTTGGGAATTTTCACGAACGGGGATGCTGCTGTCCCCAGAAGCCCGCTGGGGACTTTGTGCTGCGTCTCCGCTTCCCTGCTTTTTGTGAGCAGGAGCCCCCGAGTGCTGCGGTCAGATGGCGCTGGGGGGCTCCCCGCCCCGGGAGCTGCCACCCCCTCTCAGGGGCCTGTGGACCCTCTCCCCCTGCAGGGCATCCAGACGGTGTGCGAGACGCTGGCCGAGTGCTGGGACCACGATCCCGAGGCCCGGCTCACAGCGCAGTGCGTGGCCGAGCGCTTCAGCGAGCTGGAGCACCTGGACAGGCTCTCGGGGAGGAGCAGCTCGGAGGAGAAGATCCCAGAAGACGGCTCCCTCAACACTACCAAATAGCTCTTCCCCCGGCCGGCCCAGCGCGGCCGCCCTGTGGCCAAAGAGCAGGGTCAGCAGGAAGCTGCCCCTGACGATGCTTCCTGAAACCCGGGGTGCTCCCTCCCCCGAGCTGGGAGGGGGTGGCAGGAAGCAGCCTCTGCCTTTGACGTTGTCATAGGATAAGCTGTGTTAGCACTTCCTCAGGAAATGAGATTGATCTTACCATAGCCAATAACATTTGCACTTTATTAATGCCTGTATATAAATATGAAATAGCTATGTTTATATATATCTATATATGTCTATATATACACAGCCATACTCGTGGAAAGAGGCGAGGACAGAGATCACACGGCCCAGACGTGGGCTGGACGGGCAGCCTCAGCACTTGGCGGCACGCGCGTGCTGGGCTCGGGGCACAGGGGGAGGGGTCTCTGCCTTCAGAGAGAGGCTCAGGTCTCAGAGCCTGCTGTGCCACATTGCACTTGCTTTTGCAACATAGTAACTCCCTGCACTGGGTCCTGCTCTGGCTGTGGAGCCAATTGGAGCCGCACTGTCTGGGGACCAGACCCCGAGGTCCCCACGTCCCATCATCTCTCCTGGACTCGGCACTGAGCTTCACACCCACGTCTGGTTTGTGAACCGCCTTCCTCNTGAGGTGGCCAAGGTACTGGAGTTTCAGCTTTAGCATCATTCCTTAACTTTTAAAACCTACTCTTAGCGACTTTCAAACATGCAATATATCTATCGTTACATTAGATCCCTGGGACTTACAAACTGGAAGTTTATACATTTTGACCCCTTTCACCCATTTCATCCACTCCCACCCTCTGCCTCTCTGACAACCACCAGTGTGTTCTCTGTAGCTCACCTTTTTTATTTTCAGATTCCACACATCAGTGAGATCTTAATGGTATTTGCGTTTTTCTGTCTGACTTATTTCACTAAGTATGATGCCCTCAACTTCCGTCCATGTTTTCAAAATGGCAAGATTTAAATTTTCATGACCGAAAATATTCTGTTGTATGTAAGTGCCACATTTTTTAATCCATTTATCCATCAGTGGATACTTACTTTATATATTTGCTTAATTCTGCAGTGAACATGGGGCACAGATATGTCTTCAAGTTAATGTTTTCATTTTGTTTGGATAAATACCCAGAGGTGGAACTGCTGGATTGTTTGGTAGCTCTATTTTGACATTTTTGAGGCCCCTCCATATTGTTTCACATAGTGGTTGCACCAATATGCATTCGCACCAACAGTGCACCCACCCCCACAGCTGTGACAACCAAAAGCATCACCAAACATTGCCAGATATCCCCTGAGGACAAAACCCCAGCCGAGGGCCGCTTAGCTGGGCGTGGTCCTACTGGGGGCATTGGTTCTAATGCTCTCTTAACTAGCAGCTTGGCAGTTTGAGAGATTACTGATTTTAGCAGGTACCTGCTCCTCCATGTACCACCTACGTGACCTGAGTAAATTACTTAATCTTCCCATGCCTCACTTTAATCATGTGTACAATGGAATTTTTACAGGCTTCATCTGATACCAGAGACCACTGTGGTAAGGAATATCGGTAAGGCTTTTGGAGTTGGTATTGGAATTTGAAAGCCCTCAGGGCATATTGGCCAATGTTAGGCTGCTTTAGTGTGCCAGGGCTGCTTTCCAGAGAGGCTAAGACTGAGATACATCTTGGGGAGTGCTAACAGCACAGAGGAGAAACAGGTGTGCCGCAAACCTGGAGCACAGAGCAGCTCCTGTCCTGGGTACACACCAGTCATCTGGGGAGGATGCCCATTCGCTGAGCACTGGCCTGGACTTCCTCTCTGAAGCAGGTACTGTGCCCATTTCACAGATGAGAAATGCTTGGAAGACTCCACTAAGAAGCTTAGGGTCTCAGAGAGAAAGGTCTGCTCGAAGAGCCAAGTTTTCCTGGACCTCGAATCTGGAATAATCATTTGGAGTAATGCTTGGTTCTTTTCTGTCCTGTCTCCTGAGGGCTGGTCTGCCTGGTGGCATAAAAGGGCCACATCACCACAAAACGTCCTGCCTCATCTGCACGGCACCATCATTCTCATCCATGCTGCTCCCCTGGGGCTGTATTGCCAACCATAACAGGGAAGGTGTGCATGTCCTTATCTGTGCTGCCTGACATGCTTTCTCTCATGTGAGAAGTGCTGCAAGTTCTTGCTGCGAGCAGGACTGGGAGACGAATGTGCATGCTCCTTCAGAAGGTTTCAGACTGTGCCAGCCTTTAAAAACATTTCTTTTAGTGTGTCTGTTTATTTTTTAGCATATGCTAGAAAAAAAAAATAACACACTCAGCCTGGACTTTTACAAATATTATGGCTTGAAATATAGCTGAGTTTACAAACTTGAATTGACTTTTTTTTTTAATGCATTAAGTAGATAATTGCCCTTATTTTTGGCAGCTGCAGGGGCTAGGATGAGGAATGATGAGGTTAGCATGTTCCCTGCAAGGAAGCAGATCCATACAAGCCCTTGGGAAGCACCAAACACCACATGCTGTGTTTTACCATCTGTATCTGTTTTCATCATCACCACCAACCTATGAGGTAGTCTCACCCCCACATTAGAGGTGAGGAAGCTGAAGCAGGGAGTGAGACATCAGTAAGGGCCGCTGGTGAGCGGTCCTAGGCCAGGACTGCAACTGAAGCAGTCAGACTCCGGAGCCCACACACAGACCCTGAACACAAGGTGGAGCGGGAGTGGAAGGCAGGTGGAGCCCAGGATGCTTAAGGGCCTGGTTCCTTAGGGTCAGACCCAGATGAGGAAGACGCAGTGCGCACCGGAGGGCTTGGGGCGGCCGCTAGGGAGCGAAGATTGTTCCTCAAAGGAATGGATTCTGGGCTCCAGCCCAAGCGCTCCAGCCAAAACAGAAGCCAAGGTCTTCTGACCTGCCTCGAGGGCTCTGTTTTGCCCGGGTTGTTTCAGTTTCGGCTACTGCAAAGTCGGGAGCATTCCTGGTGGTGGTAAACCTCCAAGTGCCCTCAGCAGGGTCCTGGCCCCCACACCCTTCAGCAGCTTTGGAATGCAGGCTCTCTGTGCCTGGCAGTTTCTAGTGTGCAGTGGTGGCTTTTAAGTTCTCTATGCAAATGACAGTGTGTCCACTAATAGTCTAGTCCTGAGGGAAAAGCCTTCCTGAGTGACAGGGAAGTCTTCATTTAAGCAAACTTGTCCATCCATTTTCACAAAAGTCACTAAAGTTCACATCTGCAATTTTGTTTGTTTTCCTCCTGAAATAGGCTGCCTAATAGTTACTTGTCACATTTCCAATTAGTTTTTGTTTTTTGAACTTGGATAATTATAGCTCCAGACCATGAGTGTGGGGCCATGGCTTTGAGGCCTACTTTGCAAACTGTTCAGATAAAGACAAGACTGGGAATTTTCCCCCATTACATGGCCTGCCAGTCAGCCTCATGTGGTGAAATTTAATTCTAATATACCTCCTGATATTGGTACATTTAAAAATAGCTTGTTATTAAGAGTCTTCCTATTCTAATTAAGCTAAAATTGCACATGCTATGAAATGTGTGCTGTCTCACTTTTTCCACACACACACACACACACACTCACACAATCACACACCTTCCTGAAAAGTCACACTTGTGCAGCCTATGCGAAACAGCACTGCTAAAACTGTCCTCTAATCTTCCCCCTCTGTGTCTGCAATGTAGACAATAATGATAGCCTGGTGCTAGAGAGTCATTGAAAAGAATGACATGTCTTCAAATGTCATATTTTGTGTATTCGTAACAAAATCATTAAAATTAGGACCTCTGGAGCCAGACTTCTTCAGTTCAGTTCAGTTCAGTCACTCAGTCATGTCCGACTCTTTGCGACCTCATGAATCACAGCACGCCAGGCCCCCCTGTCCATCACCAACTCCCGGAGTTCACTCAGACTCACGTCCATCGAGTCGGTGATGCTATCCAGCCATCTCATCCTCTGTCGTCCCCTTCTCCTCCTGCCCCCAATCCCTCCCAGCATCAGATTCTTTTCCAATGAGTCAACTCTTCGCATGAGGTGGCCAAAGTACTGGAGTTTCAGCTTTAGCATCATTCCTTCCAAAGAAATCCCAGGGCTGATCTCCTTCAGAATGGACTGGTTGGATCTCCTTGCAGTCCAAGGGACTCTCAAGTGTCTTCTCCAACACCACAGTTCAGAAGCATCAATTCTTCCGCGCTCAACTTTCTTCATAGTCCAACTCTCACATCCATACATGACCACAGGAAAAACCATAGCCTTGACTAGACGGACCTTTGTTGGCAAACTAATGTCTCTGCTTTTCAATATGCTATCTAGGTTCATCATAACTTTCCTTCCAAGGTGTAAGCATCTTTTAATTTCATGGCTGCAGTCACCATCTGCAGTGATTTTGGAGCCCCAACAAATAAAGTCTGACACTGTTTCCACTGTTTCCCCATCTTTTTCCCATGAAGTTATGGGACCAGATGCCATGATCTTAGTTTTCTGAATGTTGAGCTTTAAGCCAACTTTTTCACTCTCCTCTTTCACTTTCATCAAGAGGCTTTTTAGTTCCTCTTCACATTCTGCCATAAGGGTGGTGTCATCTGCATATCTGAGGTTATTGATATTTCTCCCAGCAATCTTGGTTCCAGCTTGTGCTTCTTCCAGCCCAGCGTTTCTCATGATGTACTCTGCACAGAAATTAAATAAGCAGGGTGACAATATACAGCCTTGACATACTCCTTTTCCTATTTGGAACCAGTCTGTTGTTCCATGTCCAGTTGGTTTGGTTCAAATCCTAGCTCTGCACCGACTATCTGACATGGTGTGAGCTTTTTAATCATTCTATTTGATTCCTTACCAAATAAAATGGAACCTACCTGGGAGAGTAGTAAGAATAACTATAAAAATAGAGTTAACTGTTTTCAAAGTGGTTAGGACAGAGATAGGTGCATGTAAGTATTGATTTCTATTCAGTTCAATTCAGTCGCTCAGTTGTGTCTGACTTTGCAATCCCATGGACTGCAGCATGCCAGGCTTCCCTGTCCATCACTAACTCCCAGAGCTTGCTCAAACTCATGTCCTTCAAGTCAGTGATACCATCCAACCATCTCATCCACTGTCATCCCCTTCTCCTCCTGCCTTCAATCTTTCTCAGCATCAGGGCCTTTTCCAGTAAGTCAGTTCTTCAGATCAAGTGGCCAAAGGACTGGAGTTTCAGCTTCAGCATCAGTCCTTCCAGTGAATATTCATGACTGATTTCCTTGAGGATGGACAGGTTGGATCTCCTTGAAGTCCAAGGGACTCTCAAGAATCTTTTCCAACACCACAGTTCAAAAGCATCAGTTCTTCGGCACTCAGCCTTCTTTATGGTCCAACTCTCACATCCATACATAACTACTAGAAAAACCATAGCCTTGACTAGATGGACCTTTGTTGGCAAAGTAATGTCTCTGCTTTTTAATATGCTTTCCCGGTTGGTCATAGCTTTTCCTCCAAGGGGCAAGCATCTTTTATTTTCCTGCTGCAATCACCATCTGCAATGACTTAGGAGCACAAAAAAATAAATTCTGTTATGGCTTCCATTGTTTCCCCCATCAATTTGCCATGAAGTGATGGGGCCAGGTGCCATGATCCTAGTTTTTTAAATGTTGAGCTTTAAGCCAGATTTTTCCCTTTCTTCTTTCACTTTTGTCAAGAGGCTCTTGAATTCCTCTTTGCTTTCTGCCGTAATGGTGGTCTGCGTATCTGAGGTTATTGATATTTCTCCCAGCAACCTTGATTCCAGCTTATGCTTCATCCAGCCTGGCATTTTGCTTGATGTACTTTGCATATAAGTTAAATAAGCAGGGTGACAGTATACAGCCTTGACATACTCCTTTGCCAATTTGCTTCTAATTGTTGGTTCCTGACCTGCATACAGATTTCTTAGGAGGCAGGTAAGGTGGTCTGGTATTCCCATCTCTTTAAGAATTTTCCACAGTTAGTTGTGATCCACACAGTCAAAGGCTTTGGCATAGTCAATAAAGAAGAAACAGATGTTTTTCTGGAACTCTCTTGCTTTTTTGATGATCCAATGGATGTTGGCAATTTGATCTATTATCTACTCCAAAATGAAGTTATGATGGTGTCATATTTTAGAGACATAATATCTCAACATCACTATCAGAGAAATGCAAATCAAATCTACAATACGGTATCAGCTCATACTGGTCAGATTGGCCATCATCAAAAAATCTACAGACAATAAATTCTAGAGAAGGTGTGGAGAAAAAGGAATATCCCTACATCACTGGTAGAAATGTAAATTGGTAACAGCCTCTATGGAGAACAGTATGGAGGTTCCGTAAAAAATGAAGACATACCATATGATCCAGCAATCCCACTCCTGGGCGTATATATAGAGAAAACCATAATTCAAA
Organism: Redunca redunca; assembly: GCA_006410935.1. Classification (NCBI taxonomy): domain Eukaryota; kingdom Metazoa; phylum Chordata; class Mammalia; order Artiodactyla; family Bovidae; genus Redunca; species Redunca redunca. Next base: position 81,692 of record SJYQ01007122.1, read on the forward strand.
AATACACATTCACCCCAATGTTCACTACTGCACTATTTACAATATCCAGGACATGGAAGCAATCTAAATGTCCATTGACAAATGAATGCGTAAAGAAGAAGTGGTGTGTATGTGTGTGTATACAGTGAAATATTACTCAGCCATGAAAAAGAATGAACTAATGCCATTTGCCACAGCAGGAATGGGCCTAGAGATGATCCTACTAAGTGACCTAAGTTAGAGCATGATAAATATATGATTTCACTCCCTTGTGAGATCTAATTTTGAAAAAAACAGAAAAGAACTTATTACAAAACAAAAACAGACTCAAAGATTTAAAAAACAAACTTATGGTTCCCAAAGGGGGAATGTAGTGGTGGGGGGACGATTTAGTAGCTTGAGGTTAATATACACACACTGCTATATATAAAATAAATAATCAACAAGGACCTGCAATATAGCACAGGGAACTCGGTATTCTGTAATAACCAATATGGAATGGAATCTGAAAAAGAATGAATGTATATATATATTCAGTCACTTTGCTGTACACCTGAAACTAACACAACACTGTAAATCAACTATACTCCAGTAAATTTTTTTTTAAAAAAATACACAGTGTTCCCCAAGTCATTGGGTAAAATGGTCCCATGAAGAAGATGAGCCATGTCTTCTGCATATAAACCTTGCCACTAGCTCCCTTCCACAAAGTACTTCTAACTACTCTTGGTTTGGCACTGCCCTATTCAAACAGATGTTTGCTGTAAGTCTTCAAAATTTATTATGGTTCAGTTTACCTTTTAAAACACAAATACACCACAATTTCTTCATTTACCTTATTCAAAGACACTGGGATTTTTCTTTTTTTTTTAATTACAAAATTCAGAGTAGACAGTATGGATATATTAAAGAAGGAAATATATCAAAGTTAAAAGAAGTAAGATGATTTAGATTTTAGAATTCATTGGAAAATAGACAGATTGAGGATGCTAGTGAAGAAACTGGACAAGAGTAGAAGACAGCATAATGGCGACTTCCCCAAAGTGAGAAAAGCTCTACCAGCTTAAACACTAACAAACTGTATGCAGGATCTAGGTACTGGAAAACACAGTAAATTGATGAATATAAAAGACCAAAATAAATGGAATGCTATTCTTTGATCATGAATTGGAAGATTCAGTATTGTTAAGATATTCTCTCCAATCTGATCTGTAGAGTCAAGACAATTCAATCAAGATTCTAACTGGTTTTGGACAGATATCAGTAAATTCTAAATATATGTAGAAGGGCAAAGGAACTAAGATGGCACAAACAATTCTGAAAGAACTAAGTTGAAGGCTTACTCTACTTTGAAAACACACTATAAAGCTATGCTGACCTAAAATAAATATTCTTCCATTTATTTCTCTAGCAAAAAATGGGCTTATTTTGGAACCTCAAGAAATTGCAATTTGGAGGGTCGGTCCTAAGATGGCAGAGGAATAGGACGGGGAGACCACTTTCTCCCCCCCACCACATTCATCGAAAGATCATTTGAACACTGAGCAAATTCCACAAAACAACTTCTGAATGCTGGCAGAGGGCACGAGGCATCCAGAAACGCAGCCATTCTCTGTGAAAGGAGGTAGGGTAAAATATAAAAGATAGAAAGAGACAAAAGGGTTAGGGACGGAGACCTGTCCTGGGGAGGGAGTCATGAAGGAGAAGTTTCTAACCACCAGGAAACCCTCTCACTGGCCAGTACGTGGGGAGTTTTGGAATCTCAGAGGGCAACATAACCGGGAGGAAATAAAAATAAAAAGAACCCACAGATTACATGCCTACCCGCGACTCCCAGTGGAGAGGTAGCCCAGACACTCACGTCCGCCAGCAGCAGCGGGGGCTGAACAGGGAGGCTCGGGCTGCATGCATAGGGTGGGTACTGGGCCTGAATGCCCTGAGGACAATCTGAGGGAGCTAACCTGAGATAGCAATCCAAACTGTGGGATAGCCAGAGAGAAACAAAAGAGAGAGAGAACTTTCCTGTGAAAAGCTCTGAGGCACAGCCTAGCCCACTCGCAGAACAAAGGATTGAGCAATACCAGAGAAGAGCTAGCCGGGTGCAGCCTGGGCCCTCCCCCCGCTGGAGGCAGGGAGGCAGGTGGGCGACAGCCAGAGCCAGAAGGCGAGGGACATCTTCCACCACAGTGTGAGCATGCCCCAGTTACTAACCAAGTCTTCCTGAAATCCTGGATGGTCGACATCCACCAGGAGGGTCGCAGTCAGAGATCAGCTCCCCAGAGGAGACACATGGCACGCCTTAGACAGTGCTCCCGCTGCGCACCCAGGAAACCTGCGCACCCAGGAAACTGAGGGGCTGGGACTGGGGAGGCGATGGGGAGGTGATAAGACGCACCCCAATCTGGGGAGTGTGCGCTCGCCAAGCAAGTGGTCACCTGAGCTGCTTGGACCTGGGAAGGACACAAAACACAGGCCCAACCAAGTCTGCACCTTTGTGGAGTACCCGAGAACCTGAACCTGAGCGGCTTAGACCTGGGAAATGCACGCTACCCAGGGCCCACTTTAGACAGTTTCCCTGCAGAGCAACCTGGAGCCTGAGCAGTATAGACCGGGAAAGCACACATGCCATGAGCAGGGGCAAACCCAGTGTGGCCAAGACACTGTGAGCACTCCCCACATACACCAGTGATATTTGTTTGCAGTGTTCCTCCCTCCCAACAGCACAACTGAACAAGTTAGCCTAAATAAGTGACCACCACCGCCCCCTTGTTGTCAGGGTGGAAATTAGACACTGAAGAGACTTGCAAACAGAGGAAGCCAAAATAAAGAAGAGGGAACGGCTCTGGAAGTGACAGGTGCAATAGATTAAAACCCTGTAATTAACACTGACTACATTGGAAGGGGAGTTCCTCTTTTGGTATCCTATCATTTTGCCTTTTCCTACTGTTCATGGGGTTCTCAATGCGAAGAGTTGATTCATTGGAAAAGACTCTGATGCTGGGAGGGATTGGGGGCAGGAGGAGAAGGGGACGACCCAGGATGAGATGGCTGGATGGCATCACGGACACGATGGACGTGATGGACGTGAGTCTGAGTAACTCCGGGAGATGGTGATGGACAGGGAGGCCTGGCGTGCTGCGATTCATGGGGTCACAAAGAGTCGGACACGACTGAGCGACTGAACTGAACTGAACTGAACATTGGAAGGGACCTATAGACTTTGAGAAGAAGTATAAGCTGGAACAAAGAACTATCTGAAACTGAACTGACCCCACACTGCCCTTAACAGCTCCAGAAAAATTCCTAGATATATTTTACTATTATCATTTTTTAATGTTTTCAATTTTTATTATTTTTAAGTTCCTTATTACTCCTCTAATTCTTTTTATAACCTACTATTACTTTGCAAAAAAGACCTTATTTTTAAAGCAAATTTCATATATATTTTTAATAATTTCTGTGATTTTATTTTTTAATATTGTATTTTTGAGAGTCTAACCTCTACTCTAGATTTTTTATCTTTGCTTTTTGGTTTTTGTTATCAATTTTGTACCTTTAAGAATCCAATCTTCAGTGCCAATTTTTACTTAGGAGTATGATTACTGGCTTGATTGCTCTCTCCCCCTTTTGACTCTTCTTTCTCTCCCTAGGTTACCTCTATCTCTCCCTCCCCCTTCTCTTCTCTACTTAACTCTGTGAATCTCTTTGGGTGTCCCAGGCTTTGGAGAACACTTAGGGAACTGATTAATGGCCAGATCTCTCTCTCCTTTTGACTCCCCCTCTTCTCCTGGTCACCTCTATCTCCTTCCTCCCTATTCTCTTCTCTGTGGAACTCCATGAACATATCTGAGTGTTCCAGACTGTGGAGAACACATAGGGATTCGATTACTGGCTAGACTGCTCTCTCTTCTTTTGATTCCCCCTCTTCTCCTCCTGGTTACCTCTATCTCCTTCCTCCCTCTTCTCTTCCCTATGGAACTCCATGAACATATCTGAGTGTTCCAGACTGTGGAGAACACATAGGGAATTGATTACTGGCTAGATTGCTCTCTCCCCTTTTGATTCCCCCTCTTCTCCTCCTGGTCACCTCTATCTCCCTCCTCCCTCTTCTCTTCTCCACATAACTCTGTGAACCTCTCTGGGTGTCCCTCACTGTGGAGAATCTTTTCACCATTACCTAGATGTTTTATCATTGGTGCTGTATGGATGGAGAAGTCGTGAGGCTACTGTAAGAATAAGACTGAAAGCCAGAGGCAGGAGGCTTAAATCCAAAACTTGAGAACTCCTGAAAACTCCTGACTCCAGGGACCATTAATCAACAAGGGCTCATCCAAAAGCCTCCATACCTACACTGAAGCCAAGTTCCACCCAAGAGCCAACAAGTTTCAGAGCAAGACGTACCAAGCTAATTCTCCAACAATGCAGGAACATAACCCTGAGCATTAAAATACAGGCAGCCAAAAGCCACACAAAACCCACAGACACCTCAAAACTACTAGACACTTCATTGCACTCCAGAGAAAGGAGATTCAGCTCCACCCATCAGAACACCAATGCACACTTCCCTAACCAGGAAACCTTGACAAGCCAGTCATCCAACCTTACCCACAGGGAGGAACCTCCACAATAAAGAGGAACCACAAACTACGAGCATACAGAAAGCCCACCCCAAACACAGCAACCTAAACAAGACGAAAAGCCAGAAAAATATTCAGCAGGTAAAGGAACATCATAATGCCCACCAAACAAAATCAAAGAGGAGGAGATAGGAAGCCTACCTGAAAAAGAATTCAGAATACTGATAATAAAAATGATACAAAATCTTGAAAACAAAATGGAGTTACAGATAAACAGTCTGGAAACAAGGACTGAAAAGATGCAAAAAATGTATAATAAGGACCTAGAAGAAATAAAAAAGAGTCAATCAGCAATGAATAATGCAATAAGTTAGATCAAAAACACTCTGGAGGGAACCAACAGTAGAATAACTGAGGCAGAAGATAGGATAAGTGAGGTGGAAGATAGAAAGGTGGAAATAAATGAAGCAGAGAGGAAAAAAGAAAAAAGAATTAAAAGAAATGAGGACAACCTCAGAGACCTCAGGGACAATATAAAAATCCCCAACATTCAAATCATAGGAGTTCCAGAAGAAGAAGACAAAAAGAAAGACCATGAGAAAATACCTGAGGAGATAATAGTTGAAAACTTTCCTAAAATGGGGAAGGAAATAGCCACCCAAGTCCAAGAAACCCAGAGAGTCCCAAACAGGATAAACCCAAGGTGAAACACCCCAAGACACATATTAATCAAACTAACAAAAATCAAATGTAAAGAACAAATATTAAAAGCAGCAGGGGAAAAACAACAAATAACAAATAACACACAAGGGGATTCCCATAAGGATAACAGCTGATCTTTCAATAGAAACTCTTCAGGCCAGAAGGGGTTGGCAGGACATAATTAAAGTTGATGAAACAGAAAAGCCTACAACCAAGATTACTGTACCCAGCAAGGATTTCTTACAAATATGAATAAATCAAAAGCTTTACAGACAAGCAAAAGCTCAGAATTCAGCACCACCAAACCAGTTCTCCAACAAATGCTAAAGGATCTTCTCTAGACAGGAAATATAGAAAAGGTTTATAAACTCGAACCCAAAACAACAAAGTAAATGGCAATGGGATCATATTCATCAACAAATACCTTAAATGTAAATGGGTTGAATGCCCCAACCAAAAGACAAAGACTGGCTGAATGGATACAAAATCAAGACCCCTGTATATCCTGTCTACAAGAGACCCACCTCAAAACAAGGGACACATACAGACTGAAAGTGAAGGGCTGAGAAAAAGATATTTCATGCAAATAGAGACCAAAAGAAAGTAGAAGTAGCAATACTCATATCAGATAAAATAGACTTTGAAATAAAGGCTGTGAAAAGAGACAAAGAAGGACACTACATAATGATCAAAGGATCAATCCAAGAAGAAGATATAACAATTATAAATATATATGCACCCAACATAGGAGCACCGCAATATGTAAGGCAAATGCTAACAAGATGAAAAGAGAAATTAACAGTAACACAATAATGGTGGGAGACGTTAATACCCCACTCTCACCTATGGATAGATCAACTAAACAGAAAATTAGCAAGGAAACACAAACTTTAAATGATACCATGGACCAGTTAGACCTAATTAATATCTACAGGACATTTCACCCCAAAACAATGAATTTCACGTTTCTCTCAAGTGCACATGGAACCTTCTCCAGGATAGATCACTTCCTGGGCCATAAATCTAGTCTTGGTAAATTTTAAAAAAGTTGAAATCATTTCAAGCATCTTTTCTGATCACAATGAGGTAAGATTAGATGTCAACTACAGGAAAAAAGCTATTAAAAATACAAACATATGGAGGCTAAACAACATGCTTCTGTATAACCAACAAATCACAGAAGAAATTTAAAAAGGAATCAAAATATGCATAGAAATGAATTAAAATGAAAACACAACAACCCAAAACCTATGGGATTCAGTAAAAGCAGTGCTAAGGGGAAGGTTCATAGCAATACAAGCTTACCACAAGAGAAAAATAAATAACCTAACTCTACACCTAAAGCAACTAGAAAAAGAAGAAATGAAGAACCCCAGGGTTAGTAGAAGGAAAGAAATCATAAAAGTTAGGGCAGAAATAAATGCAAAAGAAACAAAGAAGACCACAGAAAAACTCAACAAAGCTAAAGGCTGGCTCTTTGAGAAGATAAATAAAATAGACAAACCATTAGCCACACTCATCAAGAAAAAAAGGGAGAAGGATCAAATCAACAAAATTAGAAATGAAAATAGACAAATCACAACAGACAACACAAAAATACAAAGGATCATAAGAGACTACCATCAGCAATTATATGCCAGTAAAACGGACAACTTGGAAGAAATGGACAAATTTTTAGAAAAGTACAACTTCCCAAACTGAACCAGGAAGAAATAGAAAATCTTAACAGACCCATCACAAGCATGGAAATTGAAACTGTAATCAGAAATCTTCCAAAAAATAAAAGCCCAGGACCAGACAGCTTCACAGCTGAATTCTACCAAAAATGTAGAGAAGAGCTAACACCTATCCTACTCAAACTCTTCCAGAAAATTGCAGAGGAAAGTAAACTTCCAAACTCATTCTATGAGGCCACCATCACCCTAATACCAAAACCTGACAAAGATGCCACAAAATAAGAAAACTACAGGGCAATATCACTGATGAACATAGATGCAAAAATCCTTAACAAAATTCCAGCAAATAAAATCCAACAACATGTTAGAAAGGTCATATATCATGACCAAGTGGGCTTTATCCCAGGGATGCAAGGATTCTTCAACATTTGCAAATCATACAACGTGATATACCACATTAACAAACTGAAAGATAAAAACCATATGATTATCTCAATAGATGCAGAGAAAGCCTTTGACAAAGTTCAACATCCAATTATGATAAAAACCCTCCAGAAAGCAGGCATAGAAGGAACATATCTCAACATAATAAAAGCTATATATGATAAACCATGGCAAACATTATCCTCAGTGGTGAAAAATTGAAAGCATTTCCCCTGAAGTCAGGAACAAGACAAGGATGCCCACTCTCACCACTACTATTCAACATAATTTTGGAATTTTTAGCCATCGCAATCAGAGAAGAAAATGAAATAAAAGGAATCCAGATTGGAAAAGAAGTAGTAAAACTCTCACTGTTTGCAGATGACATGATCCTTCCTCTACGTAGAAAACCCTAAAGACTCCACCAGAAAATTACTAGAGCTGATTGAAGAATATAGCAAAGTTGTAGGATATAAAATTAACACACAGAAATCCCTTGCATTCCTATACACTAACAATGAAAGAACAGAAAGAAATTAAGGAAACAATTCCATTCACCATTGCAACGAAAAGAATAAAATACTTAGGAATAAATCTACCTAAGAAACAAAAACCTATATATAGAAAACTATAAAACACGGGTGAAAGAAATCAAAGATAATACAAATAGATGGAGAAATATACCATGTTCCTAGATTGGAAGAATCAGTATAGTGAAAATAAATATACTGCCCAGCCCAAAGCAACCTATAATTCAATGCAATCCCTATCAAGCTACCAACAGTATTTTTCAGAGAACTAGAATAAATAATTTCACAATTTGTATGGAAATACAAAAAACCTCGAATAGCCAAAGCAAAGTTGAGAAAGAAGAATGGAACTGGAGGAATCAACCTGCCTGACTTCAGGCTCTACTACAAAGCCACAGTCATCAAGACAGTATAATACTGGCACAAAGACAGAAATATAGATCAATGGAACAAAATAGAAAGCCCAGAGATAAATCCACACACCTATGGACACCTTATCTTTGACAAAGGAGGCAAGAATATACAACAGGGAAAAGACAATCTCTTTAACAAGTGGTGCTGGGAAAACCAGTCAACCACTTGTAAAAGAATGAAACTAGAATACTTTCTAACACCACACACAAAAATAAACTCAAAATTTATTAAAGATCTAAATGTAAGACCAGAAACTATAAAACTCCTAGAGGAAAACATAGGCAAAACACTCTCTGACATAAATCACAGCAGGATCTTCTATGACCCACCTCCCAGAGTAATGGAAATAAAAGCAAAAATAAACAAATGGGACCTAATTAAAATTAAAAGCATTTGCCACAACGAAGGAAACTATCAGCAAGGTGAAAAGACAGGCTTCAGAATGGGAGAAAATAATAGTAAACGAAGCAACTGACAAAGAATTAATCTCAAAAATATACAAGCAACTCCTGCAGCTCAATTCCAGAAAAATAAACGACCCAATCAAAAAAATGGGCCAAAGAACTAAACAGACATTTCTCCAAAGAAGACATACAGATGGCTAACAAACACATGAAAAGATGCTCCACATCACTCATTATCAGAGAAATGCAAAGCAAAAACACAATGAGGTACCATTTCACGCCAGTCAGAATGGCTGCTATCCAAAAGCCTACAAACAATAAATGCTGGAGAGGGTGTGGAGAAAAGGGAACCCTCTTACACTGTTGGTGGGAGCGTAAACTACTATAGCCATTATGGAGAACAGTGTGGAGATTCCTCAAAAGACTGGAACTAGAACTGCCTTATGGCCCAGCAATCCCACTGCTGGGCATACACACCGAGGAAACCAGAATTGAAAGAGACACGTGTACCCCAATGTTCATCGCAGCACTGTTTATAATAGCCAGGACATGGAAGCAACCTAGATGGGCATTGGCAGATGAATGGATAAGAAAGCTGTGGTACATATACACAATGGAATATTACTCAGCCATTAAAAAGAACACATTTGAATCAGTTCTGATGAGGTGGATGAAACTGGAGCCTATTATACAGAGTGAAGTAAGTCAGAAAGAAAAACACCAATACAGTACATTAACACATGAAGATTATGGCATCCAGTCCTATCACTTCATGGGAAATAGATGGGGAAACAGTGGAAACAGTGTCAGACTTTATTTTGGGGGGCTCCAAAATCACTGCAGATGGTGACTGCAGCCATGAAATTAAAAGACGCTTACTCCTTGGAAGGAAAGTTATGACCAACCTAGATAGCATATTGAAAAGCAGAGACATTACTTTGCCAACAAAGGTCCATCTAGTCAAGGCTATGGTTTTTCCTGTGGTCATGTATGGATGTGAGAGTTGGACTGTGAAGAAGGCTGAGCACCGAAGAATTGATGCTTCTGAACTGTGGTGTTGGAGAAGACTCCTGAGAGTCCCTTGGACTGCAAGGAGATCCAACCAGTCCATTCTGAAGGAGATCAGCCCTAGGATTTCTTTGGAAGGAATGATGCTAAAGCTGAAACTCCAGTACTTTGGCCACCTCATGCGAAGAGTTGACTCATTAGAAAAAGACTCTGATGCTTGGAGGTATTGGGGGCAGGAGGAGAAGGGGACGACAGAGGATGAGATGGCTGGATGGCATCACTGACTCGATGGAAGCAAGTCTGAGTGAACTCCGGGAGTTGGTGATGGACAGGGAAACCTGGCGTGCTGCGATTCATGGGGTCGCAAAGAGTTGGACATGACTGAGCGACTGAACTGAACTGATGGAATTTAGAAAGATGGTAACAATGACCCTATATGTGAGATAGCAAAAGAGACACAGATGTAAAGAACAGATTTTTGGACTCTGTGGGAGAAGGCGAGGGTGGGATGACTTGAGAGAATAGCATTGAAACATGTATATTATCATGTGAAACAGATCGCCAGTCCAGGTTCGATGCATGAGGCAGGGTGCTCAGGGCTGGTGCACTGGGATGACCCTGAGGGATGGGATGGGGACGGAGGTGGGAGGGAGGTTCAGGATGGGGGACACATGTACACCCATGGCTGATTCATGTCAATGTATGGCAAAAAACCACAATAATATTGTAAAGCAATTAGCCTCCAGTTAAAATAAATAAATTTAAAAAATGAAATTACAATTTAGAGTCTATAACCATGGCAAGCCACATACAAGTCCCCTGCACAGCAAGAAGAGGAGAACTCTTTTAAAGTGGGGAAGGGGGAAGAGAAAGTGGGAGATACAATCTATTAGGTGTAAGATAGGCTCACGGATACAACACAGGGAATGCAGCCAACATTTCTATACAAACTACAAATTTTTTTTAATTTAAAAATAAAGAGAGAAAAGGCAGTTAAAGGAGCTATAGTAAACAAAGAGTCCACTGGAGAAATTAAGATTTTTGAATAACTGTGGCTTTTCTTTGGCTGAGTTGTGACAGACTCTCATTGGCTGACTCCTTGGCAGGCATAAAGAAATAGTCTTCTTCTGGACTCTGCTATGGTCATAGGACGTGAGAGCTCACCCTTCTGGCCTTTTGGCTTTATTTTAATTGATGTTCTTGTTTATTAATGTTGATGGCTATAATCATCAGAATAAAGAGTCCAGATTCAAGACAGTAAATCAATAAGGCAACAGAGATCCTAATTGATACAACAGAACAGTTAGACTTAATTGATATCTTCAGGATATGATATTTTAAAAAAGCAGAATACACATTCTTTTCAAGTGGAAACATTTTCAAAAAGGAAACATTCTCTAGGATTTTCCATGTGTATGTTTCAAGTACAAAACAAGCCTCAACAAATTTAAGATTATATAAAATATTTCAAGCATCTTTTCTGACCCACAATAGCATGATGCTAGAAATCAGCCACAGGAAAACAAGAAAAAATTTACATGGAAACTAAGCAATATGCTACTAAAAACCAATGGGTCAACAATGAAATAAAAGTGGAAATTTAAAATATTAATACCTTGAGACAAAAGACAATGAAAACAGACCATACAAAATACACAGGATGCAACAAAAGCAGTTCTTAGGGAGAAGTTTATATGGGTCTTCTTTAAGAAACCAGAAAAATCTCAGATACACTAACCTACCACCTAAAAGAATCAGAAAGAAAAGAACAAACAAAACCCAAAGTCAGAAGAAAGAAGGAGATAACAAAGATCAGAGAGGAAATAAAGAAAATACAGATTGAAAAGCAATAGAAGAAATAAAACTAAGAGATGGTTCTTTGAAAGGGTAAACAAAATTGACAAGTAGAAAACAGAGAAGATCCAAATAAACAAAATAGGAAATTAAAGAGGAGAAATTACAACTGATACCACAGAAATACAAAAAAAAAAAAAATCCACAAGAGAATACTATGAACAGTTACATGCCAAGAAATTTGACAACCTAGAAGAAACGGACAATTTTCTAGACACATACAAGCCCACCAAAATTGAGTCACGAAGAAACAGATAACTTGAGTAGGTCAATCATTAGAAATGAAATAGAATGCATAATTTAAAAATAAATTTTAAAAAACCTCCCTTCAAACAAAAGTCTAGGACCAGATGGCTTCACTGGGGAATTCTACCAAACACACCAAGAACTTATATTGACCCTTCTCAAACTCTTCCAAAAGACTGAAGAGGAAAGAACACTCCCAGAGACATTCTACGAACCCACCATTACCCTGACACCAAAATCAGACAAAGAAACCATGAAAAAGGAACATTTCAGGCCAATATCTTTGTTGAATATAGATGTAAAAATTCTCAATAAAATACCACCAGCACATAAAAAAGGTCATACACCACAACCAAGTTGGATTAATTCCAGCATCACAAGGTTGGGTCAACATATGCAAACAATCAGTGTGATACACAGTATCAGCAAATGAAAGGAGAAAAACCATATGGTCAACTCCACAGATACAGAAAAAGCCCTTGACAAAAGTCAACATCTATTCATGATAAAGCCATTGTGAAAATGGATATGGGGGAACATATCTCAATGTAGTAAAAGCCATTTATGACAAACCCACAGCCAATATAATACTCAATGATAGTAAGCTGAAAGCCTTCCTGCTGAAATGTGGAACAAGACAAGGATACCCACACTCACCACTTCTCTTCAACATGGTATTGGAATTCCTAATTGCAGCAATCAGACAAGAAAAAGAAATAAAATGTACTCAAGTTGCTAAGAGGTAAAATTGTTTTTATACACAGATGACAAAATACTCGGTAGAGAAAATCCTAAACACTCCACACATCAACTACTAGAACTGATAAACAAATTCTGCGAGGTAGCAAGACATAAGATTAACATACACAAATTTATTTCATTTCTTTAACAATGAAATATCAAAAAGGGAATGTAAACAAACAATCCCTTTTAAAAACACATAAAACATACTTAGAAATAAACCTCACCAAGGAGGTAAAAGACTTATATGCTGATAACTACAAAACATTAATAAAGGAAATTAAAACTGATTCAAAGAAATGGAAACATATCCTGTGCTCTTGGATTGGAAGAATTAATATTGTTAAAGTGGCAATAATACCCAAAGCAATCTACAGATTTAATGTGATTCTTACCAAATTACCCATGACATTTTTCACAGAACTGAAACAAATAATGCTAAAATTTATAGGGAACCATGAGATCCAGCATTGCCAAACCAATCCTGAAGAAAAAGAACAAAGCAAGAGGCCTAATTGCCTAGGCTTAAGACAATACTATAAAGCTATAGTAATCAAAACAGTGTGATATTGGCACAAACACAGACGTACTGATCAACTGGCCAGAACAGAGACTCAAGAAAAAAAGGCCACACCCCTACAGTCAGTTAACCTTCAACAGAGGAGGCAAGAATATAAAATGGAAAAAAGATCATCTCTGCAGCAAGTGATGCTGGAAAAGCTGTACAGCTGCATGTAAATCAATGAAGTTAGAACACATCATACACAAAAATAAACTCAAAACGGCCTAACAACTGAAGCCTAAGGCATGACACCATAAAACTCCTAGAAGAGATCACAGGTGAAACATTCTCTGACAGAAGTTATACCAATGTTTTCTTAGGTCTCTCAAGGCAATAGAAAATTAAAACAAAAATAAACAAATAGGACCTAATCAAACTTAGAAGCTTTTGCAAAGCAAAGGAAACCATAAACAAAAACCCAACCTATGGAATAGGAGAAAATATTTTCAAACAATGTGACTGAAAAGAGCTTAATTTCCAAAATATACAAACAGTTTATATAACTCAATAATAAAACAAAAAACCCAATTGGAAAATGGGCAGAAGACCTAAATAGACATTTCTCCAAAGGAGACATACAGGTGGCCAATAGACACATGAAAAAGATGCTCAGCATCACTAATTGTTAGAGAAATGCACATCAAAACTGCACTGAGGTACCACCTCACACCAGTCAGAATGCCCATCATTAAAACGTCTGCAGGTAACACATGCTGGAGAGGGTGTGGAGAAATGGGAGCCCTCCTACACTGTTGCTAGGAATGTAAGTTGGACCACGGTTGAGAACAATTTGGAGGTTCCTCAAAAAACTAAAAATAGAGTTGCCATATGATCCAACAATCCCACTCCTGGGCACATATCCTGGTAAGGCTATAATTCAAAAAGATACATGTTCACAGCAGCACCATTTTCAATAGCCGAGACACGAAAGCAACCTAAATGTCCATTCAACAAGTGAATGGCTAAAGAGGATATGGTACATATATACAGTGGAATATTACTCAGCCATAAAAAGAGCAAAATAATGCCACTTGCAGCAACGTAGATGGACCTAGAAAGGACCATACTAAGTAAATTAAGTCAGAAAGAGAAAGACAAATAACATATGATACCACTTACACATGGAACCTCAAACATGACCCAAATGAGCCTATCTACAAAGCAGACACAGACTCACGGATGTGGAGAGCAGACTCCTGGTTGCCATGGGCGAGGGCTGGAGGGGGAGGCTGGGGTTAGCAGGTGTAAGCCTTTATATACAGGATGGGTAAATAACATGGGCCTACTAGATAGCACAGGGAAGTGTATTCAATATCTGTGATAAACCATAACGGAAAATAAGAACATAGAAAAGTTTTCTCAGATAAACCAATCTACATTAATTTGCAGGGGGAACCGTTCTCTTTTCCTGCAGGAGCACATATACTAACCAGAACAAGTGACATTTCAGTGTGTAGCACATGCTTTAAGAAGGTGACTTAAGAGCTTTCTCTAAGACATGAATTAGTTATGCTACATGTATGTATCCAGGAGTTATAAAGAAGTTATATCCAAAGGCAAACTAGCATGCCTACCAGCCAATCCTCCTGCCATGATTATTAACTACTATGTGCTAAGCCCCAGATATTACAGTTCAATTTTCTAATGCATAGAGATAGATAATTACAAATAATGATACATGTATTTTGAGAAAAGTATAGAGAGCTTTGTATTGGGGCAGATCCCCTTTGGGGTGGGTGGAAGGCAGGCAGAGAATATCCCTAAGAAACAAAGAATCGAGCTGAGATCTGAACTGTAGGCAGAAATTTCGCTGGCGGGTGGCCAGCATTGCAGGAAGAGACAGGACCACATCCCAAGATTTTCAATAGCTGGTGTAAAGAGGAGCAGTGGGATCTGAAAACAGCCCAGCTCCCGGCTACTATCAGGGCAGAGACAGTGCAACACAGCCTCTACGGGACTGGAAGGACACAGCACCTTGGCAGCCACTTCCAGAATTTGATCTTTATCCTGGGAATTGAAACCACTTGCCTTTGTATAGCTTAACTATCGGGACTGCAGTCACCTACATCAACATGATTTAGTTTTGTCCCAGGAGACTTTCGCTTAGAAAGTTCATGTTGTAAATCAGTGAGTGACTTTACTGTTTGCTTCAGGAAATTCCTGCCAACCCACTTATCCAGACAAACACCTGACTCATCTCTTCCACCAGGATAAGAGGGCTCAGCCTGCTTATCACACATAACAGTTTATGTATAGAGACCTGTGCCAAGATGCTCCCCTCGCTGTGCCTACCAACACCACACTGTTAATGATGGCCTATGTCCCAACCAGTTTGCCTTGAAAGACCCACCTTAAGCCACCTGAGTGCACATACCTGAAGCCTGTAAACAGGCGTCTCCAGCCCCTGATTCTGGGACCCCACTGAGGTTCGCTCAGGGCAGTGTTGGCCCCTACTCAGTCAGGCTAATAAATTTTTAATTAGCTTTCCTTGACCAATAGCTTTCCTAAAGGTCTTTTGCAGAATTTGTAGTTGTCAATCCTAATAGCAAACAAAGTGAGAGATAGGACCAGTCTGTGTTTTAATCTGGTTGTAGTTTGGAGAGCAGATGGGACAAAGTCCAGAATCAATGCATAGACGCAGTAAGCAGGCTACAACTGTAGTCCAGAGGAGAGGCGAGAGGAGTTTGGAATTTGGCCATGACAATGGAGCTGGGATAAGGGGATGGGCTGGAGACAGGTTTTGCAGGTGAATCCAACAAGGTCTGCTGATAGGCTAGACAGTGGGGGAAGGCAGAGACAGAGATATAAGCTGTCGTTTGTAAATGTTGATTTGCCAAACTATATAGAAAACGATGTCATTCACTGAGATGGAGACACAGACAAAGGGACTTGTTTGAGGAGGGATGTGGGGCAGGGGACAGAAAACCTTGAGTCAGTTTTGAGTCTGGGTGAGACCACTGAGTGATGTTGTCAAGTAAGCATGTGCGCACGTAGACATGGAACTTACAAAGGTCTAGGAAGAAAGCAACGGCCAAATACTCAAAATATTCTCACCTCCACTGCTGCTGCTGCTGCTGCTAAGTCGCTTCAGTCATGTCCGACTCTGAGACCCCATAGACGGTAGCCCACCAGGCTCCCCCGTCCCTGGGATTCTCCAGGTAAGAACACTGGACTGGGTTGCCATTTCCTTCTCCAATGCATTAAAGTGAAAAGTGAAAGTGAGGTCGCTCAGTCGTGTCTGACTCCTAGCGACCCCATGTCGTGTCCGACTCTGAGACCCCATAGACGGTAGCCCACCAGGCTCCTCTGTCCATGGGATTTTCCAGGCAAGAGTACTGGAGTGGGCTGCCACTGCCTTCTCCCACCTCTGCCCTGTAAAAAAAATTACTGTTTCAAATAAAAAGGACCTCTAGACTGTCATCCTCTAACTTCAGTGGCAAAAACCAGACAGGAGAATTCCTATCTTTTGCTTTGAAAAACGGGACATGACAGTATGATATAATTATTGCCTCTTCAGTTCAGTTGCTCAGTCATGTCGGACTCTTTGTGACCCCATGGACTGCAGCACGCCAGGCCTCCCTGTCCATCACCAACTCCTGGAGTCCACCCAAACCCATGTCCATTGAGTTGGTGATGCCATCCAGCCATCTCATCCTCTGTCGTCCCCTTCTCCTCCTGCCCTCAACCCCTCCCAGCATCAGGGTCTTTTCCAATGAGTCAGCTCTTCGCATCAGGTGGCCAGTGTACTGGAGTTTCAGCTTCAGCATCAGAAGGCAATAATGAGAGCCCGGTTCTCGATGCTTTGTTTGCCTGGTGATGGTGGGACATCAGGCACAGTCAGGTGGCAAGATTAGTCCACAGTGACCCTCTTCTGTCCATACATTTTCAGCAGCAGAGTGAGGATGTTTACAGCCTGGGCTCTGGGGAGAGATGGATTTAGGCTTGACTCCGGGGTCTACCACTCAGTAGTCTGATAATCTTGGAGAAATTTCTCACACAGTTTGAATGCCAGTTTCCTCAAATGAAAAATGAGGATAAGACTCCCACCTTGATAGAGTTTTGTGAGATGTGAATAAGACCATGTAAACGCACTAGCTGGCATGCAGTATGGACTCATAAATGTTAGTGATTGCCACCATCCTTGGTCTTCTGCATTAGAGGCTCAAACTTGTGGAGTTTGCCATGAGAAACACACAGCTGCAGGATTAACAGATTAAAGAAACAGAAAACCGGTATCATTTTTCTCCTTTTGGCTCTGGCACTCCACAGACTCCCCCACGCCACAGGCATTTATTTTAAGGGTCTTGGTGTCCAGTGCTTCCCTGGTTCAGTCTCGTGTCCCCTGGAAGTTGAGACTCGTAATTTCTTGTATGTATCTGGTTGGCTGACGTACAGACAGCTCATATTGTATGTGACTAAAAACAGGCAGAGCTTCTCTTCTTACAGCCCTCATGCCAGGAGCTGGCAAGTCCTTTCTTAAAGTTGTCCAGGCCTAAGATAAGTGAAACTATCCTTGATTTCTTCCCTCTTTGAAAAAATACTCAACTCCACTAGCCAAACCTACGGACTCCACCTTCTAACACCCCCAGGATTACAGCCCTTTCCACCGCTTCCCTCACTACTCCTCTAGCATAAATGACCCTGGTTTCTTCCTTGCACTATTGCAATTGCCCCCTATTTGAACTCCCTGAGCCCACCCTTGCCCACACACACCCTGTTCTTCAAACAGTAGTCAGAGTGATCCTCTGAAAATAGAAGCTGAATCACATCAGTACCCTGCTCAGATGCTCCAATGTGTATCCATCCGAGTCCCACCTACACAGCCCAATATCCTGACTCCCAGAGGCGTCCCTGACTCCTTTGCCCCTTCCTGACTACCACTCACCCCACTGTCCCCTCCACTCCAGCCACACTGCCTTCACACCGGCCCTTGGATGGACCCCAAGCATGGCTCCTCAGCCTTCAGCTGACTAAGCCCTCCACCTGGAACGCCCTGTTCCCAGATAGCCACAGGGCTCTCCCCACTTCCCTGACCTCTGTGCAGAGGTTCCCTTGTCAAAGGGGCTTTGCCTAACTGACTTCTCTCCAGCAGCCAAGTCCATCCTCAGTGACATCATGCTCCACACCCTCACTCTCTTTTTCTTGAAAATATACATTGCCACCTGCCTTGTATTAAAAAGCAGACATCACTTTGCTGACAAAGATCTCTATAGTCAAAGCTATGTTTTTTCCAGTAGTCATGTATGGATGTGAGAGTTGGACCATAGAGAAGGCTGAGTACCAAAGAGTTGAGCTTTCAAAACTGTGGTGCTGGAGAAGATTCTTGAGTCTCTTGGACAGCAAGGAGATCAAACCAGTCAATTCTAAAGGAAATCAATCTTGAATATTTATTGGAAGGATGAATGCAGAAGCTGAAGCTTCAATACTCTGGCCACCTGATGCAAAGAGCTGACTCACTGGAAAAGACCCTGATGCTGGAAAAGATTGAGGGCAGGAAGAGAAGATGACAGAGGATGAAGTGGTTGGATGGCATCACCGACTCAATGGACATGGGTCTCAGCAAGCTCCTGGAGATGTGAAGCACAGGGAACCCTGACATGCTATAGTCCATGGGGTCACAAAGAGTGGGACACAACTTAGTGACTGAACAGCAACAACAGCCTGCCTTGTTACAGGTTGGCTTGCTGGCTATCTGCTCTTCACAGGAGCAGGGACTTTTGTCCGCTCCACTCACTGTGCATCCCCCCACACCTAGATAATGGCCTGGGACAGCAGGCCCACTAGCAATATGTTTAAAGGTCGAATGAATTACAATTAACCTTTTATCAAAAGGGCTTCCCTGGTAGCTCAGCTGGTAAAAAAAACATCCACCTGCAATGCAGGAGACCCTGGTTCGATTCCTGGGTCAGGAAGATCTGCCACAGAAGGGAATGGCTTCCCACTCTGGTATTCTGACCTAGAGAATTCCATGGGTTGTATAGACCATGGGGGTCGCAAAGAGTCACACACGACTGAGCGACTTTCACTTTTATAAAAAAAATGTTTCTCGATCATTCAGTCAAATATCTGATTGGGGGATGGTATGTCTGTACATTTTAAGGAGAAAGAAGTGGGATGTTTGAAGTACCTGGTAACATTATTCTTCCCCACTGAGCAAGAAACTGTGTCCTCACAAAAGAAGGCCTGACAGGAGTTGAACCTGGGGTCTCCTGTGGCCTGCCCAGATGAAGACAGACTGAACGAGAGGCAAACCCACATTGGTTATAACTGGTTTCTCTACTTCATGTAAGGTGTTAACTAAAAAACAGACCACTTCCAACCTCAATTATTATCTCAATAATTATCTCAATTATTTAACTAAAACACCAACAGAGCCCAATGCCCTTCTAAAATGTACTGGCACCAAATAAACTAATTTACAAAAGAGAGACTCACAGACTTATATATAAAACAAACTTAAGGTTACCAAAGGGGAAAGGTGGGGGAGCATAAAATAGGAGTTTGGGATTAACATATCCACACTAATATACATATATATATGTGTGTATATGTGCATGTGTACATATTTATATATATATATATAAAACAGATCAACTGTGCTCAACACTGTAATANTTCAAAAGATTTTATATATATATATATATATATATATATATGTATAACTCAATCAAGCTGCTGAATCAATCAACTTATCACAAACAACACTGTAAATCAACTATACTCCAATATAAAATAAAAAGGTTTTAGAAGATTTTAACACCTAAAAAATTAAAATGATTATCTATTGCTTACAAAATAAATAACATGTATTGGTACAATCCAGTGAAGTTGGAAAGACAGGAAAAGAAAAGCCAAACACACTGTATGCTCACATTGCTTTTTTATTTCATTAGACACAAATTATTGCAAACATCAGTTTCAGAGCATTTTAGGGAGATGTTTAAACAAAAAGGCAACAAGAGATGCAATACACATACCACAGATTAAAGTATATTCTTTAACCGATAGAGACACTGAGAAACCACACACTCTAAAATGAAAATACAGAATACAAGGAAATAGTACATATCTGCTTTTTAACTCTTCAAAATTTAAACGGCACAGGTTAGTGACGCCGTAGGAGATGGGTACTGAACATGCTAAGTCTAATGTCTGAACACTCGGTCACACGCCTTCCAAAGCGCAGCTCTCAGCAGAGGTGTAGCTGTGCCTTGTCGGCCTCTGCTCCCGTCTGCTGCCTGAGAACTCTATCACTTGCCTTCCAGAGGGGAGCTCTAATGAGAGTCATCACTGTACCTTGTTGACCTCTGCTCCCACACCTCTGAATTCTGTTTATTTCTTAGTCAAAGGAAATTCTGCTAGAGATCTAGGACCAGGATTAGAGACAGAATTACAATTATCCACTCCCAGGATAAATGGCGGAGGTGTGTGCCCCAAAAGACCTCTAATTCCCTGATTCTCTGCCCAATATAAACCCTTTAATAGTCTACACTGCCATTTTAAAGCTTGAGAAAGGGAATGTCGTATAACCCTGGACTTCATTCTTGTTATTTCCTACAAGCAGAGAGCAAGATAAGAAAGGGGCCCCTCAAGCTAAGAGGCATCTAATTAGAGACATGTATACCTAACATGTACTCCCAATTAATAACATGAACAATTTTGGGAAATGAATTAGGGATGTTGCTTTGATTAAAAGGCTACACTACAAAAGTCTGTGTCTTTTATCCTTAGCTCTAATTCAGATACTTTATAATAGATAGTGGTTAATTTTAACTTTTGAGAATAAACATTTAGCCTGCATAAAAGATACCTTTTCATAAAGTAAATATCTTATATATATTATAGTTTCTCTTTTAAAAACGGCTTTGCTATACTTCTGATGCCCCTAAACATTAGTACTAAGAGGCCACAGCTGCATTTTCAGAGCCACCAAAGTATCAGATATTCCCTGCGGGCAAACACATCAGAGTGAGTAGTAGTCAGTTAATTCAAAGTTGCGTTAAACTGCTGGCTCTCAGATTTTACCTTGCCTAAGAAGCACCTGGAAGGCTCCGTGAAGTTCAGAGCACGTACCTTCCCCCACCTCCCAGGGTTTCTGATTCAGTGGGTCTGGGGCAAGGCTGAGGCCAGGCATTTCTAACAGGATTCCCGGGCTGCTGGTCTCTGAGTCACACCTCGTAAACCACTCTTCCACCCGCTAATTCAGCTGCTCTTTCAAAAGCAATGAGCCCAGAGCCCACGTGGTACTGAACTCTTTGGGGCTCTGTCCCAGGGGTCGTCCGAGAGAAGCCCACCCCTCACTACCTCCTTTACTGCAGCAGTAGCCCCCCGGCAACTAGAGAGTGCTTCACACTATTTGCTTAGCATTTCCGTTTCGCTGGGCAAGGATGGGGCATGTGTCCTACTCGCCCCAGAAGGGCTGCAGTCTGTGTCCCCGGATGCCCTGGACCCTTACCCTCAGGGCAGGACCCGCGCCTCTGGGGGACCCAAAGCCACAGCTACATGTCCCTCCCCAGGAGGTCTATCTCATCCAGCAGGAAGTCCATGTCCTCCCGGCTGACTTGAGGGCTGATCACCACCTGCCGGAAGAAGTTGACCTTCCCCCGGTGGGGCTGGTAGCCCAGCATGAGGCTCCCCTTCTTCATCATCCGCTCCTTAATGGCCGGGGCCACCTGCACGGGAGAGGAGGGAGACGGTGAAAGACCAGAACACTGAGTGTCACGACGGCGTCGCACCCAGGCACCAGCAGCTCACAGCGCGGCCCCTGCTGCGGAAGCCACTCTCAGGCACACAGCGAGGTCGGCGTTCGTACCAGCAGCCAGCTGAGCGCTCGCGGCACACAGGCAGTGATTCCAGCACCTTACATGGATGAATTCACTTCATCTTCACAGTAAGTCCACGCAAGAGATACTATTAACATGCCCTTTCTAGGTGAGGAAATTGGGGTGCATGGAGATTAAATAAATAGCCTGAGGTCCTATGTTTGGTAAGGGGGAGAGCTGAAATTTAAAACCAGATAGTCCCACCCAAGTCCTTGCTCAGAACCTTAAATCACGATGCAACACTGTCGCATGAAAAATAAACCGGTGTCCGCAGGGGTCACACTTTCAAAGGTGTCAAATGTTACATACCAAATCAGTCAGAACTAAAAAATACTTCAGTTCAGGGAACTCAAATAAAGATTAGTCAGAGATGGACGAAAATCACCCAGAATAACAGCCGTGCCTTGACAGTCTACCAAGGAAAAGACTAAAACAGGCGCTACGTGCAGTTCTATTTTGAAGACTACCTTTATTAGCTTATTCATAGGGCATATTGGTTTATTAACAGTAAATAAAAACATTGTGTCCTTTATTAAGAGTGTACAGTTGGTGATAAAATAGGAACTACATATTTGAAGGACTTCTGGTGAACACAGGACAGGCCATGAACGTCCAAAGGCATAAATTTTTCTACTTCTCCGTTTCCATTTTAACGCACAGCTGCTGAGCGTGTCCTAAGTGAACATGGGAGAGAGACTGGAAGGAGTATGTGTTCTCTCTTGTCAGGACATGGAGGGAGCTAATAGGGAGAAACACATATGTAGCTAAAGTCAGACGCAGTGTGGTATAAGATGCCCGAGGGGAGGGGCATGAACCTCTGTTCCCAGGACTCTTCTCACAGTGCGACCACCCCACCCCTCCCCACCCAGCACCGCTCTGGTTTGAACTACACCTATGACTTGTCAGGTACTTCTTCCCTGGTGGCTCAGAGGTTAAAGCGTCTGCCCGCAATGTGGGAGACCTGGGTTCGATCCCTGGGTCAGGAAGATCCCCTGGAGAAGGAAATGGCAACCCACTCCACTACTCTTGCCTGGAGAATCCCATGGACAGAGGAGCCTGGTGGGCTACAGTCCACGGGGTCACAAAGAGTCAGACACGACTAAGCGACTTCACTTTCACTTCACTTCACTTCACTTTCCCTGAATACATGCCAAACTGCTTCATCCAGCTCTCAACTTAGGGATCTGTCCCAAGCTTCCGGGAAGATGAATGCTTCAGACCTCTGAAGATCTATGTTGGACTCCAGTCCAAGGGTCCTTTGCACTAAAGGATTTTTTTCATCATATGCTCATTTTAGAACCTAAATCTTATAACACATGGACCATAACCTGCTTCAAACAGCAAAAGCAAAGATCTACTAAGCTCAATCACACTGTCATTCCAGTGAAGCACTGAATGTCTCTCGAGGTATAAGGAACACAGAAAGAAAATACATGAGTTTTAACAAAAGGTAAATGTAGAAAAAGAAGATGAAGTCAGAGGTCATGTAAGTGAAAAAATACAGACCATCAGATTCTATAAATTTTGGGAACTGTGTCAAAAATGTTATCTTGAACTTTTTAGAGATGAGGAAAACAGCTAAACCAGTACTACCTCCATCCTCTTTGCATAACTTAGAGACAAAAGTCCAGTGGATTATGAAGCTGGTAGGTAACCTATGCATGTCCATTTGAAGCCCTTCAGCTTTTATGCTCTTAGCATCAGCTTTCTTCCAAAGTTGTTTATGCAAGTGCCATGTCTTATTAGATTATAAAATCTAGTGAAATAATACATAAGCAAATGAAAGTGAAGAGTGTTCTCCACTAAGCTGAATCCTTTGGAAAGACGAAATAAGGGGGAAGAGGGGACTGCCAAACATTACTGCTAACGAGTTAGGTGTGACGGAAGAACTATAAAAGCTTTACAACACAGCTTTGAGAGTCCAGGCCAAGTCTGCACACAGGTGCTGAGCACACTCTCCATATAAAGTCCTGAGCTGGACATGACAGATGATTCCTGAAGAGTGTAGTTTATGCAAGAACCATAGATGCTCTCTGAGCATCAGACTTCTGCTCAAGACAAGCCTCACTGGCTCTTGGAAATCCTCACTTGATGGGGAAAAAAAGTTCTATGAAAAGATGTAGAAATTGAAATGCACATAGATGTGTTTTAAGTTAAAATATTTAAGTTATGTATGCATCGCATTTTTTTCTAGGATTATTTGCTTTACTTGACCAATCCACATTCCCTTAGGTAGGTAGGCTTCCAGCGCAGCTGGGGATGTGAATGTGCATGTATGTGCATGCATGTGTGTATTCACATATGTGTGTGCATGTGCACTTGTGTGTATGTGTGTACCTGGGGATGTGAATGTGCATGTATGTGTATTCATGCATGTGTATGCATGTGTACTTGTGTGTATGTACCTGGGGACATGAATGTGCATGTATGTGTATTCATGTATGTGTATGCACGTGCACTTGTGTATATGTGTGTACCTGTGGGTGTGCACGTGTTTGCATGCATTATGTACATGTATGTGTGTGCATGTGCATGCATAATCACATGCAATTTAAACTTCCAACCCTCATCTGTCATTTATAGCTCTTACAATCCTTCCTATTCAGTCACAGGGCAGTGCAGAACTGTGGGCTGACTTACGCTCACGCCAAAGGCACGTTTGTTTCTAACTCCCAGACTGAGTGGGCTCTTGCCTGTAACCTGCAGGTGTGAGGTAGGTATGAGAAAGCATCACCACAGGGCCTGTGCTCACCAACTCCAGGAAGACCCGGTCCAGGTGGACAAAGGTCTGCCCAGGAGAGGCAAAGACTATCAGTTTTAGAGCTAACAGCTTGTGGCTCTGTAGATTTTTTAAAAAAATAAAAACAT
Source organism: Redunca redunca (assembly GCA_006410935.1). Taxonomy (NCBI): domain Eukaryota; kingdom Metazoa; phylum Chordata; class Mammalia; order Artiodactyla; family Bovidae; genus Redunca; species Redunca redunca. Next base: position 106,498 of record SJYQ01007122.1, read on the forward strand.
CCCTTGTGTTTACCTCCATCTTCCTCTAGGTACCCAGGGTACAACCTGCTCTGGCTTATAGCCAATTTTAAATTTAAAACAGGCATGTTCTGGGTTCAAACTTAATTTGCATTGTCTATTCCTGTTTACTTTTCCTCTATTTTTCTTCCCCAAATGATAATTTATGCCTTACCTTTGGAGAGCAGTAGAAAGGGGCTCACAGGGGGCGCTTATCAAAATGAATGTCAGGTCTGCATTTCTTGTAAGCAAACCCAAAACACCTTCTAACATGAACAAGGAAGATAAAACTAAGAGGGCCACCTGGATGTTTTAGTATAAAAATATTTCTGATCTTTAAATTCCTATTCCTTGTAAGACATAAAAATGTGCTTTCATGGGTAGAACACACAGCCTAAGGACCAAACTTCTGAGACAAATTTTGTCACAGATTTTCAAAAATTATAAAGAAATGACTATCTTTGTGAGTCAGAGAACCAGCTAAGTAAGGGTTTGGCAGTAACAGCACACATCTTATCTTTGTACCCATGATATAAGCTTAACTCCTATAGGTAATTTCTCCAGGCCAAGAGGGGAAAACTATCTTTGTTTATGAATACTTCATGGAGAAAGTAATGTAAGCAGCACCAAGGCTGGTATTCATGAAATCCGCAACTGTATCGGTAACAGTAGTACCGACTGTTGCTGTTGTTGCGGTTGCTGTCACTGGTAAATATCTTACCAGCTCTACAGTCTGCAATGGGCTTCCATGTGTCTCATTCTCGTGGAACCAAATTAAAAACGAATCCACATTTTAGTAACTTAGAGACCAAGAATGTTCTTGTTAACAGCCAGCTTGTCACGTTTGAACCTAAAAACAAAAAAAACAAAAACAACAAAAACCAAACCAAAAAAAAAAACCCACTTCAGGCATAATCCAGCACTGGGCAACTCGGAATATTCTCTTTTGCTGATCACAGCAGAGCAACAGTCCTAATCCGACAGGATGGAATATTCACAAGGGAAAGAAAATATGCACAAACTAAATGTAAGCATTCGAATCTCGCCTCTAAATGGAGCACACACGGAGGAAAGCAATTTGGCGGGAATAAAATTGCTTTCCAGCTCTCAGTTATCTTACTGCTGGTTTTCCTTCAAATTGTAAACCAGATTCCTTCCTCATGCCTCAGTGCACTTGTCCCTGCATCTTAAGTGGGGGAAGATCCTGACATTTCTATTTGGTTGCACAGGAACTTAATCAACACATTTCTGTAGGATTGCTGTCCTCCCCCCCACCCCCGCCCCTACCTTAAACTATGTTTCAGCAGTGATTTAGCCATTTAAATAGAATTCTGTTGTCACACCCCTGCCACATAAAGCAGTATCTGGTATTTAAAAGTTGTTTAAACCTAAGGAAAAAAAAAAGACAACTCTCTCCTTCTGGTCAAGAACAGTAATTTGATAGCAAATAACTGACCAGATGTTACCACAGCCTTTTATTAAAATAAAATAGTCATGTCTGTAAAATGACATTTCTTCTTTAAAATGTGTAACTTATTTAATGTTAAGCAACACGTTTTTTTCCCCAATATACAGTGTTTCTTAAACCCTCTGTAAGAAGTTCATTTTTTCCAGTCCCTTACAGACATACATTTGTGAAATACAGTAAAAGTGAATTGCTAAATAAAAATAAAAAAGACATAAAAACAAGGTCCTATTGTATAGCACAGGGAACTATACATAATATCCTGTGATAAACCATAATAGAATAGAATATGAAAAATAACAGACACAAATTAACATTACATTGTAAATCAACTATACTCCAATAAAATGAATTAAAAAAACTTTTTAAAGACACAGAAAGAAAAGTAAGAAGGCAAAAAAGAAGACAAAAAATACAAGCTAAATTAGTTTTAAAAATTAACAGTAAAGTTACTGCTATGACACAAGTTTCTGAACAGTTACTCTGGATTCCCATACTTTTCCTGTCTCGGACTGGTAATACCCAGCTCATGTACCTGCAAGGGCTAGAGACCACATTTTGAGGACTGAAGCTCTGTTTTCCCTCCCTCGGATCCTTAGGGGTGCACATCATTTTAGTTATGAATCTGGGTGTTATTTTGCATACTTACTTTTGCATATTGGCATAATCTCCATACCATTTTGAGACATGCTTCTGTTTTTCACTATGCCACTGTGCCATAGCTTATCTAAATATGTCCCACTTGTTGAATCTTGGAGCTGCTCCAGTTTAAATGGCATTTCCGTGAAATCATGAACCTAATTGTGAAACCTATAAATCAGTTCTTCAAAGTCTGGTTCAGAGATTATAAGAGTAAATGTCTCAAAAGCTTCTAGACTTCAGGATCTTTATACAACTTTTCCCATCATTTGCTATAGGAGTGAGTTAGTAACATTTTCACCTGGAAGACATGGGCTGCACAACACCCAGAGTGACTGAGAAGATACACCTGTAATTAAAGGAAGTGACCCTTTTCAGCAAATACAAGGGACAAAGACTACAGACTTGTCTGCTGTGATTCTAAGACAGCAGCATCTTTCAGAGCTTCTAATAAATCTAGCGAGATCTGTGTTTGCTAAATTCTTCCCTGCATTGATGTTCTTTGGACTCAATTTTAGGGTTGTTTTCTCAACTTCATTTTAATTAAATCTTCATTTTCTAATCTCCAAAGACTCTTTGAGGAGTAGGAGGCTAAACTCATAATAACTTGCTCATCTTGTGGGCGGAGCATGGGGTGGAAAGGTGGACTAAAAAATGGGAGAATAAACTTTAAGAGTTTTATTGTAATTGATACTTTTTCTAGGATTATCTTGTCTAAAAGAGAGCTAGTTGTATTGAATGCAGAAAATTATCTACATTTTTCTATGAAAGCCACTTGAAAGGAGGTTTTTATTTCTTTATATTAATATTTGCATTAAATTTCACACCTCTTTGGCCTCTTCTGTATTTCCCAGAACAGAGTTTATAGCCATACTGAAGCCACTCATTACAATACATGGTTAAGGAAACTGACACTGAAAAAGTTTTTTAGTGGGTGCTTATTCAGCTGCTATGCTGGATGTTAACTGTTCTAGCTCTAGGGTGACAAGTTTTCTTTTTTTCTGTGAAATGCCAGGCAGTACATGTCTGGGGCTCTGTAAAGTCATACAAGCTCTGCTGCAAGCACTCCACTCTCCACTGTGGCATGAAAGCAGCCCTGGGCAATATATAGACAAATGAGTGTGGCTATTCAGGGACAATGAAATTTAATAGCATATGTTTTTCAAATGTCAGGAAATAGCAACTGCTTTTCATTATTTTTCAACTTCTTAAAAATATTAAGCCATACGTAGCTCCTACGTTGTACATAAAGAGGTGATAAGCTAGATTTTGTTTTGGACATAATTTACTAATTCCCTGGTCAAAATGGAAAAAACATATAATGAAATGTAAAATCTACCCCTTATAAGGAAAAAGTGAATGAAAATTAGGTTCACTGGGCTTCTTTCAGAAATTTTGATTGAGCCAGGCAATGAAGAAGCTCTTTCTGGCCCTTTTTCTCCAGGACAGCATGAACCCAGAGCCACAGACGGGTGGGCAAGGTGGCCACAGTTATTCTTGAACCATCATTAACAAGTAGCTTGCTTTTTATATTGTCTTCCCAAATAATCTGGGTTATGAACTTGAGGTGAGTTCTTCTGAGTAGGATATTAACCTTTAGCTCATGAAAAGAGTTGGTACAAAATGTCCACACTTGGTATATGGTACCTAACACAAAAATGTTTCCGAAACTTATAATAAGCTATATAACTCCTTTCCCCTTTAAGTCACTTTTTTGGTACAGTATGGGGATATCCCAGATTTGCTGAGCCCAGACAGAGATGCAGTTCAGAGCAAAGTCAGGGCCGGATTCCAGTCCTGAGGGGAACTAGCATAACTAACCATTCAGAGTGCTTGATTGGGCTTCCAGGTGCCTTTCTTCTTCCAAGGTAAGTGCAGGCCAGCCCAGTGAATCTAGGAGGCACACAGAGCCTTCCCAGTGCACATAAGCTGAAGGCCAACCAATCATTTGGGAAAAGCTACCCTGAAGAGAATTCCCCAGGCAGTCCTGAATGCCCTGTTTTGCTGTTGATAGAAAATAAGGTGTGAGAACAGTGTAGCTCCTGAATTTGTGCATGACTTTCTCTGGAATCTGTCTCCATAACTAACGCATCATGATGGTCCTTGCATGAGCCAGTAAATGCAAAGTGGTCAGAACACCTATAACTGAATTATAGTCTAAACACAGGTTTGCATCTCATTTTCCTCTCAGCATCAATTAAGAAATGAGATGTACTCTTCAGCAGAAAAGTGTTCCATCAATTTTTGATCATGAAAGAGCTCAAACATAAAAAAAAACTTTCTAAAACTTAAATGAACATTTTTAATCGTGATTGCTTCTGACTATACACAGAACTGGCTTTTCCAAATTTTAAAATTTGTATGAAAACACAGAAGACCACAAATAACCAAAGCTGTCCTGAGAAAGAAAAACACAGCTGGAGCTATCAGGCTCCCTGACTTCAGACTATACTACTGCTGCTGCTGCTAAGTTGCTTCAGTCGTGTCCGACTCTGTGCGACCCCATAGACGGCAGCCCACCAGGCTCCTCCATCCATGGGATTTTCCAGGCAAGAGTACTGGTGTGGGGTGCCATTGCCTTCTGCACAGACTATACTATAGAGCTACAGTAATCAAAACAGTACGGAACTGGCTCTGAAACAGAAATATAGATCACTAGAACAGAATAGAAAGTCCAGAAATCAACCCATGGACCTATGATCAATTAATTTATGACAAAGTAGGCAAGAATATATAATGGACAAAAAACAGTCTCTTTACTCAGTGATGCTAGGAAAACTGGACAGCTATTTTAAAAGAAGGAAATTAGAACATTCTCTAACCACACACAAAAACAAACTGCAAATAGATCAAAGACCTAAATTTAAGGTTATTTACATACATTTACACTATAAAGCTCAGAAAAAATATAAACAGAACACTCTCTGACATAAATTGCAGCTATATCTTTTTTGATCCATCTCCTAGAGTAATGAAAATAAAAGCAAAAATTTAAAAAAAAAAAAAAAAAAGTGAGACTGGAGAAGAGTAGGGAGGTTACTTAACAAACTAAAAATACGACTACCATATGACCCAGCAATCCTAGTCCTGGGCATATATCCTGAGAAAACCATAATTCAAACATATTATGCACCCCTGTGTTCACCGCCACACTATTTACAATGGCCAAGACGTGGAAACAACTTAGATGTCCACGAACAGATGAATGGATAAAGAAGGTGTGGTATATAACCACAGTCTAATACTACTCAGCCATAAAAAACTGACACAATGCATTTGCAGCAACATGGCTGGACCAAGAGGTCATGATACTAAGGCAGACAGAGAAAGACAGATATCTTCTGACATCACTTCCATGTGGAATCTAAAAAATAAAACAAATGAACTTATTTACAAAACAGAAACAGATTTTAAAAACAAATTCATGGTTATCAAAAGGAAAAGGTCGGGGGGAGGCATAAATTAGGAGCTATACACACTACTTTACATAAAACAGATAACCAACAAGGACCTACTGTGTACTACTGTGTATAGCACAGAGAGCTCAATATTCTGTAATAGCCTATATGGGAGAGAATCTTAAAAAGAATATATGTGTGTGTGTGTATGTTTGTATAACTGAATGGTTTTGCTATCATCTGAAACTAACACAACATTGTATCAACTATACACCAATAAAATTGAAAAAAAAATTATTTTCATGGGTTTAACATATTTCTGCTATTTGGATATATGTGAAATCTATATAAATGGACACTATTGTAACAGTGAAACCTTCAATCAAAGAAAAAAAAGAGAACTGGCTTTTCCTTTACACATGCAGTTCAAAACATATTGAAATGGATTTTGAATTCAGCTAAATATACATTCTCCAGTTTGCAACCTCTACATTGCACAGGGAAGTTGCTGCTAAATGAGCAGCTATTGAAAGAAAGCATTTCCTTACAATCTAAATGTGCTACAGTCCAAAGGAGAAAGTGATTTTTTAGTCTTGTACAAAAAGTTCCTTGTGGTAATGGTTAGCTTTACATCTTTTAAATGGAGTAAAAGGAATGTCTCACCCATTACTAAAGTAATAGTTGCTACCTCACAATATAGAAATTGTTCCACTGTATTGCCAAGCACGTTGGAGTAATTTGCCCCAAATGTGATATTCTATATAGCATAGGCATTTGCCCTCCTAACATAGTTGCTTTTGCCTATAAAATTGTTCTGAGCTCACAGCCCTAAACTGAAGAAATCTTGTTTACGGCTGATCACAAAGGCAGTTTCCACCTCCCTCCGACTCCCATCAAGGAAAAAACCAGTATCTGCCAGAACGTTAATGCACTTCCACATTTCTGAGAGTGTTTCTGACTCAAAGGTGGAAAACTATGATATTATAGTGCTGAATACATGATCACTGGTCTACAAACTCTGTTCAAAGCTGGGTCTTCACTTTATTTTTCTTTGTATCCCTCAAAAGCTAACGTAAATCCTTGCCAGGAAATAATGCTTCACACTTGTCAAAACTCACAGAAGTACACACCTTAAAAAGTGAACTTTACTTAAAGCTTGTAAATTTAGAAATGAAAAAATTAATTAATTAAGAGAGCACACAGATATGGGAGATGAGGCAAATAGCTTCAGTTCCTGGTGCCCCAGTCTCCTTACCTCTGGGAAGGAGATGATAACAATAGTACAGACCTTTTCCTAGGACTGATAAAGTATGGAGTGTGATATTGTGGGTGAAGTGCTTAATGCTGTGAACAAGCAGTCTGTGATGGAGATTAATATTCTCACTCAAAAAGAGTCTAGAAATACAAATAAAACCCACAATGGGGGTACCACCTCACAAGGGTCAGAATGGCCATCATCACAAAGTTTACAAACAATAAATGCTGGAGAGGATGTGGAGAAAAGGGAACCCTCCTACACAGCTGGTTCGAATGTAAATTGGTACAGCCAATTGTGAAGAATAGTATGGAGATGTCTTAAGAAACTAAAACTAGACCTACCATATGACCCAGCAATCCTACTCCTGGGCATATATGCAGACAAAATTTTAATTCAAAATGATCCACACACTCCTATGTTCAGGGCAGAACTATTCACAATAGCCGAGACATGGAAACAACCTAAATGTCCGTCAGCAGATGAACAGATAAGGATGTGGTGCACACATACAATGGAATACCACTCAGTCATAAAAAAGAAGGAAATGACACCATTGCAGCAACAGGGATGCAAGCAGAGATCATAGTAAGTGAAGTCAGAAAGAGAAGGACACATACCATATGACATCACTTACATGTGGAATCTAAAATATGGCACCAATGAACTTATGAAACAGAAACAGAACCACAGACACAGATAACAGACTTGTGCTTGCCAAGGGGAGGGGCTGGGGAAGGACGGAGTGGGAGGCTGAGGTTAGGAGAGTTAAGTTTTTATATATAGAATGGACAGAAAACAAGGTCCTGCTGCACAGCACAGAGAACGATGTTTAATATTCTGTGATGAACCGTAATGGAAATGAATATAACAAGATACATGTATGTGTGTGTATTATATATATAACTGAACCACTTTGCTGTACAGGAGAAATTAATAACAACATTCCAAATCAACTATACTTCAATAAAAAGATATTAAGACTGGAAAAAAAAAAGGAGAGTCTAGAGAACAAAATCTAGAAAGGAAATGGAGCCTGAATCAGGAGGTTTCTTTCTAGTTCTACCACTAGTTGCTTGTCCCACTGCAACCTCTTACGTTCTCTGTAGGTCTGAAAAGTCACGCTGACCACTCTTACATGCTGTAAAGGGCATTTTGGACGTGGTGGCACTTGAAGCTTTCCTTCATGGTGGACAGTGGCGACTACTGGAAACTGGCCTGAGGCTTTCTGGAGGCTCTGCAGCACATAAGATCAAATGGACCGTGACAAGGAAGACCAGAGCTGGCTCTGCGTTAGACCTGCCCCTCCGCTTTACCCTCTGTGCTCGGATGCTGGTGCTCAGCCACAGGGACCGCACCTTTTGTTAGACGATGGTGCCTACAGCCTGAAACATACAGGAGAGCCCATTCTCAAGATTCTGAACTTTAAGAATCTGTTCGTATACAGAACAGAGAATAACGTGTGTTTTTGTGGAGGGTTACAGGAGCATCGTGACCTGCCCTATGTGACAGCTGCAAGAATGAAGAATTCCAGAAGTCTGTAACAGCTAATCAGACCCCTTCTCATAAGTTTGCCTTAAAAAGTGCTTGCTGACACCCTTTGGGGAGTCTGGGGTTTCTCTGGGCACGAGCCATCCGTCACCTTCCATGTCCCTGTGATAAATCTTTTCTCTGCTCCAAACTCCAATGTTTCGGTTCGTTTAGCCTCACTACATGCAGGCACACAGACTTTAGTGACAACACCGCTATACTGATTAACTAGAATTCACATAAAATTATAGAGGATCTCAGCTGAGTTGTGACTAAGTTAACATAATCTTTCATTATGTTTGAATTTGCAGTTTTTCCTTTGTATGCTGGAGCCATCTTTAGAAGCTAGCAAGTATTTTTCAATGCCCTCATTCAATTTCTATGTCCCATCCCCATGCTTAAGTTGCCTGATGACTAAATAAACTAGCTTTATCCACATTACAGCGGCCAAACACCCAGGGTTCTCTACCTGTAATTATCAACAGAACTCCTTTTTACTTGTAAGAGTGTCTGAGTCTAGATGCCAAATTGTATGGTTTAAACTAACCATAAACAGACAGAGAGACCAGGGATCCAACTCCTGAAATTCCACATGACTCTGGACAAGCATTTAATTCCTCTCGGACTTATACTTTTCTCCTATGAAGAATGATAATCCTTGTAGGACTGTTATGTGGACTAAATGAAATAATATACATAAAAAACCAACCATACAATTGGCATCTGCTAGGCACTCAGTATGAACTGGTATTATTAATTTCTTAAAATGAATTTGCTTTTAATTGATTTACAGTCACACCTGGCCTTTTACTACTCCATTTCATTCTCTCTCAAGACACGATAATTTGAAAGTGTTGTGAAAACATGACTTGTAATTTATTCTTTCTCCCCAAAGCATCTAACTGTATTAAATAATTCTGTGAGTTAGCAGTTTTAGAAATTGAATCATACACCTCATGCATGCTGCCTCAATATTAATCTTCTACTTATGTTCTAGGTTTTTTTCAAATCAGACAGAAAATAACAAAATAAACTCTTTTTTTCCTTTAAAATGTAAAGCAGTTGTTGATTATCTTGGCAGTCTGGTAGTGGGGAGAGAAGTTTTCACTGAAACATTTTGTGAATGGGGATGGGTTCCCATTGTATGCTGGAAACTTCTATGTGTTATATAATTTTGCAAATCACAGAATCATTTCGAAGTAAAGAAGTTACTTCTTTTTTGGACACATGAAAAGGTCATTCACATTCACGAGCTCTGTCCAAACTTCAGTGTCTTCGTGTTGTCCTGCCACATACATTTTCATCAAAGGATGATCAAAGAACCATGTTAGGTGCTTCCCAAACGTGCCTGATGATACAAGGCACCTGGGTCCAGACCCCAGTCCACAGCAACTTAATTCGAATCTTGACGGGATAGGCTGGTGGTCAGTCTGTTTACCGACCAGGCACTCAAGTTCTTGCTATCGTGATGCAAGTCTGGGAACTTGGACAATGGCAGTCCTTTCACTAGGATGCTGCAGACATAGGGTGTGGTGAGGTACTGGACAGGAAAAACAATTTTGAGAAGGGAAGGATGTGAGATTGGGAGTGAATTGCTTATGTCAATTTCACAATAAACAAGCGACCTTCAAAAGAAGTTGTGAGCCAACTTTTCTATTAACTATTAAACATGAAAAAGTGTTCAAAACATTTAGTTATGGCCCAGGAAACAATGAAATTCTTGGCACTGACGCTTAAACGATCAATTTGCCTCTCACCATGTATTTCCTCCATACCTTACCTCATCAATTCTCCTGCTTCTCTGCCTTCACTCATTTCCCCTGAAGCCCTGCCTGCTGCCATCATATAGAGGTGAGCAGCACTGGCGTGCCTCCCAAGCCCACACCACGGAAACTTGAGTGTCTAAAGGCCATGAAATCATTTACATCTAAGAGGTCATTCCAGCCTGGCAGACATGGAGGAACCAGCCACACTCAGGGCATACCTTTTTACAAGTATGGGTTTTTACCCTTAGGCTCCTCCGGAGTATATCTCAATTTAAGCACTGCCCTGTCCATATGCCTCCAGTACAGATGAGCAGAGCCACAGAAGTGGAGAGCTCAGACCTCCAGGAAGAGTGAGGAGCACAGTGAGCTTCACACGTGGTGTTTACATCGCAGAAACGACCAGGACGGCATCTTCAATAAACTTAATGTCAGTCATATATTCAAGGCAGCCGAAATGAACGGTCATAAAAAGAAACCAAACCGAACTGAAAGCTTTAACTGAAGTATGGACACAATAAACGTTTTACATCCTCTATAAAGCAAAGCCTTAATGCTCAGCGGTGTCACACCTGAGCTCACAGCTCCTCGGTAACTGCTGCGGGCCAACCCCCAAACAGCAGCCCACACTGGGAGATCCCTACATGGTCCCTTAGAGTGGCAAGGTCTGCGGGAATGCCCAGCCAGGGCTGACACCACCTCTCGGGGGCAAATATTTGGAGAGGAGTGCAAGCATCCCGGGTCATTGCAATGACGGCTGCGTGCTTCCTCACTTGGTGTCTGAGGTCAAGGGTGCCAAATGCTTCTTAAAGCTTAGACTCAACTGGCCCAAGGAAGAAGCATGTGGCCCTGAATGCCTATAATGCCCTGCTGAGAAAGGCTGGTCAGGAGCCACGTGGGCTCCAGGAATACCTTCTACACTTGGTTGAGACACCTCTTGGTCCTTTCAGGTTCTCCTGCGAGTTACTGACCTTGTTTTGCGTCAAAACAGGTGCCTAGACTGGTGGGTCAGTCAAGTAAATGGAATCCTCGAGGGGGAGGCGGACCCAGTATTTTGTTGTTTGCCTAAGATTCTTTTTACTGCTTTATTTTCATTTTTCTCCAGCTTTATGAGATCAGTTTGAGAAATAAGAATGGTATGTATTTCTAAGTGTCTGTCTGATGTGATGTTTTGATAACAAAATGCTTTAGGTTTGCACATTTTCAGCAAATTAATAAATGGGACTATACATTATACCTTATGGAGCTCACTCAATACTACTGAACCCAGTGCTTAAAATTAGAAGTTGCTTTTGAAAACACATACAAGCCCCCTTGTCTTTTGAAGTAAAAGGCTGATTCAAGAATTAACGACTGGGGAATGAGAAGATGCAGAGACAAAGAACAACTATTGGGCTGGGGAACTGGTAATGATTTAGACTATAAATCCACCACATAGCAGAATCACGAAGTTTCCTGAAAGACTTTTTTTTTTTTAAGACTTGACACATACTCCTAAGTTGTTTTTACAGGAATCAGACTTCTACCAGAAGAAAACTGCTGACCAAAAGCAGACAGACCCTAGACTGGTTGGAACCAGAAGGTTGATGATGCTGACTCCCAATTACTTCACCACCAACCAATCAGAAAAATGTCTGCAAGCTGATAACCCCCTGCTCTTTGAACCATTCCTATAAAACTCCTTACTATTCCCTCCAGAGTGGGACACACAGGCCTGAGGGCATGAACCTGCTGTGTCCCCATTTGCCTGGCAAAGCAATAAAGCTATTTCTTTCTACTTCACCCAAAACTCTGTCTCCAACATTTAATCTGGCACTGGTGTACAGAGACCAGATTCTGGCAACATTTTTTCCTTGAAGTCGTGGTCCAGTTGTGTTCCAGGGGGCTGCAGGGTGCTGCCCTGGGGGAGAGGGGCTGCCACAAGTGGCCAGAAGGAAGCAAAGCAGACGGGGGCCTTTGTGGCCTCAACCCTCCACTTCACCTGTCTCACTACATGTCTGGGTTCTATGTAAGAATTTAACAGAAAGAGATCTGCTGCTTTGAAATACCAACTTTAAATCTGATTGGCAATGTGTTTATTATTGGGGAATCCCAGGTGGCTCAGTGGTAAAGAACTCCCCTGCCAATGCAGGAGACACAGGAGACATGGGTTCAACCCCTGGGTCGGGAAGAGCCCCTGGAGGATGGCAACCCACTCCAGTATTCTTGCCTGGGAAATCCCATGGACAGAGGAATCTGGTGGGCTACAGTCCATGTGATTGCATGAGTCTGACATGACTGAGCATGCATGTGTGTTTTTATTATTATTAATTTCAGACCTATCATTTGGGGATACCTGCAAAATAGCCCTCAAGATGTTGGCCAAGGAATGGTCCCTAGATGCAGAGTCTAAAGGCAGAGAGTGGAACTTAGGGTCTGACATTCTGAACTGGGTTGGGGAAGCTAAGAAAAGTCACAGAGAAACATGTCTCTTTGCTAAAACCGAATTTCTTTTGTTTAAGAGTTAAGAATGAGCCATACATCATCAAGTCACATTCAAGTTTAATAATGAAAAGTAACCAATGGCCATCTGACATAACTAGACTTCAAGTACATCCCACTCACAGCTAGGTAACAAAGCTGCGTCAACTTCCTGTCGAGGGGCTGTGCCGCCTCTGGCAGGTAATCACATTCCATTCCTGGGCTCCTACTCCCCCACAAGTGCCCCAGGGTTTCATCTCAGCTGCTGGCTACTCGAATGTCCTCCCTTTAAAAAATGCTCATTCATGTTCTTTGCCCATTTTGGTGATCATCTTTTTCTTTCTGACTTGGAAGAACTCTTTGTTGGTAAGAACAGCATCCAAGGGCTTTACATGCTACAAGTGATTTATCTGTTTTTAATTTTCTTTTTAGCTATTACAAGTACAGTTTTAATATTTATATAATCAGACCTGTCAACTATACATATATAGTTTTCTAATACTGCTGTTAGGAAGCCTGGTCCACACTAAGATTTTTTAAAATGTGGGTTTTTTTCTGATTTGATTCTGACTCTTAAAACTTTGAATCCATCTGAACATTCCATTTGCACCCTGTGTAAATTGCAGGTGCACTCCCCACACTCTCACATTTAACCAGCAATGTCAGTACCACTGATGGAGGAAGTCCTCCTTTCCCCAGCACTTACTGGGAACGTGTGTGATTGCTACATTCCTACTTGGAAAACTTGGATTACTTCAGTCTGAGTTTTCAATTCCGTAAGATTGATAGGTCTGTTCTTAGAATAATCAAGTGCTTTTATTCACAGCCGTCTAATCAGTGACTTCACTTTCACTTTTCACTTTCATACACTGGAGAAGGAAATGGCAACCCACGACAGTGTTCTTGCCTAGAGAATCGCAGGGACGGCGGAGCCTGGTCAGCTGCCGTCTATGGGGTCGCACAGAGTCGGACACAACTGAAGCGACTTAGCAGCAGCAGCATGAAGTACTCGTGGTGAATTCATGTCAATGTTTGGCAAAACCAATACAGTATTGTAAAGTAAACTAAAGTTAAAATAAAAATTAAAAAAAAAAGAAAAATAAATAAATAAACTGCTTGCAAAGGGACTCCTCTTGTAATATTCATCCTTCTCAAAATGTTCTTATGTATTATTATCCATCAATTCCTTTAGATAATAGATATCTAGATAGAAACAAGTTTTAAAAGACCCTCTAACCCTCCTACACTGTTGGTCAGAATCTTAATTGGTGCAGCTACTATGGAGAACAGTATGGAGTTTCCTCTTAAAAAAATAAAATAAAATCTCAAAATAAAATTACCATGTGACCCATCAGTCCCACTTCTGGGCATATATCTAGAAAAGATGAAAACTCTAATTCAAAAAGATATATGCATGCAATATTCATAGCAGCACTATTCACAACAGCCAAGACATGGAAGCAACCTAAACGTCCATCAACAGATAAATGAAGTAGATACAGTAGATATATTAAAAGTTCAAATTAAACCATATGTAAGCCAGAATGACTTTCCCATATCTCAATATGTGAAAATTTCTTCCATTGTTTTCCCCTTTTAATTGCAAATCTTTCCACAGAATGCACTGATAATCAATACATTTTTCCATCATTGCCAGAGTAGCTCAGTTGCCTGCTCCAGGTCCATTCATGTCTGTTGATATTACGTCTACATTTTGTTTATCTATCTGCTTAGTTATCCATGTTGGGGGAAAACTAATCAGACACAACAAACAAGGACAGAGAGGTATGCTGATGGAGAAATATTTCTTGGGCCATACTTTTAGCACTTATACCATATTGTCACATAAGCACTGTACACGTGCTTTTGGCAGTGAACTTAAAGCCAATAGTGACACATCATAAGTAAGTATATTCTGATAACGTTGTTAGACAATTTTTTCCATCCTAACATTAGGGTCAAAAATATGGTTTGAAGCAAAACAACTTTTCCATTCAAATCCTTTAGATTTCTTACTAGTTTGGCAGTGTGATCTGAAAGTTATCAAATGTCTTCCATATAATTTAGTAGACCAGATAATCCTAGTTACTTAAATATTTCCTTCTGAGATGCCCAGGAGACTTTTGGAATTCTCAAAGTTAGCTAGAGAAAGAAACTTGCAATCTGTTATCAAAAGCAGCTCAATATTCCAGGAAAATTTGTTCTCTTAAACAGGAAGAACACTATCTGGGGACCAGTAAACGAAAGAAAATCAAATTCCAGTCTTGTACCAGCTTAGTACAACCAGTCAGAATTCTGAAAACAGTATTTTATAAAGCTAGCTTTCTCTAACTGCATATGCAAAAAGAACCAGTTTTGGAATTTCAAGAGTTTCATCTTCACCATTTTTTTCTGGAATCTAAAATATACTGTTGTTGTATACTATTAAAAAATTATCTTTCTTTTTCTTTAATCATATCATGGCTAAAATTTTTCTAATGAAGTGAACCTGAATTTCCCATTTTAGAAAAGGCAACAAGAATACCAATCACACAAATGGTACACACACCCACATACCAGAAGATAGAACTGTCACAAACCCTTCAACAAGGATGACCAATACAGAGTCCCCAAAAAAACACTTCCCAACACAAATGGGCGTTGACATCAGATACACGTCAGAACCAGCTGGCAAAACACCCAAAAGACCCTCGGTGTTCACAAAGGGTCCTCAATGGCAGACACACATCAAAACCAATTGGCAAAATATCCAAATAGCTCTAACTGCTCAAAAAAAAAGTTAGCTGGGTACACACCGATGGACTGACTGGGTCTTGGAGCTCGTTGGTTTGTCCAGAGGCATCTTTCTGTTCCATCAGGGAAAAGCATAGTTGGGAGTCAGTGCCGGGGAGGGGAGAAACAGGGAGGATCCCTGAGACAAATGGTATGGGCAGCTACTAGGAACTTCCCCCCAAATCCCTTTCAGAGCGGCCAGCAAGCCACGAGCAGCGGCTCCTTGAAGCCTTCCAGGTGCATCATGGCGGCGGCCTCGCTAGGAAAAAACCCCGGGGAGCCAGATATTGAGAGAGGGGAGTCAGATATCGCGAGAGTGCAGCCTCAAGTGGGCTCCAGTATCCATTAGTGAAAGTGGGCCCAGGTGCTCCCAGCTCCAAAGCCAATGAAGAAAAGGTTGGAGGAAAGGAAGGTTTGCTTTATTTAAAATGCCAGGAGCTTGGCAACTTATGCAGCTCAATTCCAGAAAAATAAATGACCCAATCAAAAAATGGGCCAAAGACCTAAATAGACATTTCTCCAAAGAAGACATACGGATGGCTAACAAACACATGAAAAGATGCTCAACATCACTCATTATCAGAGAAATGCAAATCAAAACCACAATGAGGTACCACTTCACACCAGTTAGAATGGCTGTGATCCAGAAGTCTGCAAGCAATAAATGCTGGAGAGGGTGTGGAGAAAAGGGAACCCTTTTACATTGTTGGTGGGAATGCAAACTAATACAGCCACTATGGAGAACAGTGTGGAGATTCCTTAAAAAATTGCAAATAGAA
>SJYQ01007122.1:123097-199557 GCA_006410935.1 Redunca redunca
AAAAAAAAAAAAAATTTTAATAAACTTTCATTTTTACTAAAAAAAAAAATAAATAAATAAAATGCCAGGAGCTTGGGCTGAGGGAAGGACGTGGCCTTCTGCCCAGAGGCCAAGCCCCTCCTCCACCCACCAATCAGGGGGCAAGAAGCTTTAAAGGCGGGGTCTACATGCAGAAACAGCACCGTCAGCTCTGACGGCCATCTTGAAACTGGTCGTCAGTGGTCTGACCGACGTCCTCCCGATTGTTTCAAGTACATGTAGTCTTTAGTTCCAGGTTTGGTTGGTTACCATTTCCTTGAGGCCAGTTATCGGAACTGCAGCATCTTACGCCATGACTCTAGCCTGGGCACCATGTAGTTAATGCCTTTCTCCTGGTGGGTGTCTTGGTCTCTATAAGAGACACAGGACATGGCTCAGAATATTATCTGTAGCCCTTGAGAAGGAACTAAAGCCTTGCCTTTGCTTACTGACTACACTATTATTACTTAGTCTCATTGGACTGTTTTCCTTTTTCTCTGCATTTTCTCACTTCCCTGATTATATTTATTGTTTGGCTAAGGTTTTTACCCAGACAAAAGGCAGGCAGAAGACATGGGGTCGAGGACCCATAGGGTCCTGCTCCATGTCAGGTGGACGTAGAGATAATCGTACTAAGAAAGACAAATACCACATATCACTTATATATGGAATCTAAAAAATTGATACAAATGATTTTATTGAAAAAACAGAAGCAAATTCACAGACATAAAAATCAAACTTATGGTTACCAAAGGGGAAAGTGGAGGATGGATAAATAAGGAGTTTAGCAGTAACAGATATATACTACTATTTATAAAATCAACAACAAATACCTACTATATAGCATAGGGGACTATATTTAATATCTAGTAATAACCAAAATTTAAAACTGAAAATATATATATATATATATATAGCTAAACCACTTTGCCGTACTCCTGAAACTAATACAACACTATAAACTAAGTATATTTCAATTAAAAAAGAAGGGATAAAAAGATAAAAAAAAAGACCCTTCCATTGATATGACTAGAATTATATTAGGCCTATATATTAGGGAAAATTGATCTTCTAATCTAAAATTATGGTGTTTCCTAATGAGGTGATTTTTAAAATATGGCTGCAAATTCTTTGGCACTGTTCTCAGAGATTTCCTGAACTGGAGAGGATCTGTGGCAGGTTAGTGAACAGTAGAAAGCGGTAGATGCTGTGTGGCCTCGAGGTGAGGTCAGGAGAGTGGGGAGTCCAGCTGGTTCTCAGGCACTCTCACCTTTTGAGGTCCGACTGTCCTGGGTCCCTGAGCTGTGCTGAATCCCAGGCCCCTGGGGAGGCCTCAAGCAGGTGCCCTGGTTGAAAGCCCCAGATGGGGTTCCCGCCCAGGGCCAACCATCAGACACAAGCATGAGATGCTTCCAGAATATTCCAGACCCAGCCATTGCATCACCCTTGGTCTTGTGATCCCATTTGCTTTGTGCTGTCCAAATTCCTAACCACAAAATCTGGGAGCATAATAAAAAGGCTGTTTAAAGCTGCCATACTTGAAATAATTTATAAAACAGAAATTGTTCCCAGAACATTAAGGGTATGTTTTTGGTCCTCCAAGTTTTATGGAGTTTTCTTCTGAAGGTACTATACTTCATTTAACTACATTTAACTCATTTATTTTTCAAGTATTTTTTGCTATTGTGGTGATAAGATTATTTTGACTAAAAATATGCCTTGTGATATGTTTCAATTTTCAAGCTCCTAATTTCTCCCTCTGTATGTAAGGAAACTGTTTTTAGGTATTCAACTCTGATCTGCTATGAAAAAGTTCTAAAGGTTTTTTCTTTGCTGCCCTTGGATCTTACCGGTTTATAGTTATACAATCTAAAATAAATGTATTTGGATCATCTCCTTTTAAGTATTTTAAAACCCATGCCTTCGTCTGACCATTAAACTGGTAGTGCTCGTTAAACAACATTAAAGCCCAGCAGCATGGGCAGACGCGCCTCATTTGTTCCTCAGTTTAATGGGAAGACTTTTGTGTTTAATACATATTAATCTAATATATCATACAAGCAAACAAAATGATATAACCATGAGATAACCTCTAGACCTTATTTTTTTGTTTTTTTTTTTTTTAAATTGAAGTATAGTTAATTTACAGTGTTGTATTAGTTCAAAGTCGTGTTGCCCTGTTTGTACAGCAGTGCTTCAGTTACATACACATGCATATACATATAAATATTTTTCCGATTTTTTTTCCATTTGGGTTATTAGAAGATATTGAGTATAGCTCCCTGTGCTATACAGTAGGTCCTTCTCATTTATTTTATGTATAGTAGTGTGTATCTGTTAATCCCAAAGTCCTAACATTAATTTTGAAGGTCAGTCAACATGTGTATTTCATTTTTCAATTTCTAAGGATTTGTCAGCATTTTAAGTGGGAGAAATACTTTTGGACTACTTTCTTGGTTTACTTGTCCAGCCATAGGTATAAAATGATGAAATTGCTTTTTCAAACCTGCTTTGGCTTAGCTTTGGAAATAATGGAGTAAGGCAGAGAGGAGCACAGAAAATGGACCGTCCGCCATGTGGCTGACGAATCCATCTCCTTGGACCATTTCGGGAAGTCTAGAAACACTGTATAAATTAAGTTGGTCAACTTGTGTGAGTGGGTTATTGTGCGGCCTCCTGAAATCAGCCTCTCATCTTTTACCACAGTTCTGACCTAGTTTGGGGAAGGATCTTTAATATCTTCTTCTGCTTCCCCGACCTTGAGGCAGACGAGCCAGAAATACCTGCATTTAACTGGCAACTTTCATCTTCAGGCTCACAAAGCGGTCAGCTTTCTTAAAACTTATGCCACAAGGTGTCTTCCTAGGCGATCTGACTCTCTCTGCCGTGACCCCGACAGATGGAAAGCAGAGACCTGAAATGACTGAAGTGCTCAGAAGGGCGCCCACCCGCTGATGGAAGTGAGTCAGGAGCGGCCGGCGGGACCTGCTTAACCTCACCACTGATTGTCTGTCGAGTCACAGGCACTCGCCCAGAAAGAAAAACAGGAGCATGCGGTGTGGAAGGTGAGGTAAGGCTGTGGGGTCAGAACAGGACACAGACAATAACCTACCCTGAAGAAGAGGGGGATTGTGACCCGCGTATGGGACGCATAGCTCTGAGATTTCACAGCACTCCCTGGTTATCTACAGGACGCCTAGGAGGTTAGGGGTCCTCTAGTGGTGGATGGGAGATTCTATTATTGTCCTCTTATCCACAGGCCCTTCTCGCTGTGCCTCCCTGCCCTCGCCTGGTAGCCTGAGGGCCTCTCTGCAGCAGGAATGTGTAACATTCTCCCATTGGCACACGGCCAAGAGCTCGCTGAAACTTTAAGTGCCCTTGTGTGTTTCTTTTTTTTAATTTTTATTTTAACTTTAGTTTACTTTACAATACTGTATTGCTTTTGCCAAACATTGACATGAATTCACCACGAGTGTACATGCGTTCCCAAACATGAATCCCCTCCCACCTCCCACCCCATAACATCTCTCTGGGTCCTCCCCATGCAGCAGCCCCAAGCATCCTGCATCCTGCATCAGACATCGACTGGCGATTCGTTTCTTACATGATAGTATACATGTTTCAAAGCCATTCTCCCATCTCATCCCACCCTCTCCCTCGCCCCCAGAGTCCAAAAGTCCACTCTACACATCTGAGTCTCTTCTGTTGTCTCATGTACAGGGTCATCATCTCCATCTTTCTAAATTCCATATATATGCATTAGTATACTGTATTGGTGTTTTTCTTTCTGGCTTACTTCACTCTGTATAATCGGCTCCAGTTCCATCCATCTCCTTAGAACTGATTCAAATGTATTCTTTTTAATGGCTGAGTAATACTCCATTGTGTATATGTACCACAGCTTTCTTATCCATTCATCTGCTGATGGACATCTAGNTTCTGGAATTGAGCTGCAGGAGTTGCTTGTATATTTTTGAGATTAGTTGTTTGTCAGTTGCTTCATTTGCTATTATTTTCTCCCATTCAGAAGGCTGTCTTTTCATTTTGCTCATATTTTCCTTTGTTGTGCAGAAGCTTTTAATTTTAATTAGATCCCATTTGTTTATTTTTGCTTTAATTTCCAGAATCCTGGGGGCTGGATCATAGAGGATCCTGCTGTGATTTATGTTGGAGAGTGTTTTGCCTATGTCATCAAGACAGTATGGTACTGGCACAAAGACAGAAATATAGATCAATGGAACAAAATAGAAAGCCCAGAGATAAACCCACACACCTATGGACACCTTATCTTTGATAAAGGAGGCAAGAATATACAATGGAGTAAAGACAATCTCTTTAACAAGTGGTGCTGGGAAAACTGGTCAACAACTTGTAAAAGAATGAAACTAGATCCCTTGTGTGTTTCTGTCAGCTCTTTGCTTTCCCTTTGCTGTGAGGATGGCATATCCCAGACAGGGCCCTCCTTCAGTCGGGCTGCAAGGATGAGGGCCCTGTAGCAGAGCAGAGCAGCCACTAACCCTCCGCAGAACGTGAAATGTGATCAAGAAATAGACGTGCGATTGGGGTGGGGGAGCTCCTTTGCTCTGTATTACTACATGAAATCTAATGGATGTGATTCAAACTAAGGTGGAGAAGCTGGGATCTAGGACTCACAAAAACAAGCGAGTCCCAGTTTATTTTAACTTTATTTTCTAAACATTTATTTACTTATTTGGCTGTGTGGGGTCTTAGTTGCTCCAGGGCACGTGGGATTATAGTTCCCAAACACTGATGAACCATGTCCCCTGCATTGCAAGGTGGATTCTTCACCACTGGAGCACCAGGGACGTCCCTGAGCACCATTTTAGAAGAATCCAGGTAATTCCTTTTTTTCTGGAAGTTATCCGACTCTTTGCGACCCCGTGGACTATCGCCCGCCAGGCTCCCCTGTCCAGAATACTGGAACAAGGTGCCATTTCCTTCTCCAGGGGGTCTTCCCAACCCAGGAATCAAACCTGCATCTCCTGCAGCTTTTGCACTGGCAGGTGGATTCTTTACCACTGAGCCCCCGCGTGCCCAGTCTGGAAGTTTGGCTGTAACTAATTCTCCTCGCATTAGACAAGGGAGGCTAAAGCCCTCAGGCTCTCAGGACCCCACACACTTAGGTTTCCACAGGCAGAATCAAGGCCACAGTCTGAACATTCAAAACTATTATTCGGGGCCTCCCTGGTTGGCTCAGTGGTAAAGAACCCGCCTCCCAGTGCATGAAATGTGGGTTTGATCCCTAGGTCTGGAAGATGCGCTGGAGAAGGGAATGGCAAACCACTCCAGTCTTCTTGCCTGGAAAATCCCACAGACAGAGCCGCCTGGCAGGCTACAGTCCATGGAGTCTCAAGGAGTCAGACACAACTTAGTGACTACACAAGAACGACAAGACTCACTGAGGACCTGTACTAGGGTTATCTAGGTTAGGGTGCAATAGAAACATTAAAAAAAAAAAACCCTAAACTATTACTTGATGAGTATCTGCCATCCTGAAAGTAGTCTAGTCATACAGAAACATCTTTGACCTGTAAGCGCAAGGGTTGGCTAGGTTTTTCTGTAAAGGACCAGACAGTAAACACCTTAGGCTTTGAAGGCCATATAACTTCTGCTGCAACTACTCAGGTTGTAAGTGAAAGCAACTGTAGATAATAAAGAACACAAGACTGTGGTTGTGTTCCAATAAAACTAAATTTATAAGAACAAACTATGGGCTGGATTTGGTCTGTGGGCTGACACTGCCATAACATAAGAAAACATAAAAAACACACAACCAAGATGCCTAAAGTTTTACATCCATGTTTATAGTGTTTTGACTTATTGAACTCAGACTGGGAAGTCAAACTTTCTTTTAAAAGACAGTGAATCTCAATACTACGTTGCTCTGTGTCCTGTCGCTTCTGTTTTCTAACATCAACCATGAGCATCAAATGTGCTTAGGACCTCCCCACCTATATCCACCATCTTTGGCACACGGGCCATTAAAAGCTAGCCAGTGGTCATGGAGAGACATGGGTAATTCCTCAGTTTTGCCATAGAAATAATAAAAGCCACTTCATAAGGCTTTTGGAGGAATTAATTAAGATAAATATAAAGTGTCAATGAGTAAGCACTCAATGAATTTCACTCCTGGCATCCATCTTTGTCCTGTTCTGCAGACTCAGGGTGGATTCTCAGTGAAGATCTATTTAACACACGTGAGTTAACACATGAGGTCAAACAGTAATGCGATGAAGCAGAGAATCCCTTAGGTCAACATTTGCTAAACAATTGGTTTGATAAGACAAACAGGGTAACTGAGAATAAATATTAATATCTGTCATGATTTACATGCCCGTTAATTAGATTCTTAATTATATTGCCCTGACATCGAAGTGCTTTATTTTCAATTCTGTGTATTGAGCAACAGATTATAATTTTGTGTTCTACAGCAAAGTTAAGAAATTCCTGAAGCCTTGCATTAGAGCTTGTCCTGCATGGACAGGGATAGAAAACAAGACCTCAGTGTCATCTGCTCAGGTACACAGAAGTCAGTTTTGTGACTTACTGAACTCAGACTGGGAAGTCAAGCTTTCTTTTAAAAGACAGTGAATCGCAATACTGCGTTGCTCTGTGTCCTGTCGCTTCTGTTCTCTAACATCAACCATGAGCATCAGATGTGCTTAGGACCTCCCCACCTATATCCACCATCCTTGGCACACGGGCCGCAGAGACAATTGTTGAGATAACTGAACCAACTTTTTTTCTCCCTGTAAATGTAAATGCCACCAGAGAAAAATATATTTAGTTTTCTGATACATTTTTTGGCCAGACTTAGCACTTTAAATTTATCTTCCAGGACTTCTTCTGGATTCACTGCATCCCTGAATTAAAAGAATCCCCTCCACTCCATCCTTCTCACGTCTTCTACTGCCAAACTAATGACCAACATCTTTAGCAACCACACAGTGTCTTTTCTGTCTCAGAAATGGATGATCTGACTCTCACCTTATCTACCACTGTTCCCTCAGAAGACGCAAGGCAGGTCTGAATGCCGGCCTCCTGGGATAGTGTACAGAGGGAGGGAGAAATATTCTCCTGTAAATTCTGCAGATATACTTAAGGAAGCTTCTACTTATTCACAGGGCAGAGGAGATTTTTAAAGTAAGTGAAATTGCTCTGAGGTGATGGTATGGTTGTGTGTTTTAAAAACCATGTCGAGAAGGGAGTAAAGAACAGGAAAGTGACTTAATATTTGTTTAATCCTGACATCAACATACTTCAAGCGTAGTGGTGGGTGAAGACCATAGAATTTACATGAGGCCCCGAAGCACCCTGTCTAGTGTTTCTGGAATTTACATACCATGCCTCCGAATCATCTGGAGATGCTTGATAAAAATACGCCGGGGTACCACCCAGAGCAGACCTCCTGAGCCTTCATTCTGTAAGAAATTGAGCCTGGAAATCTGATTTTTACCATAACTGCCCTGTGATTCTGAGGTGAAGTCAAGGACGGGAACCTCCTTATTAAAGACACATGAAGATCAGGAGAGAGGCAAAGAGGCGTCCCCATCAGCATTTTCACGGCAACGTGAAGAGTGTACTAGGGTCCGTCCTGCTGGGCAGCGGGGTGACAGGTGAGCTAACATTTCTGTGAGAACATCTTTCTCTTCCTCCTTTGTACTGTTCTCTAGGCCATTGGGCATCTCACACTCAGGAATATCAACAAATAAAAATGAAATATAATTTGGGGATGCAAGAAAAAAATTGTTAAAATAACTGTCAGTTAAAATTGCCATTTGAAATTTTCAAATGCCATTTGCCATTTTCAAATTGTTCATTTGAAAAAATGAACCAGATGGATCACATGCACAAAAATAATTTTCTATGGATTCAGTGTTGTCTTTGAGCATTTAGGCTGGCTATGAAGGAGAGTAGAGATGAGCTAGTGTGAGTTTGTGCATTACAGAGCAGAGGACCACTGAAAGATCCCTTCATGAATGAATACAGTCGAGACCAGGAACTCCCATCCTTTATCCTCACAGGCCTTCTTGGTCCCTTGGGAAACCAAAGCAGTTGTCTACGATGGCACGTTTCTCTTTGTTGCTCAGATAATTTTCATCACCATTGGCCCAGACTAAGCCTTGCACACGAAGCATATCCTCAGAACAGTCCAACAGAACTGGGCTCTGCTCTGTCTACGGTGATAGCAGAGTCATCTCAAGTGGAACCAGGCCGTTGTTCCCTCCCAGGGATTTCAGACCCAACCCGCTGGGTTGTCTAAAAGTTTTGTTTGTTTTTTTTCATGAAGCTGCCTCCAGACTCAAACGTGTCATGAAAAAATTCAGTCTCCTTGGCTACTGACGATAATGAATCAACTGCATATACAGCTGTCAAAGTGATGGTATGTTTAGCTCTCTGAATAAATGAGCAGCCAGGGCCGGAAGGAGTGAGGAACTGCGGAGCCAAGCAGGACAAGTTCATATCTCTTCATACATCACATTGGACTGTTGTTTTTAGAGCATCCTAAAATACAGTTTGTTTTTGAAAGATGGTCTCCAACATCTTTTGTGAATCAAGTGAATTTTTCAGTATTTTAGTAAAACAACAGTAACTCATCATTTCCTTTGAAATAAAGACCCTAGACACAGTGCTAAGAAACACGGATCCAAGATTTACATATGTGGGCGCAAGTGTGTATACTTCTGGGGCCTATCACCTTCTGTAAATATTTCTACTCATTACTCATCTGTCTACCTCACCCATCACCCTGGGTTTCAGTTCCTGCCGTGACAGCGGCCTGTGGTTTCAACTGGCCGTCTTCAACCAGGGAGTTAGGATGAATTTGTTTGTGATTTCCAGCACCAGCGAGAGTCAAGGGACTGCCGCTGATGGGTCTAGCAAAGCTTCCTGCCAATCACACAGAAATGCCTCCGGTCAGAACCCCCCTCCCCGCACAGATGCTGAAGAGCATGGCCTGTGAAAAGCTCAACAAACACCTGCACACCTACTCACTGGCTAGCGGGGAAGGGTCCAGCCATTCTTGGAGCCACAGGGAGGGACCGCGGTCGGTCACAGAGGGATGGCTGTGTGTTTCCCCCATTTTCCTGGACCAAAGCAACCACGTAGAGACCATGGATTGACATGGAACACCATCTAGTGAACGATCTGAGGAAGTGCAGGAACAGAGAGAAAATCCCAAGCCCAGTTCCGATTCAATTCTTTGGGACTCTCAAGTGCGTCTGAAATGACGATGGTGTGATTTTTAAAGTGAGGGCCAAAGCCAGACAGGATGGCCTGCGTGTACTCCAGCCAAGACCAGCTGCGGCTAGTTACCCGCCCGCCTCCTGGGGCAGACGGGCGAGGCTGCCCTAGCGCCTTCCCCCGACCATGGTAGGAATGGAGGGGGCACCTCGGGAGTCACCGCAACCAACAGCCCAACCAAGCAGAGG
Source organism: Redunca redunca (assembly GCA_006410935.1). NCBI lineage: Eukaryota > Metazoa > Chordata > Mammalia > Artiodactyla > Bovidae > Redunca > Redunca redunca. The sequence continues at coordinate 132,568 of SJYQ01007122.1, forward strand.
CCACATCTGGGAATGACACTGAGAGCCAGGAAGAATGAGGCTAGGCGCCAGATTTTCAAACACGCATCCATCAACTGCGGTGTTTTCACTTGAATAGTACATGTCAGAGGCCTTTGCTACCAAAATGATTAAAAAATTTCTAGAACTCAACTGCTTTTATTGGCAGAAAATGAGTACCAACAGCACCTTTTTCACAGTGGGCTGCACAGAAAGTGCCCAATAAATGTAAGATTGTTCAATAACGAGAGGTGGGTGTGGGAATTTTTAACTGGGGAGGAACGCTGAATATAATTCAACTATTACATTTTGAATTCTCCTGTATAAAGCTGTGTTCTTTATTTACTTCTTCATTCGTCCAATTATCTATAACTTCTCAGCTCTGCATTTCAAGGTCACACTCCTCATTCAATAAATGTCATGTGACTCCTCTGAATTTCAAGAGGAAGAAATGAAGCAAACCACAAGCCCCACACCCCACCCTGTGGTGTGTGCACGTGTGCGTGCAAAGTCACTTCAGATGTGTCCAACTCTTTGTGACCCCATNTGAAACTCCAGTACTTTGGCCACCTCATGAGAAGAGTTGACTCATTGGAAAAGACTCTGATGCTGGGAGGGATTGGGGGCAGGAGGAGAAGGGAACGACAGAGGATGAGATAGCTGGATGGCATCACGGACCCGATGGAGTGAATCTGAGTGAACTCCGGGAGACGGTGATGGACAGAGAGGCCTGGCGTGCTGCGACTCATGGGGTCGCAAAGAGTTGGACACGACTGAGCGACTGAACTGAACTGAACTGAACTGATGATTAACTATCAATAGTTTCTAACAAATCTTCTTTCATCTTATTCTGACTTTCAAAAAACCTGACTTCACTTTCTGGATCGGAGGCTTCCTTTGTCATTTCTAGCTGTTGCTCAGAATTTACACTTTCCACTTGCCATCTGGGGCATCACCGTTCCTAGGATAAGTGAGTCTAGCTATTCTAAATGGAAGTAAATGCTGTATTTGTGTTTCTCGTGTTGCTGAGTTTTCCACTTCAGGTGAAGAAAAAAGCCTCCATCAGGTCTCCCAGCCTGGATCGCTGGTCCCTAGGGAGACCGTGACGTTCCGTTTTACCCTTGATCTGACTCTAACCAGAAGGGAAGAGAAGCAGCCAGAATGCTGGGTGGCTGTCTCGCTTCCTCCTTGAACTCTCCCATTGGTGACAAATGGCATATTTGTGTGTGTACTCAGTCACTCAGTCATACCCGACTCTTTGTGACTTCATGGACTGTAGCCTGCTAGGCTTCTCTCTGTCCATGGGATTTCCCAGGCAAGAATACTGGAGTGAGTTGCCATTTCCTTCTCCAGGGATCTTCCTGATCCAGGGATTAAACCCATGTCTCTTTCATCTCCTGAACTGGCAGGCAGATTCTTTACCACTGTACCACCTGGGAAGCCCCAGATGGTATATTACCCATCATTATCGTAATCCAGCACAGCTTATTTTTTAGCAACAAGTGACTCCCGGGAAATTTCTTCAAGAAGCCTATATATATATATGTATGTATGTATGTATATATGTTAGTAGCTCACTGTGTTCTACCCTTTGTGACCCCATGGACTGTAGCCCACCAGGCTCATCTGCCCATAGAATTCTCCAGGCAAGAATACTGGAGTGGGTTGCCATTTCCTTCTCCAGGGGATCTTGTCAACCCAGGGACTGAACCCAGGTCTCCCACACTGCAGGCAGATTCTTTACCATCTGCACCACCAGGGAAGTCCTCAAGAAGACAATACTTTAAACCAACTGGACTTACTTTGAACTTGAGAATACAGCAGTTTTCAAACATTTCAGCTATGCTTTCCGCGTATTTATTGTAACTAAGAAAGAGGGAAGGTCTTTCCCTGGCAGTACGTCCTCAGTCTGCTAGACACCGTGGAGAGCGCCTGGAGGCAGGCAGAGGAGCGGGGGGCTGCTGCTTAGCGGCTTGAGTCCTTCCACCCATGTCTTCTGCCCTAGCTCAGCACCTCACATAATCCAGCCGCTGAGGGCGCCAGCAGGGAGTGAGCAGGAAAAGCACATCACTCCTCACAGAAGGGTGAGAAAACATGAAAATGACAGGAAATGAAGCTGGCTAAGTATCAGAGCTGAAGAACCAAATGTGGTGGGGATTTAAGACTCGGTGGTCTATAGGCAGAGATCAGGGGTGGTGGCAAAGGATGCTTTGGGTAGGAGAGTTTGTACTTTAGAGAAGGTTCCAGAGATACTGCTGCCACTCAACAGGTGTGTGGTGTGTGGGCAACTTATTATTAATCGAGTTATAGTACAGGAATTTGCAAGTAATACCTCCTCTTCCTCCTCTTTCTTAAAAGTTAAAAGCATTTCAGATTATTCCCCATATAACATCTCCCTCACTCCTCTGACATGCTTTTGTGAAAGACAGAGAAGGATTTAAATTACAATCAGAAGGATGTAAACCAGAGCATTCACCTCTGTTTCTTCTAATACTAAAAATGTAGAGGGGAGGGACAAAGTAGCTTGGGACTAAGATATACACACTGCTATATATAAAATAGATAGCCAACAAGGACCTACTGTATAGCACTGGGAACTTACTAAATAATAGAGTTATTATTATATTATTAGTTATTATTATTAAAGCACAGGGAACTCTATTCTGTAATAATCAATATGGGAAAAGAATCTGAAAAAGAATATATCTGTGTGTGTGTATAACTGAATTACTCTGCTGTATGCCTGAAAGTAACACAACATTGTAATCAACCATGTGCTAAGTCACTTCAGTCGTGTCTGACTGTGTGCGACCCTGTGGACTGTAGCCTGCCAGTCTCCTCTGTCCACGGGATTCTCCAGGCAAGAACACTGGAGTGGGTTGGCATGCCCTTCTCCAGGGGATCTTCTTGATCCAGGGGTTGAACCTGGGTCTCCTCTGTCTCCTGGATTGGCAAGCGAGTTCTTTACCACTAGTGCCACCTGGGAAGCCAACTACACTCCAATATAAAACAAAAACGAAATTAAAAAATATAGAAACCAAAGGTTAATAATGCAAGACTGAGTTGTGTAAAATGATGGTGCATGCATTCTCTTGTGTGGATAGCCATTAAAATGATGCAAACCCACCCTGGACACCATGGAAAGATGCCTGAGTGTTCACTGAAGGCAAGCAGATTTGTAGAACATTATATATCTTTTGATCCCATTTGTATAAGAGTACATTTGTGTTTCTGTGCATGTATGGGAAATAGATGGGGAAACAGTGGAAACAGTGTCAGACTTTATATTTTGGGGCTCCAAAATCACTGCAGATGGTGATTGCAGCCATGAAATTAAAAGACATATACTCCTTGGAAGAAAAGTTATGACCAACCTAGATAGCATATTGAAAAGCAGAGACATTACTTTGCCAACAAATGTCCGTCTAGTCAAGGCTATGGTTTTTCCAGCGGTCATGTATGGATGTGAGAGTTGGACTATGAAGAAAGCTGAGCGCTGAAGAATTGATGGTGTTGGAGAAGACTCTTGAGAGTCCCTTGGACTGCAAGGAGATCCAACCAGTCCATTCTGAAGGAGATCAACGCTGGGATTTCTTTGGAAGGAATGATGCTAAAGCTGAAACTCCAGTACTTTGGCCACCTCATGCGAAGAGTTGATTCATTGGAAAAGACTCTGATGCTGGGAGGGATTGGGGGCAGGAGGAGAAGGGGACGACAGAGGATGAGATGCTGGATGGCATCACCGACTCGATGGATGTGAGTTTGAGTGAACTCCGGGAGTTGGTGATGGACAGGGAGGCCTGGCGTGCTGCGATTCATGGGGTCACAAACAGTCAGACACAACTGAGCGACTGAACTGATACACATATTTAGAGAAGACCAGAAGGATGTTCACCAAACCATGAACAGTAGTTACCCCTGGGTTCTGGCACTGCGACAGACTTTTACTTGTCTTGCAGTTTCTGTATTGTTGGGTTTTTCAAGTTGCTTTCACAATGAGTGTGTATCATTCTCAGTACAAAGGTCTCTTTTTCTAAGAGGATTCTGGTTTAATCAAACACATATATCAAAACAGAATTAAAATATGCTTTCTGCTTTTGGAACTCGTGAGAGGAATAATCATGAACAAGAAAAACAAAGGGGCATATAACCAGGAATGCTGGTTTGCTCCAAGCTGTGTTTCTCTCGTATAATTATTAACACCATCCACTTAACTGTCAGAAGTGTCTTGAGTTGAGCATACATTCTGGGTCACCAGACCCATTCTGACAGTCTGCCTTGTCCACGCTGCGTAAGTGTACGGAGTTGCCCACACGGGCAGGATGCACTAACAGTGCCTACTGGCCCGGGAGCCTGTCGGTTTCCCCTCTGCTAAGGTTTCTGAAATGCTGGGTCTCCCAAGATATCCAAACAACATTCCAAATGGTGAGGCTGTAAGAAACGTCACGGTGGCCATTGAGAGGGCACCACTGTATGCTTTCAAGTATACAGCAAGTACAAATATACATCTCTCCCTTCCTTCCTCTATGCCAGTCTTTTGCCATAAGTGCTAACTAATTGCCAGTATTAGCAAGACATACATACATACACCACACACACACGCAGAAGCATGCGTGCGTATATGTAGTTTGTTCTGTGGTTTCATATTGCTTGATTTAAATTAGTATCTTTGTCAAATTAATTTATTTTCAGCTGGACTCCAAATAAGTGCTAATTCATGAGCTTGATTTGGCTCATTTTTTATTTACAATGAATATCAGGCCCTGATAAAGCAACTAAGAAATAGAACGTGATATATTCTACATAGTTTGGAAGACATAGGACTTCATGTGTATCCCAAGGTCAACTTCTGCAGCAAAGCTAAAAGAGTGTCTTTGGTAAAGAAAGAAGTAAACAGTCATTTCTTAGGCAAACTGAATATTAACAAGCAGAGCAGAAAAAAGCCCTCCAGGTTCTGAATGGCGGCATCTGTGGAATACAGGCTAATATATAAATTCAAAGACAGATGACTGGAGGGCTGGCCTCACCTGCCCCAGTCTAGGTGCCACAGCTGTGTCCCAGAGACGATGGACAATTAGATTTCTGCTGCACTGGCGCCCCCCGCTGGTCTCACCACCTCACTGCTCTGCTCACAGTTTCAGAGGAAAGCCCTTTGGAAGTTTTTCACAGGTTTTTGTCACAGTCTGCAGCAGGATTTAAACAGCAAAATTAATCCAGCTTTCCTCTTCACCCCTAGCCAATTTCCTTTCTCTCTCCTTCCAACAAGTGAACAGCAAAGGGTAATGAGGCCAAAAATGAAAAGGACCAAAAAAAAAAAAGATGTGCCGATGGATGGATAGCTGTCTGAATAAAGCAGGCTGAGGTTCTGAAAGTACACCCAGCAGGCTGAATCTTCCAAAGACTGCCTGACCTGATGGCTGAAGCCTTTCATCCCAGTTCCCAGTGCTGTTGTGGGTTCTCAGTCCACACACACAGAGGGACCTTCACTGACATGCCTGAGCTGTGGCCCGCTCCCTGGGTTTCCTCGGTCAATTTCAGGGCCATTACCAAGGCAGGCAGATTCACAAATGGAGCACCAGTGCGGGCTGCCAAGAGACAAAGCCCACTGTTCTCTTGTTTCAGACCCCGTGGGGCTTGCGCCTCTGATCTGACAGTTACAGGCACAGTTTAAGCATAAATCCACGTAAGTGGTGTGCTGTGCACGGAGGTGAAGAAACTCACGGCACAGGATGATGGGAACAGCAGAGGAGTCTGCACCGCGCCAACCTCAGCTTCAGCGAATGCCTTGCATCTCACGGTTACCATAGCTACCGTGCATCGATGGGGCCTCTCCATAGCCCTGGAGATGAGGGTGACATGGGTCTCTATGTGCTTCTTTGAATCACCAGAACCACTCTGAGACCCCTGTCTCAAGGAGCTTCAGGTGGCTCTTCCCTTGTTTTTTGTCTCCCCACCTTTCCCCTTAACCAGCTGAGGATTGCCGGGAAACTGCGGTTAGAGCTCACTCCACAGCAGACGGCAAGAGCCAGAGGGCAGTATGGATTGTTCTAGAAGCAATTTTCCCATCTCCTAGTTCGCCTGTGGGCTTCTAGAAAGTGCTGGAGTCCAAAGATTTGTTTGTTAGCGTCTGATGCTAATCACCTATTAAAACAACCCAATAGTTGGGAGATTGGTGTCCGTTTCATTTACATTAATAGGATAACTGTTTCTTAAAGACTCAAAAATAGATGCTAAAAAAGGTGGATGGAAGTCAAGCCAGTATAAGTGGATGAGAGCAAACAGGTAAGACCTTTGAAGTCAGCTGAGAAGGCAGACTCTCCATCCTCACCAACTTTCGTCAGTGTAGGACACTCCACCGTCCGTATCAGTGAAGCCTGTCTTTGTTTTTTGTTATGTTATTGAAGCATGGCTGTTTTACAGCGTTGTCTTAATTTCTGGGGTGCAGCCAAGTGGTTCAGTTATGTGTGCACACACCCTTTCCCGTTACGGTTTATCATAGAGCACTGAGTCCAGCTCCCGGCGCCATGCAGGGGGGCCGTGTTGTTTATCCATCCTGTACAGTCTGCCTCTGCCAATCCCAAACTCCCACTTCATCCCTCCCCGATGTCATCTTAAATTACACTTCAAGTACATTCAGATTCGTAGAGAAGAGTCATAAGAGGCATCTTCATAAACCAACTCCTCTTTAAAACAAAACAGTCACTGCCAGCAAACAAATGCAATGCTTTCCCTCACTAAGGAGACAGGGATTTACGGCCTCTGTGATCTCAATCTGCTAAGGAGGCTTGCGAAATATTAACCGTACTCTAGAAACCCCCACCCACAACTGCAGACATGCAGGGGACCTGCCTTCAGACTGCGTGTGTGGGGACGGTTCCAACTGACGGTACACTGTGTGTCCATAACAGCATTTTTTTCTCCGACAGTCATTCCTTCGATTCAGAAGGCTTTCCTCAAACGCAGCTTCCATAGATCCAAATACATCTCTAAGGACACCAGGGACAGGTTTGCATACAATATGCACTTTGCTTATTTATTTTGTTTAATTGGGGTTCCTGCGTATTGTCTATTTTTATATTTTCTTAATTTTAACATTTAGGGAAAACAGAATATAACACTCTAAGTAATCATTTTTTTTCAATTGAAAAAGAAACCAAACTGCAAAAATTGAACATAACACCATAAATCAATTATATTTCAACAAAATGTTTTTTAAAAGAAAGCAAACTACTTCTGTTAAGAGTGGTTCCTTGTTGCTGTTCAGTCATTAAGTTGTGTCCAGCTCATTGTGACCCCATGAACTGCAACCCCAGGCTCCCCTGTCCTCCACTAACTCCTAAAGTTTACTCAAACTCATGTTCATTGAGTCAATGATGTTATCTACCCATCTCATCTTCTATCACCCGCTTTCCTTTTGGCTTCGATCATTCCCAGCATCAGGGTTTTTCCCAGTGAGTCAGCTCTTCACAACAGGTAGCCAAAATATTGGAGCTTCAGCAATTGTCCTTCCAGTGAATATTCAGGGTTGATTTCCTTTAGGATTGACTGGGTTGATGTCCTTGCTGTCCAAGGGACTCTCCGAAGTCTTCTCCGGCACCACATTTCAAAATCAGTTCTTCTGTGTTCAGCTCTCTTTACGGTTCACCTCTCATATCCCTACATAACACTGGAAAAACTATACGGACTTTGTCAGCAAAGTGATTTCTTTGCTTCTTAATATGGTGTCTAGGTTTGTCACAGCTTTCCCTCCAAGGAGCAAGTATCTTTCGATTTCATGGCTGCAGTTTACCGTCTGCAGTGATTTTGGAGACCAAGAAAATAAAATTTGTCACTGCTTCCACTTTGCCATAAAGTGATGGGACCAGATGGCCATGATCTTAGTTTTTTGAATGTTAAGTTTTAAGCCAGCTTTTTCACTCTCCTCTTTCACCCTCAACAAGAGGTTCCTCTTCACTTTTTACCCTTAGAGGGGTATCATCTGCATATCTGAGGTTGTTGATATTTTTTTCTGGCAATCTTGATTCCAGCTTGTGATATAACCAGCCCAGCATGTCACAAGATGTACTCTCTATATAAATTAAATAACCAGGGTGACAATATACATCCGTGTCATATTCCTTTCCCAATTTTGAACCAGTCTGTTGTTCCATGTCCAGTTCTAACTGTTGCTTCTTGATCCGCATACAGGTTTCTCAGGAGACAGGTCAGGTGGTCTGGTATTTCTATCTCTTTAAGGATTTTCCACAGTTTTTTATGATCCACACAGTCAAAGGCTTTAGTGTAGTCAATGAAGCAGAAATAAATGTTTTTCTGGAATTCCTTTGCTTTCTCCATGATCCAATGAATGTTGGCAATTTGACATCTGATTCCTCTGCCTCTTTGAAACCCAGCTTGTCCAACTGGAAGTTCTTGGTTCATGTGCTGCTGTAGCCTAGCTTGAAGCATTTTGAGTGTAACCTTACTAGCAAGTGAAATGAGCACAACTGAGCAGTAGTTTGAACATTCTTTGGCATAGCTCTTCTTTAGGATTGGAATGAAAACTGACCTTTTCCAATCCTGAGGCTACTGCTAAGTTTTCCAAATTTGCTGACATACGAAGTGCAACACTTCACAGCATCACCTTTCAGGATTTTAAATAGCTCAGCTGGAATTCCATCACCTCCACTTGCTTTGTTCATAGTGATGCTCCCTAAGCTCCACTTGACTTCACACTCCAGGATGTCTGGCTCTTAGGTGAATGATCTCACCATCGTGCTTACCCAGTTCATTAAGACCTTTTTTTTTTTTTTTTTGGTATAGTTCTTCTGTGTATTCTTGCCATGTCTTATTTATCTCTTCTGCTTCTGTTACGCCCTTACCATTTCTGTCCTTTATTGTGCCCATCCTTGAATGAGATGTTCCCTTGATATCTCCATTGAAGGTAACTAACGAGAAATTCTTTGCCCACACACTAACACTGAGCTCATCCAACAAAACCAAAGACCACAGATGTTACAGGATAACTGGTTAGTCCCCCTCCTGATCAACATTTAAATCCACCTTCCTAACGAATGGTGCTAAAGCTGAAACTCCAGTACTTTGGCCACCACATGCGAGGAGTTGACTCATTGGAAAAGTCTCTGATGCTGGGAGGGATTGGGGGCAGGAGGAGAAGGGGACGACAGATGAGATGGTTGGAGGATGGCATCACTGACTCAATGGATGTGAGTCTGAGTGAACTCCAGGAGTTGGTGATGGACAGGGAGGCCTGGCGTGCTGTGATTCATGGGGTCGCAGAGTCGGACACGACTGAGCGACTGAACTGAACTCAACCTCACGTTTACCTGAAGGACGAGGCCTCATCGGCCTCACTGACATGTGTGTAATCATATGAGGAAACCGATATGAATCTAGTAGCCCAAATATGAAGTCCCACAAAAAATAAACCTTGACAATCTCATTTGATTCTTAACTATTAAACTTGGAAGGCATGGATTTCTAGGCGAACTTTAGCTAATTATCATAAACTGCAAGAAAACAGGTGCGTCTACTTGACCCCTTAACTCACTTATGAGCTGACTCAGTACCTTAGTTTTAGCAGCCTCTGCAAAAATAGGTAACAAGAAACTCGACTAAAGGACATCATCTGTTGGCCAGGAGCACACTAAAAGGCATGGCCATGCACAAGATTTTCCCGAGGGTGCTTAGGGCCACTTGCATCACAAATTTTATCCTGCCTTCAACCTTCAAGTGATAAACTCAACTAGTGACACAGCCTCCTATTAAAAAAAAAGTATCTGATAGATATGTGGCTTCTAGATGATTAAAAGCTCTTTTAATAAAAAGTGAAATGGAAATGTATTAGTTTGCCTTTGACATGTGATTCCATCCTTTTAACTTCCTCCATGGGTCACAAGTCCAGTGTGTGTAGGGGGGGCAGCAAGCCCACCCGAATGCAAACTAGTACAGCCACTATGGAGAACAGTGTGGAGATTCCTTAAAAAATTGCAAATAGAATTGCCTTATGACCCAGCAATCCCACTGCTGGGCATACACACCGAGGAAACCAGAATAGAAAGAGACACATGTACCCCAATGTTCATCGCAGCACTGTTCATAATAGCCAGAACATGGAAACAACCTAGATGTCCATCAGCAGATGAATGGATAAGCAAGCTGTGGTACATATACACAATGGAGTATTACTCAGCCATTAAAAAAAATACATTTGAATCAGTTCTAAGGAGATGGATGGAACTGGAGCCGATTATACAGAGTGAAGTAAGCCAGAAAGAAAAACACCAATACAGTATACTAACGCATATATATGGAATTTAGAAAGATGGGGATGATGACCCTGTATGCGAGACAACAAAAGAGACTCAGATCTATAGAGAGAACTTTTGGACTCTGGGGGAGAGAGAGAGGGAGAGGGTGGGATGAGATGGGAGAATGGCATTGCAACATGTATACTATCAAGTAAGAAACGAATCACCAGTTGATGTCAGATGCAGAATGCAGGATGCTTGGGACTGGTGCAAGGAGAGGACCCAGAGGGATGGCATGGGGTGGGAGGTGGGAGGGGATTCATGTTTGGGAACGCTTGTACACTCGTGGTGAATTCGTGTCAATGTTTGGCAAAACCAATACAGTAATGTAAAGTAAACTAAAGTTAAAATAAAAATTTTAAAAGTTAAAAAAAAAAAAATTTACTTATTTGGCTGTGCCAGGTCTTACTTGCAGCATGTGGGATTAGTTTCCTGACTAGGGATCATATTCGGGCCCTTTGCATTGGGAGCTTGGAGTCGGAGCCACTGAGCCACTAGGGAAGTCCCTATTGTTCCAAGATATATAAAAACAGTGCTACACACAAGCGTGCAAACGGTAATCCTAAACAACAAATGAAATGAAAGCTATCTAGTAAAATCACTAAGGGCTTTCCAGGTAGCGCTGGTGGTAAAGAATTTGCCTGCCAACGCAGGAGATGTAAGAGACATGGGTTTGATCCCTGGGTGGGGAAGATCTCTTGGAGGAGGGCATGGCAACCCACTCCAGTGTTCTTGCCTGGAGAAGCCCATGGACAGTGGGGCCTGGTGGGCTACAGTCCATGGGGTCGCAAAGAGTCAGACACAACTGAAGTGACTTAGCACGAAGCGGTACCACCTCATGGATTCCTTCAGAAAAGAAAAGTGGAGTCTGTTGTGACTGCCTTTTGAAAGTCACGATGCAGTGGTGATGATAAACATTATGACACCTAAATCCTAAAGGGATCTGGGAAGAGGGAGCGTCACAGGACGCTGGCTGAAGCCACACAGCCTGGGAGCATCAGGAGTGTGGAGGCCAGCGTCCCCAGCTAGGCTGACAGATGGCAAAGCGTGTCTTACCTCGATGGCTAAAGATGTAAGCTTCATGGAGTGGGGGATATTTGACTGTAAAGGAGCCAAGAATACAAAATTAGAAGGAAAAAACTGCCTGCGAAATTACACTGCAGATATAAATCCTCAACTGCCCCAGAGCCCGAGTTTTTTAAAAGCTATGGTTGACAGAACAAATTAAGTAGCGAGATGTTTACTACAGTTAACAGAGATAAACCGAAGTATATGAAAGATGTAATTACCCAGCATGTTTTCCTAAAAATGAATCGTAACTCTGGGCCATGGGAGCACTGGTTTATTTTCCTCTTTTTCCTCCTTTCTGAAAAATCATCTCAGGTGCTTAGGGAAAGTTTTAAAACTTTTCTTTAGAAACTAAACAGATGGTCAAATACTGAAAAAAAAGAAACTGAGCCTTTCCCTGAGAAAGCATGGCAGCCTCTCTGAAGAGGATTCCCTGGGTAAAGACTATTATTTGGGCTGGCAAGAAATCCAGAGGACTCACATGACTATCAAGAACTAACATTTCCCTTCCTGTAAATTATATCGCAACTAGTTATGTCTTGTATATAACAGGAGGTAATTATTTATTGACTGGGAGGTAAAAACACAGAGATGTTTTTATTATGAAACCATAAACCTGATTTGTTAAAGAAATTGGGTTGTTTTCTTTTTCGTACTATTAAATAGCAGCATTAAAAGAGAACAGTTCCAATCTAGTTCTTGAAGAAAGAGAACCACTGTAATGAAGTTGTCTATATGGTGAAATGCTTAAAAAGTGAGATTTTCTCTAAGCCAATCCTGGAGTAAACAGAAAGATGATCAGTCACACATTAAAACATACATTAAGCTAAACCCTTTGTGAAGATTCTTCCTCTTTGTAGGGACTTTCGTGAGCCTCTTCTAGAAGGGTTACCTATTTTGCAATACCGTTAAGACAGAAAATTCTCAGGGTCTTTTGTTAGGGTGTGCCTTTGGAGAAAATATATACTTGCTGACTGATGATAAAATTATAGTTACTTATATGTCTGTCTTTATATTTAAGAAAGTGAAAATCTCTCAGTTGTGTTCGACTCTTTGTGACCCCATGGACTATACAGTCCATGGAATTCTCCAGGCCAGAATACTGGAGTGGGTAGCTTTTCCCTTCTCCAGGGGATCTTCCCCACCCAGGGACTAAACCCAGGTCTCCCACATTGCAGGCAGATTCTTTACCAGCTGAGCCACCAGGGAAGACCCTGTATATTTATATGTATTAATATATATTTTTTATACATATGCACATATACATGTATATATGGTATATACTTATATACACTAATGTAATGTTAGTTATTTCTTCATCTGTATGTTATACTCATATAGTATATACACATATGTACACACATACATACACATGTATAAACACATGTAAACATATATGTATATATAGTTTGTTTATATATTTATATTATAGTATATTAATATATATAGTATATTTATATGTTGTCTGTATCTCCCATTAGACCTTAAGCTGAAAACAGTGCCCAACATATGGGAAATGCTCACTAAGCATTTATTAAATGAGTGAATAAAATAAAAGCTGAATGTCCAGAAATATGTGTTATGATAGAAAGTGATTTAAACATGTACAGAAGTACCCTCTCTTTTCCTCCTAAAGAAAGTGTGAGGTACTCATCTGTACACCCAACCTTTGTCCCAGCAACCCCAAGTCAGCCTTACGGGGCGGTGCCCGGGGACCCCCCCGGCACCACCGCCCAGATCGGGTGAAGAGCCGGGGTAGACGCGCACCGCACAGGGGACACTCACTGAGCCCGCGGAGCCGCCCAGGATGCCCAGGCGGCGTGGAGCTGGCAGAAGCAGAGACAAAATCACTCACGTGCTCCGGACACACGATCTAGCCACATCAAGAGCACTGCTTGCCCCTTAATCATCTTCTCACGCGCCAGGAACACAACACGGGCATGGTTACAGTTAAGAACCAAATGTATCCTTAATTTCTCTATTTTCTCATTATTAGTGTATAGGAATGCCAGGGATTTCTGTGTTTTGATTTTATATCCTGCAACTTCACTACATTCATTGATTAGCTCTAGTAATTTTCTGGTGGAGTCTTTAGGGCTTTCTATGTAGAGGATCATGTCATCTGGCATTGAAACACGTATAATATCATATAAGAAACAAATTGCCAGTCCAGGTTCGATGCAGGATACAGGATGCTTCTTGGGGCTGGTGCACTGGGACTACCTAGAGGGATGGTACCAGGAGGGAGGTGGGAGGGGGTTTCAGGATGGGGAACACATGTATACCGTGGCGGATCCATGTTGATGTATGGCAAAACCAATACAATATTGTAATTAGCCTCCAATTAAAATAAATAAATTTAAATTAAAAAAAAAAGAACGCAATGTAGGTCCTGGCTCCACCCCAGCTCCACTGAGTTATCTACCTCACGAGCCAATCTGGACCTCAGTTTCTTCATATGGAAGATGGGGAATGATCATCAGAATTAAACTGACTTTACAGGATTCTTAGGCAAGTCAGGTGAGATTGTGGATGTGGAAACACTTGCCAAGCCGCAGAACACACTCCGCTATACACCGTTGTAAAGAAAACAGTCTGCGTGGCAGAATGCTAATTTTCTATCCCTCCGCCACACTTTGCAGCGTGGCTTTTAAATCCTCATCAGCAGTGGTGGCATCGATTCCTCCACTACACTGCCTCTCTAATCTGGCTGGCTTCACAGTTTGCTCTGGTCTATAAAAACCAGCAGAGGATGGCGTGCCAGTACTGATACCAAGAAGTCCTGCAAACTCTCATCTGTGCTCTTAGAGCCTACCGCCCCCGGACGATGTGCCCAGAACAGCCTGGTGAGGATTAGCCTTGTTGGGAGGTGAGCTCAGTTGTCCCCGCCGAGGCTGTTCCTGGCCCAGGAAACAAAGCCATGGTGAGCAGAACCACACAGACCATCTGACAGTTCATCTGGACTGAGAACAGCTTCCTGTTGTAAACCACTGGGTTCGGGGGTAGTCTGCCATGTGGCCATCACTAACTGACCCAGCATCACAGCTTCCCTCAAGAGCCCTTGGGAACATGTCCAGAGAAGAGCGCTCACGTGGTCAGAAACTGGGTGAGTCCGTGGCAAGGGTATGGGACAGCTCTCCCCCTCGGCTCCCTTCAGCATTTCCCGGGTGGCTTCAACCAGTTTCTGGCTGACCTCAGGACTAAGGCTGAGAGCTTCTGATCTCAGCAGAAAGCCTGCCCTGAGTTCACAAGACACCATGAGAGCGGCTGTGGCTTTGCTTCCAAGATGCGATCTGAAAGCAAAATAAGAAACGGCCTCCTGGATCTCATCCCTCTTGAAGTATGCTGTCTCAGTAAAGAGCCAAAGATGCAGGCAGGTCTCTTTTTAAATATAGCGTCTGAAATCAACCTGCTCAGACTGACATTTAAAAATCAGCTGATATAGGAAGGCAGGAAGGGCCTAGTTGACAAAAGTGGAGAAGGGAGAAGACCAGAGGCTAGAACATCAGAAGCCTGTAAGAACCATAAATGCTCAGGACAATCTGCATTGGGGAATGGAAAGGCACTTAAGAAATGAGGGGAGGGTAAAAGCCATTTAGTCTTCTTGATGAGCAACTGTGTCTTCACTCACAGAGGTCTGGCCACGAAAGCCACAGCTAACATGATGCCCTTTGTGAACATTCTGAGGATAATCACAGGCCCAGGGATTAACGTTTCTCTGTATTTCTATCTTACTGTTAGTGTTTTGTTTATTTCCCAGGACTTAACTCTCCCACAGAGTGTATATAAGCCTAGGATGAGGGCCCAGGACTCCAGTCATCCACATATGTCTCAGGATTAATAGATTAGGTTCACAAAGCTATGAGGACTTGAAGGAATTCTACAATGCCTACAAATATCTCCCCACCCTGGCTTGAAGGGTTTTCTTTTTATATTGTAACTTCTGGATACCCAACCTTGCCTCTTTCTTCTTTATTATCAAAATATACCAGCAGCAAAGCTGATCAAACTACCAGCAAGTCAGTAAAAAGAGAAAAAGCCGCTGAGCTTAAAATGAGAAGGCCAGGGGCCTATCACCAATGACTGCAGGTAACATTTACCAAGTCCTTTACGAGGTGCTGAGGAAGCCCAGGTGGCTCAGCAGTAAAGAATCCACCTGCAAGGCAGGAGACATGGGTTTAATCTTAAGGGTTCCCTGGAGTAGGAAACGACCCACTCCAGTATTCTTGCTGGGAAAACCCCATGGACAGAGGAACCTGGTGGGTTATAGTCCATGGGGTCACAGAGAGTCAGACGCAACTGAACACCAGCATGTACGAGGTACTGAGGACCACCTGTTCATCCATTATCTCAAATTTGTCTTCTCAACAATTCCATGAGTCGGCATTAT
Organism: Redunca redunca; assembly: GCA_006410935.1. Taxonomy (NCBI): domain Eukaryota; kingdom Metazoa; phylum Chordata; class Mammalia; order Artiodactyla; family Bovidae; genus Redunca; species Redunca redunca. The sequence goes on from SJYQ01007122.1 coordinate 148,330, forward strand.
TAAGCCCACTTTACAGATGAGACTTGGCAAGATGCGGTGGCTTGTCCCAAAGTCTCACAGTTCATTCCTGGCAGAACCGAGAGGCAAGCTAAGTCTGAAGATGACACCAAAGCACTTCCCTCCCAACAACCACTTGAACCTCAAGCTCTGACTCCAGCCAAAATTCTTTGCATTTTAAAGTAATGCTTATCCAACATGTTACAGACTATCAAGCGTTGTCAGCTGCCTGCAGCAAAGGGTTCCTCTTCCCAAGTGCACCCTTTCCTTGGCCGAACTTGGTCCAGCTGCCTGCAGAGTCCCTTCTGGCTGATGATTTTCCTCGGGGACCCCTCTTTGCAGCCTCTTCCAGGTCTGCCTTTTGCCCGAGCTTCACTGCATACACTTGGCCCTTTGTCTGTTTTCCTTCCTTCCTTTTTCTGAGAGCCATGGTGCCTGGACTTAAGAACTTTAGGGTTAGACTAGCTCTCTTGCTAACTAAGAGACTAATTAACATGTGACATCCCACATGTAACTTACCTTCTCTGAGGGTAACAGTAGAATCTACTTCGTAGAAAAGACTAAAATAAATAGGGCCCCAAACAACTCTCAACAAATTTAAGAGGACAGAAATTATTTCAAGCGTGTGTTCTGGTCACAACTGCATGAAACTAGAAATTCATCACAGAAAGAAAACGGAGAAAGGAACAGTTACATGAAGACTGAGCAACATGTCACTAAAAAACTGTGGGTCAACAATGAAATCAAATTAGAAATTTAAAAATACTTTGAGACAAATGACAATGAAAACACAACCATACATAGCAAAAACAAGCCTAGGAGGAAGTTTATGCTGATACAGGCCTTCCTTAAGAAACAAGAAAAGTCTCAAATAAACAACCTAACCTGCCACCTAAAAGAATTAGAAAAAGAATAACAACAAAAAAACCCCCCCTGAAGTCAGCAGAAGGAATGAAATAATAAAGATCAGAACTCAGGTTTTATTGATTTCTTTTCTATTGCTTTTTGATCTGTGTTTTATTTATTTCCTCTCTGATCTTTATTTTTAAAGATAAAAAAGTATAAAAGCTCAAAAATGTTATGGAAAAATAAATACAGGACTTCTATGAATATGCAGATTTGGTGGGAGAAGTCAAACCTAGATTCTATATTCTCATTTCTAAGAAAAAGTTCTCCATGGTGACCCCATTCGAGAGGACTCCATTGGAAGTCCATAAAGCAAGCCTTCTTTATATTTGTTTGCTGCTTTGAAATTTATAAAGTACTTCAATAAACAGAATGCTATGTTATCTTTGCTACAGGCAGCACTTTCTAAGTCCTGGTACCAATGCCACCCTCTCAATGACGTCTTCCTTGAACTTCCTGTAGAAGACATTCAGGATTCATTCAGCATCGCCCAACCTCCTTCTCAATGAAGTCCACTCCTATACTGAAGATGCTTGTACATTTCCAAGACTTCCTTGCAGCCAGGGTGTCTGGTGTGACTGCCAATCAGAGGCACGTGTATAAGCCATCATTTTAGAACTGACTGGGAGAAGAGGCATAATGGTAGGGGTCCACTTTTGCTGGGAAGCTCATGGTGGTTCTGGTGTTGGTATCTCTCATGGCAGACTCACAGTTAAACAGGCCACTCCAGGCTCAGGCAGGAGCAGCAGTACCCTGAGTGGCCCAGTTCTGGGGCAGCACTTTGAAATGTGTCTTTTCAGCCCTTCGATGATTATGTAAGTCTTTAATTTCCTAGAAATCCCTTTCTTCTTAAATTAGCCCCAGCATGCTCTATTTTCGGTACTTGACCTCTAAGCGGTCGCTTAGAAGAGGAATTCTTCCTGACTGCCTTTTTGTACACATCGCACTTTGTTCCTGCCCATAATTCTTGTGACATTTGACTTTTCATTACAGTAACTTTTTAAAACAGATAACTGTCTCTCCTTCCAGTTGAAGGCTGCTTGATAGAAGACATCATGTTCAGTTTTGATTTTCCCCACAACGCTCAGAACAATGCATGTGCAGAATGGAATGCAGACGGGTTTCCGCAGCAGCACTGTGACTGGCGAAAGGCTGATTTTGAATTATCACTAGGTTTTATCATTCCACGTCTGGGCTCTTTATTAAAGCATTCCTAAACACAAGACTTCCAAGTGGCCGTCTTTATTTGTAGTCGGTTAGGTAGCTCTCCAGGAATAGTTTTTCTGCCTGCCTCTCTTCTAAGGAAGTCATATATTGATTTTGGCCATATGGCTTGATTTGCCCTCGCACCGGGGCGGGACATCTCTCCACATCTTTTCCTGTTGGGTTCACTTATGTGATTTTCTTTGGCCAGTCACCTGTTAGCAGACAAGCTATGATGGAGATGCTTGAAAAGCTCTTATGTAGTAGGTTTGTGCTCGTGGGTCTCTGCCATTGTCCTAACGGCATGGCACAGAGTCCACTGGCTGGAGGAGGATAAGGGACCCGTGGAGCAGAAAGCTCCCCACTAGAGTCCCATCTAAACCGTTCCCCCTTTCCCTTCCCTGCTCATCTGTTTACTGTTGCCGACCACTGAGGTTTGTGACTGTTGGTCACACAGTGCAGCTGTAACAATAATCACATTCCTGGAGCTGCGAAGAGGGAAACTCTCCCTTTCAAAAAGACTGGGTGTGTTAGAAAGAGAAGGTGCCTCCTGAAGTTTAAGACCTTCCTTGAACACCTTTCCCCCGTCCACCCCCCGCCTTCGCTCAGCTCCTTCGTCTCCAAACAGCATGCACTGCGGTGTGCGTTGGGGCTGCTCCCTGCCCTGCCGGCCTCAGCCTCCGCGCTTCTCAGGAGGTTGTGGACTCTCTTCACTGAGTCCTCTGCTTTCCTCTCTCTATCATTTCCCAGGACTTGTATCACTCTCTGTGGAAAATGCCCAGAGGCTAGCTCCTGTCCCTGAGTTGTCCTTAGTCACACCCCCTGAGTTCCAGGTGCCCAGAGCCTCTCTGCGGCTGGCATTCCTCTGGGATCTCACACAGAGCTCCCAGACCATGCCCAGCAACTTTCTAACTCATTCTTCTCTCTCCTCTTGCTTTGACTGACCATCTTCCAGGTCTGCTGCTGCTGCTGCTAAGTCGCTGCTGTCATGTCTGACTCTGTGCGACCCCATAGACGGCAGCCCACCAGGCTCCCCTGTCCCTGCGATTCTCCAGGCAAGAACACCCAACTGCAAAAACCTCAGGATTAAACAGTTCTCTTCCTGTCACCAGGAACCTGCCAAATACCTTGCAGGTGAACCGATGTGGCTTTCAGAAGCATGCAGAGGGAGTTACTTAGGTTCATGGAGAACACTCTTTAGAAGCAGAGCGACTGGGGCAATGCGACGTTGCCATGAATGCGTTCCCTAATTTCAAGATTTTTACTGTACACACTTTCCTTGAACTGGGGGTGGGTGGTGAAGGACAAAAGACAGAGCCTCACCTGTAAAAAGGCTGCACGAACCAGTGAGGGTTTTGGTGGGAGAGAAGGGGCACACGGAGACCATGGCCTTGCGCACTTTGGTTTTCAAAATTAAAGGCTGATACCCTGTACTGTCTTATTCAAAAATCAATGACTGGAACTTTCTTGGTGGTCTAGTGGTTGAGAATCTGCCTGCCAATGCTGGGGACATGGGTTCAATCCCTGGTCCAGGAAAATCTCACATGTCACGGAGCAATCCAGCCTTTTGCTACAACTACAGAAGCCCATGCTCAGGGACGCCACCGCGAGAGAAGCTTCTCTTCAGAGAAGCCTGTGCATCACAGCACAGAGCAGCCCCCACTGGCCACAGCTAGAGAGAATCCACACACAACAGTGAAGACCCAGCACATGCAAAATAGCAATATAAACAAGTAAATAAAACTTTAAAAATAACTATAAAAATCAATGGCTAATAAAAATGTACACAATATTAACTCAGGCTGACAAAATAGGGATTAAAATTTACCATGTGGAACACAGCCCATAAAAATTTTGCAACTACATTTTTTTCTTTTGCCATTCTAAAAGGCATTCTAAAAACACTCTCAGTTTTTAGATAGGCATTTAACAAATGACCTCTGAACAGACCCTGGGCATAAACCTCATACTGGATGCTTTATCTACCTTGTCTTATATAATCCCAGCTTTTCTTCCAGTCTGGCTGACTTTCCATCACACTGTTGCTGAGAGATGTCTGTCACCGGGGAAAGTACTGAGAATTCTGGGCACAGCCTCCAGGGGGGGAGGCCAGGAGAGCCTATGACAGCCCCTTACCAATTGCTGAGTTAAAATTGACTCAGAGAATATTTATTTGGTGGGTTCTAGGAATGAATAACAACTGTTTACTGAGTATATGTGGGGCTTATGAACAAAACAAGTGGCTAAGGCTTCTCCCAGGCACCCAGTGTCTGCAGCAAACACATTTTCACATCCCATTAACTGCAGAACCTGAGGTTGTATATGTTTATTTTTATTTCATGGTATATTTTAGCTCCTGTGCTGGCCAATATGTTTTGTACAGATGGAAACTGGGTAAACTTCCTTCCCTGACTCTCTAGCTGATCCTTGTTCTTCACCTGAAAAAAGCCTCTGAGTCTGGACTAAACTTTATCCAAACTGAAAATATCACTATTTATAGCAGACTGCAATGATCACAAAGCGGGCTGGGATGAGATTTTCAGAGGTGTGTATGGAGAGAAACAGAGAAAAAAATGAATTTAGTGGACCAGCATTCAGTCAAAAAATCACATTGGAATTCTTATTCTACCATACGTACAATTAAGCTCCCAAACACACACCAACTGGGGCCAAACCTAAGCATGAGTATTTTAAGACAGTGCTGAAATAGTATACCACAACAATGTGTTGTCTTTGGCCTTATATATAAGAAACATATATATGTGTACACACAGGTATGTGTATGTGTATGTGGTATTTCAGGAAGATGGGGCCATCGGTGCAGTGAGATTCTAGGCAAAGGGGGCACCAGAACTGAAGTACAGAAGGGAGGGCAGAGGCCTTGAGCTCGGAGCTCTGGGATCCGTAAGGAACTCATGTGGCCTGGACAGGTGAAAGATACGGATGCGCAAGGAGGTGAAGCCACGTCTCCAAACACCCCAATGGCCTGCTCAGGCACCTGGATTTTCCAGAGAAGGTGGTGGGGAAGCCTTTAATTGGATGGAATACAACGATTCAATGTCCATTTAAACATGGCCCACAATGCCTATAAGGACAGAGGCTCGGAGCAGCGCCGGTGTTGGAAACAGAGGGTAGCTGGAGACTCTGGAGCAGTAATCTATGCAGGAAAAGAGGAGTGAGGAAATAGGTCCAAAACAGCTTCTGGTTCACCCAGCACCTCAATACAATATCCCTTTGGAAGGCTACAGTCAAAGTTCCCATGTGATTGTTCTGAACTGCCATTACTTGAAAATATATACAACATATAGATCTGAGCGCTCCAGTGCAACAAGCTTGCCTCCAAAATCAGAGATTGGAAATTTAACAAACATATTTTTACAAACGGTTTTTTAAACATACTTTCCACTGTCTGACTTCTATTAAAAATCTAAGTGTGCATGTATAAATAAATGTATGCTACTGTTAAGTCACTTCAGCCGTGTCCGACTCTGTGCGACCCCATAGACGGCAGCCCACCAGGCTCCCCTATCCCTGGGATTCTCCAGGCAAGAACACTGGAGTGGGTTGCCATTTCCTTCTCCAATTTATGAAAGTGAAAAGTGAAAGTGAAGTCGCTCAGTCATACCCGACTCTTAGCGACCCCATGGACTGCAGCCTACTGGGCTCCTCTGTCCATGGGATTTTCCAGGCAAGAGTACTAGAGTGGGGTGCCATTGCATTCTCCCAAATAAAAGTACATATACACATTAAAATTATATATATATATTATACACATATATCTGTGTCTGTATATGTATATTCATATGGGTGTTTATGTATGCGTGCATGCTAAGTTGCTCAGTAGTGTCCAGCTCTTTACAACTCTATGGACTCTAGCCTATTAGGCTCCTCTGTCCATAGGATTCTCCAGGCAAGAATACTGGAGTGAGTTGCCATACCCTCCTCCAGGGATCTTCCTGGTCCAGGGATAGATCCCACATCTCCTGCATTGCAGGCAGATTCTTTATCACTGAGCTACTGAGGAAGCCTCCTTTATATGTATATATACATATAAAATCTTTAGTCAGCTTCTGACCAGAAAATGTAAAATTATGTAACAAAGTTAATATATCTACAAAGTGGGAAAATGTACAAGTATCACAAAATATCTTTTTTTGAAATGATGTAGAATATGGCAATCTAAATTTAGAAAATATGTCTTTGTAATACAAAAGAAACTATCTTTCCATTCATTTTTTTCTTTGTAACAAAAAGAACCAAACTATCGTAGGGTATTCTCATTATCTAACCTTAAATATCTGAATGGGGCTCTCAGGCCATAAAATGTTTTATTTAATATGAATTTTATGATAATAGCATAGAAAAATTTAATAATAGTATTTTACAAAGATGTAAGTTTGCATTTTACATAGTGAAGCTATTTTATATTTAAACTTCATACCAAAGCATAAATAAACTGCTTTTAGAAATTTTCAAAATTTAGTTCTCTTAAGTAATAACTGAAGATATAAAAGGGGAGAAAAGCTCTTAATAGAATTATAGTATAAGATTTTAGATTCGTTATTTTCTTTGTTCAGACTATAAGATACACAGTATCCATCTTGGAAAATAGTTTCCAAGACATGAGCTGATAGATTCTGGTGTTCAGAGTATAATAGAAATCATAACTCAGCTTTGCAAAATTTATGTTAGATTATACTTACAATGTAATGTATGCCTGTCAGAACAACAAAACTGCAGGACCACTGCATTACAAACTAAAAACCAAGCTAAACCTTTATTTGTAAAAACTGAGGGGTGATTCCGTTTTCATTTTTAAAATCTTTCCTGTTATCCTTCGTAAAAACTCAGCCCCTAGTTATAATGTTTCCAAGCTCTGATCAACACTGTATTAGAGAAATTACTCAACAACAGAGACGCACTCCAAGCACCTAGAAGAGAATCTGCCACGTGGGCTAGAAATGCTTTTTGAATGAATGGGCAGATTCCAAAGCGAATTCTGACTCCCTGATTGTCTTTCTACACTGAAGCATTGTTGACGCACATGAAAGATATGAGGAAGACCCAGTCCTACAAGATGCTGGTCCTCTGTAGTGCCACCTGGAAAAGCAGCTCCCCAGGCTGTAGGCTGAAAGCCTCCATTCTGAGTCAGACAGGAGGCACGACAGTCAACAAAAGCAAGTTCTTCTGCTGTCTTTCTAGCATTTGAATTACCCCTGCCCTCCCCCAAACAGAGGGGTGCTATCATCTTTAAGACCTTCTAGATAAGGGGATATTTCCATAGGAAGCAGAACATGATTCAAAGAGAGATAGTAGGAAAAGTTTGAACTAAAATTAAGAGAGCCATCTGAAGTCACACTTTAAACATCATGACTTCCAAAAAACGTTTTTTTTTGTTTTGTTTTGTTTTGTTTTTCATTCTGAACTAATGATGATTTGGCCAACAGAAGACAACAAGACAACCACAAGACCAGCCTGCTGGATTCCCACAGAGACAGAAGATTGGCCTCCTCTGATTCCCAAGTGTCTTCCTTACCAAGCTGCCCTTGTCCCGAGAATCCCCCACACAGATCATTTGTGAGATGTGATGGTTCCCAGACCTTCCTGCGTGTCAGAAGCCAGATGGAACAGACAATCCCAGAGCTTCACTCTGGACCAACCAAATCAGTTGAGAAGGAGCAGTCACAGATTTTAAAATGTCTATGGATGAGCTGATGGGCAAGAAAGATAAAAACAACTAATGTTTCTAGGAAACCACTATAAGCAAGTGAGCCAGTCACCCGCAGGGCAACCTATTAGGCCATGTCTCTACTCACCGACTCATTCATTTATTAAGCATCTGGTGCACCTTAGCAGCATTGTGAGAAGACGCAAAGTAGTAACACTAGCAACCACCCTCTTATTGAAGACACCATATGAGTGTAGGTGATCACTAGGATGGGTTCACAAGTGTGCAACATGCAGCTGCAAAGGACCCTGGGTGTGGAAGAGCCTCATGCTTGGTTTAAGGCTCTGCTGTTACCATCTTGAAATTTCTGATAATTTTGGAACAAAGGGCTCTGTATTTTTGCTTTGGGCTGGGCTCTATGCTAGCCTGGCATAGGCTGTGAAAGCTTGAATATGGCTAACCCCAGTGGGACACCCTGCCACTTTCTTCATCTCCCTTTCCATCAACAGTGCCATCAAAACAAAGAAGTGAATCTTTGCTGATCACAGGGATTATCAATGCATCTTCCTTCCTTGTGCTAAAATCCATCAGCTATTTCCTTCAGCAGGTGACTCCTGATTGCCTGCTCTCCTCTTCCCTGCCTTGTTGCCGTCTTTTCCACTCCCTGCCCCAAATGTTGCTATCTCACAGTAACTGCCAAGACAGGGTAGCACAGACACCACAGGAGTATTTGGAAAGGATGGTAGTGGTGGGTTAGTCACTAAATCGTGTCCAACTCGTGCAACCCCATGGACTGTCACCAGCCGAGAATACTGGAGTGGGTTGCCATTCCCTTCTCCAGGGTATCTTCTTGACCCAGGGATCAAACTGTGTCTCCTCCTCTTTACCGACAGCCACCAAGGGTGCCCCATATGGAAAGGGTACTCATGCTCAGCTAAAGTGGTTGAGCACACTCAGGAAGTGCTCTCAGGGCAAGCTGGGGTTTGATGGCTTAATTGGAGGTTGACTCAGACCCCCAAATTCCCTATATACTAGGTTGAAAGCTGCACTGAGGCTAGGAGAAGACTGGGTCATAGCCCTGTTCCTTCAGAGAAGGAAACAGGTGCGGTATCTCTGGAGCCTCCAGGAGGAGATCGCATGTGAAGATGGCGAGCAGGAGGCTGAGTTAAATCAGATCTCTGCAGGTCCTGAATGATTGTGGACTCTCTCCTCTGGGATGAAGGGAAATCTAAGCAGTGACATGATCAGGGTTGTATTTTAGAAAGTTCAGCGTTATAATGGTATTGAAGGTAATCTGGAGGGGGACAAGAAAAAAGACATGAAGAAAGTGTTTAAGGCTCATACAGCCCTTCAAACATGGGGAAACAGGATTAATAATAATGAAAGGTAGTATTTAATGAACACTGACTCTGTGCCAGACACTGTACCTGAGTTATGCCAACCCTATCAAAACCCCTTACAGCATGTGCTTTTTATTATCCTCATGCTGTTGAAGGGAAAGAGGAGGTAAAGGGACTTTAAGCTTCTCTGTGGTTATACAGCCAGTGGGCAACAAGGGTGTTATTTATTTAACTCCAGATCTGGTGATTTTAAACTGCAATAAAAATCTTAATATGATACCTAAAAAAAAAAAAAGTTCTATGAGAGGTACACAAAGTTTTAAATATTATATTAAATACTGTTCTTTTAAAAACATCCAGAAGGGTAGCATTTTAGCAGCCTTGAGAACTCATTATAAAGCAGCACCACTTAAAACCTTTTGTTCCTGGAACAAAAACAGAAACACAGATCAATAGAACAGATTGGAAGATCCAGAAATAGAAAAATTGTTTTTAAAAAATGTGACACATGATAACACAAGCTTCCCATAACAAAAAGTGCTAGAAAGAATTATTTAATAAATCAAATTGAAATAACTAGATAATTTTGGGAACTGATCAGGTTAGATATATACTTTATACTGTACACAAAAATAGCCTCTGCATGGATTAAGGAGTTAAATACAAATTAAAAAAAAGCTGAATGACAGAAAAACCAGCAGGAGATGGAATAGAATATTTATCAGATTTGGGAAAGAACAGTAACTTCAGCTTTGAAGAAGTGGAATAAATCATGAAGGGGAGGACTGACAGATTTGAATACATAAAAAATTTAAAACTTCTGTACAATGAGAAAACAGCAAGACTAAAATAAAAAGGACATTATACTGAGGCATTATTTGCATTCCATCTGACAAAAAGGGCTTTTAAACTCAAACTCTATATACCCTCATTGAAATTTATAAGGAAAACATCAGATCTCCAAATATAAATATGTAATATAAGGGAAAAATAATGGATACACAGAGAAGCACCATAGGTAAAGAAAAAATAGAAAATGGCTCAGTCCACCAGCGATTAACACAATAAAAGGAAAACAAACTTAAGATGGGAGGTTTCTACCTTCCTAAGCAACATTCCCCCCAAGCAGACAACACACAGGGTTGCTGTACTTGGATGGAAGGCTGAGCACTGGTTGCTTACTGGTGGGTGCGACCTTCTTAAAACTCAGTATCACAACACACAGCTGGAGTCAGGCTCCAAACCACAGTGATTTCCACAATCAGCAATTACATACTGAGCCCTTTTATCTTCCGGAAATAATAAAAGCAAAAGTGGATTGAGCCTGGAGATGGTCATTCATTATTGCTCACAAGGGGGAAATGCTGTAAACCGCCTGAACATCACAGATTATGGGAATGGTTTTATAAACTATGACACACACTATTAAACAAGTTTGTTTCTTTGTTGTTAGGTGTCTAATGGTTTGTGATGTCTATCTTCTTTGTGAATTGTACCTTTTATCATTAAAAATGTTCATCTTTAAAAAATAAAAAAAAAATTAATAAATAAACAAGGTGAGACACTTTAAGCTTTTCAGAATTTTAATCCAAAAGGATGGAGAGAGACAGGTAGCTTTCCTGAGAGGGAAACGATATGAAGAGCAAATCATAATATGATTTCCTTTAAGGTTATTAGAGCCTGGATGAGCTTACCATTGGAGGGGAGCAACAGATTAGAGAAAAAAGAAGAAGGAACATGTGAGAAAGAGGAAGAGAAGCAAGGAGAGGAAGGATGGGAGCAGAGCAGAGGGGAGTGTGTGGTGAGAGTGCAGGGGGGCTGAAGTCCAGACAGCAGACGTCCGCCAAGGTAAGCACAGACGGGAAGACGAAGGGCTTCCGGCACATGCTTGAAGTGAAGGCTCAAGGGTCAACTTTATCGTTCGAGAATTCCTCACCTAGGTAAGCTGTTCTTGATTTGGCAGGACCCTGTACCCTTGATATCAGCGGTGCTGTAATTCTGTAACCTTTCATAACAGTCAGCGTTTAGTGTCACTTCCCAGCTAGGAAAGGTTAAAAATGCACAGAAGTGCCACCAGGGGGCAAGTTTGGTACTGGCAAAGGGACTTCAAACAGAACATGCAAAAAAATATATATCTATTTTTCTCTCAGCACAGGGTTCATTCGTTGTTTTGCAACAATAAATACTGCATCAAGTCCAGAGCAATTTCCTTAATGAGTGTGCAGTGGGTATGAATTTCGCTCAAGTGTACAAGAAATGTCACAGTGCTTTACATCCTTTAAATAAAATTAAATCCAACCTCAAGCTGTCATCCTACTAGTTCAGGTTAAAAGTCAATTCAGTCATCATCATGGCTCCCGCAGCCTCACAGGGTCCAGCAGAGGTTCTTGGGGGAGTCTCAGTCAGGGCTAACATTTGGCCTTTGGTTCAGTATGTGAAAGGCTTATGGTTTGAACCAACACGGTCCCCTGATAGGCTGTGACTTTTTAGGAATGGGCAGACAGCCACCTGAAACACACACACACACATACACGTACCTCCTTAGCGCTCTCAGGGGAGGGAAGCTGGGGATCGAGGCATCCTTCTCTGCAGAGCCCTTATCTCCGGCATGCCATGCCCCTCTCTGCTCCTCTTCACTGTGCCTGCCACTCTGCCTCCACAGTCCTCACCTTCCTCTGAGGGTTTTGTCTCTGGCCAGCTGAAGCTTGCGGAAAAATCTAGGAGGACATACGTCTTCAAAACTACAGAAGCCTCCAAAGAAGCGTGGAGTCCAGAGATCAGGTCTAGTCCTCAGGACAGGGACGGTCGAAACACAACAGCAGCAAACACACTTATATCCTAAGCGTGCTGCCATACTGCCCCCAAGACCACAGTTCTTAAAAACCCTGCTCACAAGTCCAACAGCATGGGACAGTGAATTTCCTTTTCCCGGCAAAGGACACAGAACTCAGCTATCCCTGAGAGTTGATGGCAGGCCAGGGCTGGCCATCAGATTAGCTGCCCTGGGGGAGCAAAGACAAGGGCAGGGCACATCCTCATCTCAAGGAGCTTCTGGTGACACACACGGAAACGCGGGATTGGATACTAGTGGATTTAGGGAAGAGTTGCAGCCTAAAAGCCTGAAGGCCAGATCCCACTGGCCTTAACACATTTTCCGTTTGCCAGCATTTATGACATTTAAAAGCAAAGGCCAGTTTGCATAAGTTTCTATAAATCTAGAATCTCTTTAAAAAATAAGGGGGTCTGGAAAGGCAGATCTGCGTCCTCATGGCAGCCACCCCTAGGGACTGAGCGGAGGCTGCCCCGGGCACCTGGAACCAGTGCTCCCCGCCAGCTGGCCGCAGCCCCCACCACTCCCTGCGGTGCCACGCCCGTCTGCTTCCTTCCTGTGTGCTGCTGGCTCACCGCTACAGGTTTTAGGTTTGCAGCTCCTGACTGCGTGGACTAAATGGAATTATACTCAGGACACTGGCAAGCGTTCCATGAAACTAACAGCTTCTTCAGTTCTTCAGGGCTCAGCGTGATGGATCTGGAGATTCAGGATTATTTCAGACAAGCCTGAAGATCTGAGCAGAGAGTAAAGAAACTGCCGTGTTTAAGTGATCGACTTGTTTCACCTGCAGATGTTACCGACCAGGCCAGTCAACGTATGACTGTGTGCTGAAGACCAAACCCGAGGCACGAACAGGGATTTGGGAAATGAGGCTGCGGCTGTGTTCTCTGGTCTCATTTCCCATCACTGCTATCCTGAGTACCCCGTGGATCAGCCAGTCACAAGGGGACAAGTGTGTGCTGCAAGGAGTGAGCTGCCGGAGGCCACGCCCACGGACATTCTTCTCTCAGACACAGTCGTGTCCTGACCTCGGGTCCACAGGCTCAGCCCAGCCTTTAGCGACACCGGCTTCATTTTTCTGAACTTAAATTTGCAACAGATCATTAAAAGCTCAGAACTTCTTGCACAGTCAGTTAGAAAAGTCTAACAGAAACACGAGAGACTGTTAAACTTAGCAGACAAAAATAAAGGGAAAAAAATAATTGTTTATTGAGAACATCTAGACTTGTCTGGCTTTCTTGGGGGTGGGGGTGTGGTTCAAGTAACAATCTGGGGAAACTCTTCCCTATGCGTCTGAAAATAATGCTTAAAGACCAGAAAGTAATATACGAAATAAATTAACACCAATTTGACAAATGTATCCTACATGTTGAAAAGTGTTACTGAATACAAAGGACAACTCATGTGAACCTCCCCTTTATACACACATCCCCAACATGCAGCTGTGAAAACCTTTAACTGCTTGAAACTGTATTGACCCAACAAAGGAGAGCTACTTAGAAAGACCATGAGGGAACACAGGGAAAAGAGACAGGCATCAAAGCTGCACGAGGAAGCACCCACCTCCTCCAGCAGAAGGGGCAGCCAGCCTCGCGGGCTGACTCTGAAGAGACCACATGCAAGGGACTAAGAAGCTCCTTGACCCCTGATGACCCAGAAGAAACTGCTTACAACTAACAGAGTATCTGACAGATTGTACAAAATAACATCTTTCCCTGAGAGAATACCTAAGAGAAGAGCATTTTACCTCTGGTCTTATAGTTTGGGGAAAGAGGATATAGTATCTGGCCCCGATGGCTCAGCATGTGAACCCACCTCCCAATGCAGGAGACACGGGAGACGTAAATTCAGTCCCTGGGTCAGGAAGATCCCCCAGAGGAGGAAACGGCATCCTGCTCCAGTGTTCTTGCCTGGAAAATTCCATGGACAGAGGAGCCTGGTGGGCTATGATCCAAAGGGTCGCAAATACTCAGACATGATTGAGCAACTAAGCAGGCATGCAGGCAAGACATAATAGAGTATTTTCAAAATTGACATCCCAGCCATCAGCAGAAGGACAGCATCTCAAGTTTCACTTAGGAATATTTTGGGCTTCCCTCATGCCTCAGTTGGTAAAGAATCCGCCTGCAATGCAGGAGACCCTGGTTTGATTCCTGGGTCGGGAAGATCTGCTGGAGAAGGGATAGGCTACCCACTCCAGTATTCTTGGGCTTAGCTGGTAAAGAATCCACCTGCAATATGGGAGACCTGGGTTCGATCCCTGGATTAGGAAGATCCCCTGGAGAAGGGAAAGGCTACCCACTCCAGTATTCTGGCCTGGAGAATTCCATGGACTGTATAGTCCATGGGGTCGCAAAGAGTCAGACGTGACTGAGCGACTTTCACTTTCTTTTCAAGACACTTCTATATTAGCTGCTGCTGCTAAGTCACTTCAGTCGAGTCCAACTCTGTGCGACCCCATAGACGGCAGCCACCAGGCTCCTCTGTCCCTGAGACTCTCCAGGCAAGAATACTGGAGTGGGTTGCCATTTCCTTCTTCCTTCTATATTGGAATATTCTTAAATATGATTTTTAAAGTTTGGCTTTATAATGAAGGATATCCACTAGCAAACAGGATTTTTGAAGATGTTATAATTTCTATATTACAGGGTTGAAAAAAGAAACTCATGTTTGAAAATAAAACACTGTCATGCTTTTAAAGAAACAGGGGTTTTTAGTTTACAGTCAAAAAATGAGTGATAAGCCAATGTCACAGATGATGAGGAAAAGAAAATCAAAATCAAGTCCTCAAAATACACAGAAGACTTCAAAATGTGTACGGACTCATACGCGCTCATGTGAATGTGCACACACAGAGGAAACAAGTGAAGCATGGCCAGTGCACTGAGGCCCTCCCTGCCGCAGACCCGGGAGTGGGTGTCCTTGGACGCACACGACCCTCCCTGGTGTTCGTTGTCTCAATGCTGTTCATCGGAAACCCACCAGGGAGAACAGAAGATTCCCTCCAAAGATACCCAGAGTGCCGTATCAAGTTATACCACCAAATAAGCAATAAAACAACAAAGCCATCAAGCAGGTTCTAAACGATTTAGTCTTCAACCAGAAATCAAATTGCCAACATCTGCTGGATCATTGAAAAAGCAAGAGAGTTCTGCTTTATTGACTATGCCAAGGCCTTTGACTGTATGGATCACAATAAACTGTGGAAAATTCTGAAAGAGATGGGAATACCAGACCACCTGACCTGCCTCTTGGGAAACCTGTATGCAGGTCAAGAAGCAACAGTTAGAACTGGACATGGAACAACAGACTAGTTCCAAATAGGAAAAGGAGTACGTCAAGGCTGTATATTGTCACCCTGCTTATTTAACTTCTATGCAGAGTCCATCATGAGAAACGCTGGACTGGAAGAAACACAAGCCGGAATCAAGATTGCTGGGAGAAATATCAATAACCTCAGATATGCGGATGACACCACCCTTATGGCAGAAAGTGAAGAGGAGCTAAAAAGCCTCTTGATGAAAGTGAAAGAGGAGAGTGAGAAAGTTGGCTTAAAGCTCAACATTGAGAAAACTAAGATCATGGCATCCAGTCCCATCACTTCATGGCAAATAGATAGGGAAACAGTGGCTGACTTTATTTTTCTGGGCTCCAAAATCACTGCAGATGGTGATTGCAGCCATGAAATTAAAAGACGCTTATTCCTTGGAAGGAAAGTTATAACCAACCTAGACAGCATATTAAAAAGCAGAGACATTACTTTGTCAACAAAGGTCCGTCTAGTCAAGGCTATGGTTTTTCCAGTAGTCATGTATGGATGCGAGAGTTGGACTATAAAGAAAGCTGAGCGCCGAAGAATTGATGCTTTTAAACTATGGTGTTGGAGAAGACTCTTGAGAGTCCCTTGGACAGCAAGGAGATACAACCAGTCCATCCTAAAGGAGATCAGTCCTAGGTGTTCATTGGAAGGACTGATGCTGAAGCTGAAACTCCAATACTTTGGCCACCTGATGCGAAGAGCTGACTCATTTGAAAAGATCCTGATGCTGGGAAAGATTGAAGGCAGGAGAAGGGGACAACAGAGGATGAGATAGTTGGATGGCATCACCAACTCAATGGACATGAGTTTGGGTGAACTCCGGGGGTTGGTGATGGACAGGGAGGCCTGGCGTGCTGCGGTTCATGGGGTCGCAAGGAGTAGGACATGACTGAGCGAGCGACTGACCCGACTGACTGTTGAGGAGAAAGGAGCCTTTTATAAATGTCCAACATTAGTCACAAATCTGCAGGTCTGTGAATGAAAAAAAAATGTTGAAATGACCATGCCTGATTGCAGAAAACACTTTATTAATTGCTTTTAAGAATGTGAATTATGGTGGTGGAATGCAGAGCTGTTGAAGAGCCGGCGACAGATGAGGAGGCCTTCTGCATCAGAACACTGAGTGATGATGAAACAAGACAAGCTGACAAAGCTTCAGTTGCACTCCCCGGGCCTTATGGCTTCAGCTTTCTCTCTGCTCCGTCTCCCCAGCTCCCCTGCCCCTCCTACCCAGTCACCCAGTGAGAAGAAAGAAAGTCGCCTGAGCGAGTGATGTGTCCTTGACCACAGGGCAGGCAGCCTTTGGAAGCCCTGGGAGGCCTGCTGAAGCTCTCGCTCTGGACCCAGGGGCACTGCCTCTGAACCTGAAATCAGTGCAGATGGTGGGTGTTTCAGCAAGGAGATGAGAAGAAAAAAGGGGATGTGGAAAGGGAACTCAAATGTTTGCAAACTAATTGACTGACTATGGTGTAATCACGGTCTCCAAACAAGACAATCCCTTTGGTATAAGAAGACAAGATTAGAATATCTCTGAGTAATTAAACATTTTAAATCCATTCCTAAAAATACTTGTTTGTTCTCTAACAATTGTGAAAGTCACTCAGTTGTATCTGACTCTTTGCGGCCCCATGGACTATACGGTCCATGGAATTCTCCAGGCCAGAATACTGGAGTGGGTAGCCTTTCCCTTCTCCAGGGGATCTTCCCAACCCAGGGATTGAACCCAGGTCTCCCATATTGCAGGTGGATTCTTTACCAGCTGAGCCACTAGGGAAGCCCAATACTTATTTTGTGTATTGTTGAAATGTACACACTATTTTTAAAATGAATACACGCAGGGGACTTTCCTGGTGGCCCGCCTTGCAATGCAGGGGATGTGGGTCTGATCCCCCGTGGGAACTAAGATGCCACATGCCGCAGACTAATTAAGCCTGCATTCCACAACTAGAGAGCCCACGCGCTGGAAGATCTCGAGTGCCGCAACGAAGACCTGATGCGGCCAAACACATAAAAGGAAACTTTAAAAAATTAAAACATGTAGATAATTTAAAAACAACTAACACATATTGGGATAAATAATTAAAAATTTTTTTCTAACTGTTACAAGATTGTGGTCAAAACTTGGATAGCCTTTGTCTGGATAACACTCAAGAAACTCTGTGCCTTCATTGGGTCTGCACTTTGGTTTATTTGTCTATATATTTGTCTGTACATTTGGTCTGTACTATTCTTGTTTCTGTCATTCCTATTACCTTCACAAAAGCAATATCTGTTGATTATAGAAATTAAGATATTGCAGAGGAATAGAAAAGAAAGGGAAAAATCACCTGTAACTGTGTCTAAAATAGTTTGGTGTCTATTGTCTGTCACTTTCCTAACCACATAAACATATTTCATATGTACATGAGTATCTATGTCTATACAAACTATGGGCTTTCCAGGTGGCACTAGTGGTAAAGAATCCACCTGCCAAAGCAGGAGACGCAAGTTTGATTCCTGGGTCAGGAAGATCCCCTGGAGGACGACATGTCAACCCATTCAAGGATTCTCACCTGGAAAACTCCATGGATTGAGGAGCCTGGCGGGCTACAATGCCTGGGGGCTGCAAAGAGTCAGACACGACTGAGTGATTGAGCACACGCACACAAACAGTACTGTTTCAAAATTCACATCTGCTGCTGCTGCTGCTGAGTCGCTTCAGCCACGTCCAACTCTGTGCGACCCCATAGACGGCAGCCCACCAGGCCCCCCCATCCCTGGGATTCTCCAGGCAAGAACACTGGAGTGGGTTGCCATTTCCTTTTCCAATGCATGAAAGTGAAAAGTGAAAGTGCAGTCGCTCAGTTGTGCCCGACTCTTAGCAACCCCATGGACTGTAGCCTACCAGGCTCCTCCATCCATGGATTTTTCAGGCAAGAGTACTGGAGTGGGGTGCCATTGCCTTCTCCTGCATCATGCTATAGTGACTGTTCTATAACTTATCTTTCCAGTTAATAACAAATTATGAATATGTTATTCTGGAACAAAATTTTAATAGTCTATACACTACAAATTTGCATATAAATTGCATACTATATTTGAACCAATTCCCTATAGCTGAATACTGAAGTTTTTAAAAATGTCTTGCTATTTTAATGCCTGAGGATCAGACATGGAGACCTTTGGATGCCAAGCAGAATGGAAGAGTTTGTATCCTGGGGATCAGTCATTCTCAGGGGAACGGTACTACACCTCCAGGGAATATTCTGGGAAGTCAGGCAGATGCTTTTGGTTTTCTTGATGTTTGGGGGTTGCTACCGGTATTCAGTAGCTTGGGCACCCAGATGCCGGTTGCCCTGCCATGTGCAGAGTGGTCCTGAGCCAGAAAAAGCTGCCCCACATCCTGCAGGACTTTCAAACATCCTGCTGGAAATGCAGGCGCCCAGGAGCCTGATCACGGTCACCAGAACCTGCTTCACAAGCAAATGCAAACCATTCTATGCCCGTTTTAAAAAAACACTAAGTTTTCTACTATCATGTACATCAAGGAGAAATGTTTTCTTCAATGCTTTACCGAGAGTTGTGTGTCTTGTTTTGAAAATTATGGGACTTTCCCCAGTGGCCCAGTGGTTGAGACTCGGTGCTTCCAGTGCAGCGGGCATGGGTTCAATCCCTGATCAGGAAACTAAGATCCCACGTGCCGCACAGCACAGCCAAAAAGTAAAAATTTAGGAAAAAAGAAAATTATGTCTCTAATATCATCACCCCATTCCTATTATTTGTATCAGCAACAACTTTTAAGAGTCTTATTCATGGTGATTCTAAGAGGATAGGTAATGATCTTATCACTTCCTCATGTCATCTAATCTTGTTGTGACAAATTTTTATGTAATAAAATACATATCTTTAAAGATTATTATTCCTTCATATGACCAGTAACACCTTCTGCTGCTGCTGCTGCTGCTAAGTTGCCTCAGTCGTGTCCAACTCTGTGCGACTCCAGAGACAGCAGCCCACCAGGCTCCCCTGTCCCTGGGATTCTCCAGGCAAGAACACTGGAGTGGGTTGCCATTTCCTTCTCCAGTGCATGAAAGTGAAAAGTAAAAGTGAAGTCGCTCAGTCGTGTCCGACTCCTCGCAACCCCATGGACTGCAGCCTACCAGGCTCCTCCATCCGTGGAATTTTCCAGGCAAGAGTACTGGAGTGGGGTGCCATTGCCTTCTCCAAACACCTTCTGCTACCTTTTACAAAATTTCATGTAGTTAGGCCTTATGTTCTATTGGTTTCATCTCCAGAGAATAAAGAGAACATCAACAGAATTTATTATAAACAGTAGTTCGTGGTCAATCGGGTGAAAAGCTATGACCAGAAGAAAAAGGAAAGCATTCAGAGACCTTCAGGAGGAAAATGAGGAGATACAATGAGGCAGCAGGTATGACTGTGTGGAGAGAAGAAAAAATAAACGGGAGACAGAGACCAGAAAAGATGCAAGAACAATCTGCTTGGGGAACTGATGAAGACCTAGAAGGCAGCAATGCCTGAAAGAAAAAAAACAAAGAATAGCTCTCATGGAGGGCAACTTGAAAAGGAGTCTGGAACTCAGCGGATGCGCAGGGTCAGGGAGGGGCTGTCACAGCCGCACGAGACTGACTGTGTTCTCAACAAGTCTCACATGTGCATGAGCGCACACAGACACACACACGCTCTTACACACCGACACACTCAAACTCCAGATTCGTTACCAAACAATCTTCCTCCGCTCCTCCGGCCAGAGGGAAGACTTCTCACACCATTGATTCTGAACTCTGACAGCTCCGTCTGACACGAGTCTGAGGCGGGCGGGCAAAGCCTTATTCGGCTTATTTATTTGTTTGTGATTCTCCAACCAAGATAAACCCCGAAACAAATTTCAAGTGTGCTTTAAGTACACTCTCATACTACAGTGAGCATGAAATCGCATAGATCATCAATAGATGTATATGCCTCCCTACCTTGCTGAATCCACGCACACGCATCCACGCCAAGAGAGAGGCTAAAAGGGAACTTAGACTGAGCACCCATGATGATTCATCTGCAACATACATGTTTGTGAATCAGAAGAAACCAGAACAATTAGAATCGGATGACACCAGACTAGGCAAGGGCCCCAAGGTTCTAACCGGCAGAAAAGCATTTCCAAAATGAAAGGGTGGAGATTCACAGATGTTAATCGTTGAGAGCAAAAATGCTGGTGAAAACTGTAGGGAGAAGAGACGGCCCCGATTCATATTCAATTTCCAGTTAAGATTAAAACTATTATGTGCTGACTTATCTGATTTTAACTTATATACCCATCTTGCTTTCAAATTTTCTGAGATTAGATCATGTAAATACTTCTTTAAACAAAGGAAGAGTGAGGCCACAGTATCCCCAAACATAAAAGGGACTATTTAGTTGTCCTGATCCATATCCGTGCAATGGTCCGTAAAAGATGAACATCACCTTCTCGTGTGCTTTCCTAACAATCAGAAAGAGAGAATGGCCACCATATTTTTCTCAGGTGTTAGCAATTATCCCCCACATCGCCAAACAACACCTGATGCATTCCATCAAAGCAAACAATGTCCCTGGAAACATCACGATTAAATTTTCACACCATTAAGCTCTTGCCTCTTTTTGAGTCACTTACCGTCTGAAATGTATTCTGTAGTACTTTCTCATTTGCACTGTGTGACTTATGAAAGGCAAGCCAGACCCTGCCTGAAATGGCCCATGGAGGGCTTGTCTAGGCAAGGGCACAGGTAACTCTGTCCATCTCTCCCTATCTCTGCTACCTGACTGCAGGTTCAAGGAGAGGTAGAGTATTCATATATTGGGTATGTACTGTGTTACTTTGCAGGAAACTAAATGAGCCACGAATAAACAGAAAGTGACTCAAGGCAAAAGAAGATGCTGCAGGTAAGGATCCAGGTGGCTATGGCTTAAAGGTCATGATCGTCCCATCTCCACTCGACTAGGCACAAATTCCAAGCACCTCGCTGTGGGAGACGGGCCTCCATCTGCACACGCCACACATCCTACCCTCTGTGCTGCCCCCCACCCCACTCTGCTGGTCTTCCACCACGCCCTCCTCTCTCGAGCCTCTGGGCCATCATGCTGTGATTCTTCCTGCAACCCACCTGACTGGCAGCTCAAGATTCCGACCTTCTGTCACACACACTAGGGTGATACCCTTTCTCTCGGCCTTTATAGGGTTTCTCTCCATCTAGGCACCTATGAGTTCCCTTGTGATGATCTCTGTACTCATCTGTCTCCTAGAATAAGAGATTCCCAGGACAGGGACCAAGTCCCTTACGTGTGTATCTCCTGGGCCAGGCATAGCGAGCACCTGATTGGAAAGCTCTCCCTTTTCTTCTAGAGGGCAAGGAGAAGGGATACCATCGATCGAAGCTGTTAAAACTATCATTTATTTCCCCACTGAGGGCGGAGAGGGGTTTGCACATGGTAGCTGTTACTGCCAAGCCCATACAGCTAGCTCCCTGTGCTGGAGAGGGAGCAGGCTGGGGATACAGGGACACAGGGCTCCTGACGTGCCGGGACCCAAGAACTTTACAGGACGGGCACAGAGTGCTCGGGGGATGCTCATTCAGTCCAATCCGCACTCCGGCCATGCAGCGGAGAGCTGGGGTCACGGAAGGTTGACTTGGGAGACTTCAGAGTTCTTGGAAACGCGGGTTAGGAGGAGGATGCTCCCTGGCAGGGCCATGCTGGGGGAGGTCAGGAGGGACACAAGAAGTCCCCAGCGCCCGAGGCCTCTCCTCACTCTGGACGGCCAGCCCTCCCCAGCTGTGTGTGAAGGTTCCCTACAGCGTATGCAGTTCAATGGTGAGCTGAGATTCATCGCTGGCATCCCTTTCTTTTTTATCACGTTAGTCCCTTGGGCAAAAGATGCAGGGTCTTTGTTGACAGAAAGAACAGAAAGTCTCACATTCATAAAGGGGAGCAGATTTAGACTTTAAGGTCACCTTCTAGTGAGGTGATGCAAACAGTCACAGACAAGCACCGGTGCAGATGAAGAGAGAAGCCATTCATCGTATGACATTAGCCTTTGCCAGATCACATGCTCTGAAGCACACCGCGAATTAGAACTTCGTAGAAATTCTACAACCACTTTGCAAACGGCACAATTATTTTGAATTTGTGTGTGTGTGTCAAGTGTGTTGGTGGGTCAAATGTAAACAATGCTTACAACTGTTTGACGTGTGCTTAGCTTTTAGTATACTAAGAACCACCTCTCCAGAACTTCAAGAAGATCTTGCCAGTCTGGAATTATTTACAGGCTCAATAGACAACGAGCATTGGATCTATTTCATCGGAAGGAAAGATGTGATGTGCTTATTACTCACCAAATGAAGTTTTGCCCAGAATTCAGGTCCTTCTTCCATCTGTCTGAGGCTTGGTGGAATGTACCAAAAGCAAATATTGGCATATTCAGGCTGAAGAGGAAGAAAGTTTGAAAGCTGTTAATTAATCTTAGAATGCAACTCTCAGCTAGTTTTCTCTGAGTCATCATATGTGTCTAACGTTGGTAACATCAGAATCTGATAGATTAGACATCCATCCTGCCTTACTTTCAGTACAGCTTGTTGGGAAATGTTCTTCTCCATTGGTGTACCCAGAGAGCACTATTTCCTCTGGATACAGGATGAGCACAAGATTGAGAATAAACACAATTAAGTTAGAAGCTGACCCAATGCAGGTATAACTAAGCATCAGTTATAGTGTCTGACACTCAAACACCCAGGTGCCCTCATTTGTCCCTCTGTGTCAGCACTCACCTAGAGCCAGACATCCTGGAATGCGAAGTCAAGTGGGCCTTAGGAAGCATCACTACGAACAAAGCTAGTGGAGGTGATGGAATTCCAGTTGAGCTATTTCAAATCCTAAAAGATGATGCTGTGAAAGTGCTGCACTCCATATGCCAGCAAATTTGGAAAACTCAGCAGTGGCCACAGGACTGGAAAAGTCAGTTTGCATTCCAATCCCAAAGAAAGGCAATGCCAAAGAATGCTCAAACTACCACACAGTTGCACTCATCTCACATGCTAGTAAAGTAATGCTCAAAATTCTCCAAGCCAGGCTTCAGCAATACGTGAACTGTGAACTTCCAGATGTTCAAGCTGGTTTTAGAAAAGGCAGAGGAACCAGAGATCAAATTACCAACATCCGCTGGATCACTGAAAAACCAAGAGAGTTCCAGAAAAATATCTACTTCTGCTTTATTGACTATGCCAAAGCCTTCAACAGTGTGGATCACAATAAACTGTGGAAAACTCTTCAAGAGATGGGAATACCAGACCACCTGACCTGCCTCTTGAGAAACCTATATGCAGGTCAGGAAGCAACAGTTGAACTGNAGGAAGCAACAGTTAGAACTGGACATGGAACAACAGACTAGTTCCAAATAGGAAAAGGAGTACGTCAAGGCTGTATATTGTCACCCTGCTTATTTAACTTATATGCAGAGTACATCATAAGAAACGCTGGGCTGGAGGAAGCACAAGCTGGAATCAAGATTGCCAGGAGAAATATCAATAACCTCAGATATGCAGATGACACCACCCTTATGGCAGAAAATGAAGAACGAATGAGCCTCTTGATGAAAGTGAAAGAGGAAAGTAAAAAAGTTGGCTTAAACTCAACATTCAGAAAATAAAGATCATGGCATCCAGTTCCATCACTTCATGGCAAATAGATGGGGAGACAGTGGAAACAGTGGCTGACTTTATTCTAGGGGGGCCCCAAAATCACTGCAGATGGTGATTGCAGCTATGAAATTAAAAGATGCTTACTCCTTGGAAGGAAAGTTATGACCAACCTAGATAGCATCTTGCAAAGCAGAGACATTACTTTGTCAACAAAGGTCTATCTTGTCAAGGGTATGGTTTTTCCAGTAGTCATGTATCGATGTACATGTATGGATGTGAGAGTTGGACTATAAAGAAAGCTGAGCACTGAAGAACTGACAGTTTTGAACTGTGGTGTTGGAGAAGACTCTTGAGAGTCCCTTGGACTGCAACAAGATCCAACCAGTCCATCCTAAAGGAGATCAGTCCTGGGTGTTCATTGGAATGACTGATGCTAAAGCTGAAACTCCAATACTCTGGCCACCTGATGCGAAGAGCTGACTCATTTGAAAAGACCCTGATGCTGGGAAAGATTGAGGGCAGGAGGAGAAGGGGATGACAGAGGATGAGATAGTTGGATGGTATTACCGACTCAATAGACAAGAGTTTGGGTGAACTCTGGGAGTTGGTGATGGACAGGGAGGCCTGGCGTGCTGCAGTTCATGGGGTCACAAAGAGTTGGACATAACTGAGCAACTGAACTGAACTGAAAACTGATTATTAAGTTATCTCACACATCTCCTTCTAACAACTTCTTCTCTATTTAAGGTAGCCAAAATTGTCTTCTATTACCTGCTATACTTGGCGAATGCAAAATCACCGATTACCTGTGAGTTGATAAAATATGACATACTTGGGCTTCACTTAACCAGCCTTGCTATGACCCTGATCAATATAGCATCAGAAGAAGGGAAAAAGAGAGCATCACCTCGACTCCTGACTCTCGAGTATCAGTATCGGGAAGGGTGTTAAGTCCACTCGAGACCTTGCTTGCAGTGCACACTTAGCCCCTGGGCTCAGAACCCCAGAGTGCAATTCAGTCCATCACAGAAATGGCTGAAGAACTGGCATTTTCAGAAGCATTTCGGGGGACTTCCCTGGTGGTTCCGTGGTTAAGAGTCCACTTTCCAGTGCGGGAAACATGGGTTCGATCCATGGTGGGAGAGATCCTGCATGCCTTAGAGCAACTAAGCCTGAGCGCTGCAACTGCTGGGCCCACGCACCACAGTGAAAGAGCCCACGTGCCTCCACTGAGACCTGACGCAGCCAAATAAACAAATTAGTTAATAAATTAACTTTTAAGAAGAAGCATTTCAGGCGACCTTACGTGAGCTGCACATCATCTAGGTTTGACAACTTCTGGGCTAAAGTGGCCCAGTTATTTTCTCCAGGAATCTGGTTTCCCATTAGAAATACTTTGGTTAAATGTGGAATAAGGTCTCACAATAGGCTTCGGGCAGTTGTTTTCACAGAGACATAAACACAGGGCCTGCTAGGGGCAATCACAGACTTGTACTCAATGACCAGGTGATAACAGACATTACCTTGGGGGCTGACAACTCAGACACACCAAGCTGTGCTCGGAAAAGACCATGGGTCATGCCCGCCCGCCTGGCACCTTCCTCGTCACATTCTTCGTGCTGATAGTTTCAGAAATGACTTCCATTTTCCCACCACAAACAGTTTGTAGGTAATAACCAGTGTCAGCATAAAGTTTCAGAGTATTTCAGAGAGAGAGGAAACGGCTATCATCTCATCTCCTAAAATCAAAACTGGTACTATAGAGAGTTTGGATTTTAGTGGATTTTAAATTACAAGTGATAGCCCAGAAACATTCCCGGCTCAACAAGATAAGCTCTTGATCTGATCATCCTTTCACCTTTGAAGTCAGTAACGGGTTTATTGAATTAGACCAAAAAAAAGTCAAAAGATTAAAAAAAAAAAGGGGGGGGGAAAGGAGCTACAAGTCTTCAAAACAGAGAGTAGTTCAAAATGGAGTACTTTGTAATTCTGGTCAATTTCCACAAACATCATTTCATGAGACTATAACAGTCTTTACAAATCTATACAATTTACACTTGGTTTTCTAATTTATGATTAATTTGGTTTTTCTAGACTAGAATGTCCTGACCTTTGAATTATCTAATCATCTAACGTGAACAAATCTGCTGTTGAATAAATAAGGTCACTATGGTTGATTAGAAAGTAGAAAAAAATGGAATTATCTGTCACTAGATTCTAGGAGTTTGTGTCTTTATGTAAACGAAGGATTTTTTTTTCCAGATACCATTTATGTCAGTTATCAATTTATTGCCTCTCAGCTCCAAATCCACCCTCTCTGTATGTCCTGCAATAATGGAGGTGGACACTATAAATGTTTCTCCCTGCCGTCTGGTCCCATCAGAGACTTTATCAGCAGAGGGTGCTGGAGGGCCACGGAGAAGGAGCAGCGGCCTCCTCCCGGTCTCCTGGCCCGTCTCACGGGGCTCCTGCAGTGGGTGGGGCTCTCGCCAGCAGTTTTGGAGACCAGAACCAAGTGGCCCCAACAGCATCCCCCAGCACTGCACCCTGGGCTGGCTTCACCACGGCCTGCTCACGGGTGGGCGCCCATGATGGTTTTCCCTTGCACACTCTCCTCCAGGGATCTCATCGGGAAGGCCGCCAGCCAGGCGAACTTGCCTTGGACGGCTTGAGGAGTCCGAGATTCAGCAGTGCCCTGAAATCAGCGTCCTGCTCTCCAGCATTCCAGCCGGTGGATTCCTAGAGACCCCCCCGGCCTGACACCTTGGGGGGCGTGCCTGTCACCCTGTGAGTCATACACACCCTTTCCAGCCAAGTCTGGATCTCAAGTCTGGGTGAGGGCGGCCTCTTGTCTGATGCTCCATCTCAGTTCTAGAAGTGATGGCTGTTCTCTACATCATCTGCTATTTCTGTACTTTTAAAGGTCTTTTTCTTTCTTATGAGGCCTCTCCCATGACTCCGATCCCCTGTTCATAATTCTTTTGTTATGGAACTCTTCACAAATCTACATATCATCCTTGTACTGCAACCACACTAATCTTTTCTGTATCACTCCAGTTTTAATATATGTGCTGTTAAAGCAAGCATGATAATTCTTTTTTTTTTTTTTTTAATTTATTTACTTGGCTACACTGGGTCTTAGTTATGGCATGTGGGTTCTGATCTAGTTCCCAGACCAGGGATCCAGCGCAGGCCTCCTGCATTGGGACTGCAGAGTTTTAGCCACTGGACCACTAGGGAGGTCCCAAGCACTATTATTCTTTACATTTCATGTTCCCACTTCAAATTATTGCGCAGTTTTTGTCTTCTTGTTAGACACTAATACATCGTTAAATTAGCCATTCTCTTTCATTTGCAGGGCAACATTATGAATCATTTTGCAGTAGCTTCCTTCTGATTCCTTGGTGGCTTAGATGGTAAAGAATCTGCCTGCAATGCAGGAGACCTGGGTTCAATCCCTGGGTCAGGAAGATCCCCTGTAGAAGGGAATGGCAACCCACTCTAGTATTCTTGCCTGGAGAGTTCCATGGAAAGAGGAGCCTGGTGGGCTACAAATCCATGGGGTCGTAGACACGACTGAGTGACTAACACATCATTAAATTAGCCATTCTCTTTTATTTGCACGGCAATACTGTGAATCATTTTGCAATCATTTCTATCTGCTATCACATCTGCTCAATATTTTATAATTTGGGACTTATGCCTTTTGAATCACGTTTTAAACTTTCTTCCTTCAGTCAGTTTCAGTGTAGATATTTCAGAAGTGACAAATCTGGGATCTCTTTGCCCAGCCTCTTTGAGAATGATGTGGCTTCAGTGCTATGACATTTGAAAACTGGTGAAGCCTTTTTTGACATTTCATTTCATTGGAGGAAATTTGATGTGCCACTTGGTGGAATATCTTTATGATAAATCATTCCTCAAATTATTAAAACTTGAAAAAAAACCAAGTTTTTAAAAAAATAAACAATAAACCTTGAGTATTCACAAAGAGTGTTCATATTGAGTTTTCCTGTCTCTGCCTATGTAGCTTTTATTTTATATAGACGTTCTTCAAATGCCTTCAAAGCACTAAACTGTGTTTTCAGAGTAGAATTATTAACGTGCCACTTAATTGCCTACATATACTAAAGCCTGACCTCTTGGGTGTCTTAGGACCACATTTACATTTAGCCCATACTGTCTAACACTGTAACACTGAGAAGGCCTAAGAAGGAATCCAAGTGTCCAGACCAGGCAGGTGATAGAATGGCACAAAGAGTATGGAAAGTGCCATCATCATTTTTAAAAATTCATGAAGACATAGAGAAGTGTCACGAAAGAAAAGATGGGTTCATTCTACCCTGATTTCCACAGAGAAAGAAAGGAACTATATTCCAAGAAATAAAGCCAGTGCTTTAATATCAATTCCAGCAAGGATTATTGAGCAAATGACATGAGACTCTTGGGGAAAAAAGGTCAGTGGTCACCAAGCTGTAGTGGCTCGCATTCTCTAAAACTGAGTTTTGTCAAAAGAAACTATTCTCCCTTTCTGCAATATCATTAAGTCACCACCACCACAATAACAACAAAAGCCAGCACTATGCTTTTTAATAAGTATAACGGTAGAGTCTAGCACACAGACCAAAATGATCAGTCATGCAAATATAGAATGGGCAAGGGGGTCATGATGGATTTTATTTGACTTCAAGCTCACAAATGTTAAGTAACCAATTACACTACTGAAAAATTCCGAAGACAGCACTTGGTAGCACAAAAAGTCTGGGTTTTGGAGTCACATGGATGCAGTCTGAATCCCAGCTTCACCAGATCTTTGCTTGGACAGGTATCTCTAAGCTTCAGCTTCCTAAATCTATAAGATGTGTCTACCGCACAGAGTTGGTTTGATGAGTAAAGGGATTATTTCCAATATTTACCATCACATATGGCACACAGAAGGCACTCTCCTATGTGAGTGAGTGAAGTAGCTCAGTCGTGTCCGACTCTTTGCGACCTGTGGACTGTAGCCCGCCAGGCTCCTCCGTCCATGGAATTCTTCAGGCAAGAGTACTGGAGTGGGTTGCCATTTCCTTCTCCAGGGGATCTTCCCAACCCAGGGATCGAACCCGGGTCTCCTGCATTGCAGGCAGATGCTTTATCCTCTGAGCCACCAGGGAAGCCCTATGTAGCAACTATTATCTGGAAATATACTGGTAGGAAAATACGTCCTCTTCAAGTGGATGAATAGCACCATTAAAATCTCTACTACGTGAGACACATCGTTGTGCTAATTTCTGCCTATATATTAGAAGGGGACCATGAAAAAATCATAGCATGTCAGAAGAAGGGCAACTTACATGTTCAATTTAATAAGAAACAGAATAGAACTCAAAATTTTTCTATGTTCCAGATATAAAATGTAGAAAAAAGTGACTTACTCTTAATGCTTATCTCTAGGAACTCAGACAATAGTAATAAAGCTATTAAAGATACAGGTGATCAAACTGCAATGGGATGAGTATTTTAAAAGAAGAACTTTCTCATAACCCAAGAAACGTTCCTGACAAAGCAAACAAGCTCACATGTAGAGGCCAGTGTACCCAGGGTGATGATAAGCCCTTGGGATGAGCAGATGTCAGGAAGGGTGATGATAAGCACTTGGGATGAGCAGATGTCAGTGTGTGCTGAGGAAGGGTGATGCTGGAGACAGAGATAGGCGTCCTTCGTGAAGGGCTTCCTCGTCAGCCATGCTGGGCAGAGGGGCTTCATCCCAGAAGCAACTGCAGAGTTTCAGTCCAGGGCACAGATTTCATTTTATTAGAGAGCCCTCATGGTGGCTGCAGTGTGGAGATGGGCTAAGAGGTCTGAGACTGGAAGCCGGGGATGAGTCGGGAGACAGTGACGACCTGGGGGAGCCTGAACTAAGGTGGTGGCTGGAGGAATGGGGAAGGGAAACAGTGAAGGCAGTATCAAGACTTTTTAAAGATGGATTGCTGCTGCTGCTAAGTCGCTTCTGTCGTGTTTGACTCTGTGCGACCCCATAGACAGCAGCCCACCGGGCTCCCCCATCCCTGAGATTCTCTAGGCAAGAATACTGGAGTGGGTTGCCATTTCCTTCTCCAATAAAGATGGATTAGAGTTCTAATAAAAGAGAAACTGGCTCATAGCCCTACTGGGAAAGAATTCCAAAAATTCATCTGGAAAATGAATTTATCAAACTGTTGATAAAGAAAATGGCTACACCTCAGCTTTAGAAATGATGAACTTGAGACTCCTGAGAGAGTCTAATTGAAAATTTCAGACGTACAAAGGACTAGAGTTCAGGAGACAAATCAAGGATGGAGACATAATTGAGATGATTGATGACAAAGCTCTAGATATGGATAAAACATTTCAGGTAGAATATGTAGACACAAGAAAGGACCAAGACAGAAGATTGCAGAACATTTCAGTGGAACCCAGGTGAAGAATTCTTACAGAGCTGGAAAAGAAAAAGTCATATGGAAAGGAGAAAAACTGAGAGAAACCTAAAGAAGCCAAAACAGGAGCGAATTTCAAGAGGGATAAAGTGGATAATGGCACAAAATGCTGCAGAATCCAGCAAGGAGATTAAAGAATGTGCATTGGATTTAGCATTTATAAGATTGGTGTGATCTAATAGAGAGAGAGGGAGAGGGTGGGATGAGATGGGAGAATGGCATTGAAACATGTAAAAATAAATAAATAAATAAATAAATATTAAAAAAAAAAAAAAACTATGTTTAAAAACCTATAAGTTGCAATATACTTGATACATATTGAATCCTAAGAGTAGGATGCAATAAATATTAGAATACAAGTAATTAGAGCTCCCTGGAAGAGGAATAAACTGTGAATTCTCTTACACAGGAAGTGTTCAGGCAGAAGTTGACTTCCTGTTACAAGAACTATCAAGAGAGGTTTCCTGCAGCGAGCAGGCAATTGACGAGATGTCCTTGAAGATCCTTTGTAACTTGGAAAGTCAATGAAATCTAAATAACTCTTTCTAAGGCAGAACTCAGGAAGAGAAAAACAAAAAGTTGAATAATTAGGACTCTCCCAAGAGATCAAAATAAAATATGTGAATGATAGTATATACCTCTAGGAAACCATCTATTAGATCTTAGGTCCAACATAGAAAAATAGAATTTTCAGGGGCCTATGAATAATGCAGAAGTCATTTGAAATGATAAGTTTCAATCATCTTCAAGAACGTATATATTATTTTTATTCTTTTTAGGAAAAGATATTCAAGTACTGGATACGCTGTTTGATGGTGTTCATTTACAGTTTTTAATGTTCCACTTAACACTCTCACAGGGAAAAATATATAAGCCATGACAGACTTTGGTTTTTCGTAAACTAACAGTCTTGCAGTTTTACAGACCTGGGTTCCCATCCACCTGTGGTATCTCTTCTCTTAAGTATGCCTTCGACTTATATTTAATCAACCCAAGGAAGGCTTTTTTTAAAAAAAAAAAAAAACAAAAAGAGGCTAATCAACTTGACTCTTGTATGTGACAGTCACGGTCTAAATTTACTTTATTTCTCTAAATGGATACAGAGAAAAGAGGTATATACAGATCACATACAGAATCCCTTGTAAGTAGGAACTCTGGAGGACCACTGAAGAAACCATCTTTCCTGCTTTGGGGCCATCTGGCTCCCCGAGATAAAATAACCAGGGCAGGAAGCTGCCTAATGATTACAATCCACCTTAACTTCCATTACAAGGATGTGAATGCTTGCATTTCCCTACAGCTGATGGCAAGAGGTTCCTCCCTCAAATTTTAAGCCTTTAGGAAGAATATATAAACAACTTTTAAATCAGTTCGTAATTTTTCCCATCACTTTTCCTTTCAGCTCTATCAAAGGGCCATGCAATTCTGAAGTGTACAGCGCTTTCCGTAAACCTTTTAGCTCCCACAACCAGAGAAATAAAGAAGGCACTTCAAACTTGAGAAAATAAAGAAGTAATTCAATCTCAAGAAAATGCAAGATGGTAACTCAAACTCAAGAAAATAAAAAAAGGTGGTTCAGACTCAGACTCAAGCCAATCACGCAGTTGTTGCTTCATCCTTACATGATTCGTACGTATCTCTAGAAAATACATTTTCTTCCTTAGATACAATGCCATCGTCATGTCTAACAAAATTACTGATAATTCCTACCAGTTCATGTGAGAAATTCCCCAACCGTTTCAAAATTTACTGTTTATAATTGACTCCTTTAAACTAGGATTCCAGTGTCTACCCATTGCCTTTGGTTGTCCTGTCTCTTAGGTGTCTTTGACCCTGAAAATGATTATCATTACTCTCTCCTTTATTTTTCTTCATGCCACTGACCTGCTGAAACCAAGTCAGCTGTCCTGTGGAATGTTCCACATTCTAAATGTCTTCTAGCTTCTTTCTAGTGTTATTAGCAAGTCATTTAAGTATGGATTCTTCTGCGATTTTTGCAAGTCCCTTTCTATCTCTAGTTTTCAAGGGGTTTGAATTCTTAGAACCTTCTGATCTGATGTCCCCTTGGCAGACAGTGAGGAAACCCACGGCCAGGAGTCTCCAGAAAGTGTCTCCCAAAATTGTCTGAGGGCCCTCCTCACACCCGAATGGAGTTACTGCACTGGTCTCCCCACTTGTCTTGCTTATTCTTTTCTTGTCTTCCCCTCACCACCACCACCCTCTTTCTGGTGGGGGTGGCCTGTTTGGTTTGGGTGCAGGGAGGGCCCCCGGGGGCTTTCTTGGTGCTGAGACCTGCTGTGCGTGGGTGAGAAGCACGCCACGCAGAGGTTCAAGGGAAAGGATTCCAGGTGGAATCCACAAGGCATGAAGGTGAAAAGGTTCTGCCCCCTTGAGGAGCACTCTGTCCAGCACCGTCTTTCAAATGGAAATCAGAGTCCCTTCTGCTTAAAATTTCTTCAAAGGTAATTACACTTCAAGGGGGTATGCAAAAGCCAAAGGCCTTTACCAGCACCTACATGGCGCCAGCAGACTCAGTCTCTGCCCAGCCCTCCACGCCAGCACCTGCTATACCCTAACCTTGCCCGATGCACCTTCCTTTGGCTCCTCAAGGGGGCAGAACCTTTTCACCTTCATGCCTTGCGGATTCCACCTGGAATCCTTTCCCTTGAACCTCTGCGTGGCATGCTTCTCACCCACGCACAGCAGATCTCAGCACCAAGAGAGCCCCCCGGGGGCCCTCCCTGCACCCAAACCAAACAGGCCACCCCCGCCGCCACCGCCATTTCAGCATGTTTGTTTATCACTCTATTTATTCCCACATCTGGAACTGTCCAATTAGCTATTCATAATTATTTATTAGCGCTCATGTATCTCTTTTATTGTTTCCTTAGTATCTGTCTTACTGCTTCCTTAAGACTTCCCCGACCCTGATGTTCCTCACTTAACAATCTGCTTGCTTAATTGCTTGTTACTTTCCCTTTGAATGTAAGCACCATAAGAGCAGGGAGCTTTCCTGTCTTGCATCTCCACCCCACAGCAACTGCTCAATAAATCTTGCTGAATGAATAAATACCAAAATATAGCCAAATTGATTATACATAGGATAGATTCCTAGGCTATAGCCTCTAGCTGATTTTTACATTATCTTAAAAGTTGCTACAAAGTGTATACTATAAGAAGGTGTAACTGAACCTCACATTTCATATTTCTTAAAATCAGATTTCAATAATATTTTATCATTTTAGCCATACATTAATATTTTACAGGAAAAAAACAATATTCTCTTTGTAACCACTTTGTTTCTTATTTATAACAACAAAATGATTTATTTTCCCATTGTTCCAAAGCTCATAAGCTCTCATTATTCTATAAAAAGAGAAAACTATCTGCACTATTGTACATTCACTTTAATTGATTTTTCACCTACAGGCCCCACTATAACACAGTTCAGTATTTTCAGTACAATCATTATGCAACTTAATATATCAAGATAGAGGTCATAATTTATTCCATATTATCTTTGGTAATTATTATCGAGCACTTTAATTTTCAATACTCAAAGGCAAGTGTTCTCTGTGAGTCCAACAAAGGAAAAATACTCACTAATAGAATAAATTAACATAATGGACTCTATGAATTAAGCTAATGACTTGCTTTTAAGTCTGCAACACAAAAACCAATGAAATATAACAGATTAGAAAATTACCACCTTCATCACTGTTGACAGACAAAACCACAAGTACAACTCTGTAATCACTTACTTCCATCAGCAACTTGAATCCTTCTCTTTTCTTGATTTCTTCTACTAGGTACCTAGAAAAGGTCACAATAATATTTATAAACTGCAATCTAAACATTCCATGAAACTGCCTGACATACAATGAAACTATCATATAATTTCCAATGTAGAGACAAGGCTTGGAAATAAGTAAGGGTTCATACACAGATACAGGATTGGATTTAGATAGATACATCTATCTAAATGTAGATAGCTTACTGCAATCCACTGGGCCTGAGTGAAAAGCTAAATCTTTTTCATGAGATGATGTCTATCTCACGTGTTAGCATCAGACTTAGAGTGAAAGCCACTCAGAGTAGACTGGATACATATCTCTGACCATGTGGGATTTCACATTCATATTCTAGATGGGGATTTAGCATAGGTACTTAAATTCTCTAGCCGGCATAGTGGAAAGGGTTTTCAGTGTGTAGTTTTGCTTGTGTGTTCTTTTTTAGATCAAGGAAGTGTAATACCCTCTTTCCCAAGGCCAGGCCACAGGGAGCAAAGACTGATTACTGATATCATGCTAAAAGTAAGTAGATTGTAGACATTAATAGAATGCCTATGAAATTATCACAAATATCAGGGAAAAGAGAATTATCATGCCATAACCAAGTCTGCAGCTAGATGAAATATGCAATATTGTGGAGAAAAGACTAAAATGACATTGAAAATGTAGAGTAAATTAACATTGACTCTGCCCTCCTGGACTTTGTTATTGTCCGTATGAAAAGATAAATCTTTTGAACAACTAGTCTTGAAAACTAGTGATTTGATCATGAGCTTTGAAAAATTCATAACATTTGACACAGAATTTCAAATTTGGAGGTCAAATGTAAGGAAACAATCAAAGATGATGACAAAAATGTACTTGCCAAGAAATTTTTTATATATAATAGCCAAAAGGAAGGAAGGAAGGAAAGAAGGGATAGAGGGAGGAGTAGTTTTGAAAATCCTGTCCATATCATATGGAATTACAATACCATGACATGGAACTGCAATATCATGACATGGAACATGATCATGTAACTGAATTACATACATTCAATTAACATTTAAGGACAACAAAGAAGTGTTTCCCTTTGGACCTCAATTCCCTTACTTGTAAAACTGGAATAAACTATGCTGATTTTCCAATCTCAAATGGATGTTGTAAAAAAAATTAAATAAAATCATATGTAAAAAATTATATAGAATATAAACTGTGAAAATGGAGGATTATTATTATTATGTTTATTTACTAAAGGACATCCCAGAATGTGGGTATTGAATACATCAGTTAATGGGATGCAGTTCTTTTTTCCAAAACATTTTTTTTTAGTTTTTTTGCATAAGATTAAATGTTNCTTTCAATAAAAGCAATTCTGATGGTCAATAAACATCAGAAAAATGCTTACGGTCATTAGTAATCAGAGAAGTGCAAATTGAAATAACAATACTAAACCACGTTGCCCACAGGACACTGGAAACAAATTTAAATAGCGACAACATTCAGTGCTAGTGAATGTGACAGAGAGCTGCTACAAACTGTTCAAAATTAATAACACTCATATATTCTTATACAGCAAACCAGTTGTGAGATGCTTGTTTACCAGGGAAATCTCATCAACACTAAGGGAGGTAGATAGATGGCTTATTGCATGGATGGATGGATAACAGGTTGGTAGGTAGATGGATCATCCAATGGATAGATGGATGGATAGGTAGGTAGGTAAGTAGATAGATTGTTGAATGGATGGATGGATGGATGGATGGATGGATGGATAGGTAGGTAGGTAAGCAGATAGAGTGTTGAATGGATGGATGGATGGATGGATGGATGAATTGATGGTTAGGCAAACAGGTAGATAGGTAGGGAGATGGGTGGATTGTTGGGTGGATAGATGGATAGGTAGGTAGGTAGATAGACAAACAGAGATGGAAATATAGATAGAGACAGAACCAGAGACAGACAGACAGATGGTAGATGCATACACAATAGAGACAGAAACAGAGACAGACAGACAGATGGTAGATGCATACACATATGTTACCGCATCGACATTACATGTGTATGTGTATGTATTTCATACAGAATAATTAGAAACAAAATTAATATCCAGAAATTGACAAAGGTAAAATAAAATGCATTATAGCAACACATGTTCTATGATGCAGCTATTAAAGAGGATGGATTATATCCACTTCAACTAAACCACAGAGATGCTCATGATGCATGAGACATGAAAGCAGGGGACTGAGAGATATAGATAATGTGATTCCACTTTTTAAGAAGCTCTAAAAAAGAAAGCATAAGTGATCCCTCTCCACATGTATACATGAGCACGGAATAAAGCATGGACGACCAATCATAAATCCTTGATGTACCTGAGGAAGGGAAAAACCAGATGCAATGGGGAGAAAGGGACTATTCACTATGCAAAGTTTCATAGGTGTGGTTACTTACAATTTTTGAAAAGGAAATTAATAAATGAAAAAATATAAGTTACAAAGCAAAATAAAACACGCATACAAGCTTTATCTATACAAGGACCAGCTTTGTGAATCCTATTTTTTCCTTATCTTCTCAGGCACAAATGTAAAGGCAATCTGCAAACTCAATGCCAGGATTCCATCCTGAGGGGGCCTGAACTAACCCTGAACACCCCCCAGACTACAGAATCTGGGGAATGACTCTAGAAGATTCTAGATGTGTAACGGATTGACTCTGTGACTCTAGGCAAACTCTTCAGCCTCTCTGAGCCTGCCTCAGCTTCCTCATGCACAAAATGGAGAAGGAACTAGGTTGTTAAAACTCTTCCCCAGTAGATTATGACTACATGACACGCTGCCTATAGTCTTGATTTAAAATATCTGTCAAACTGGTGAACACTGCTCCTGGGGAAAAGGCATGCTAGAGCACATCTGAATCATTTCCATTAAAACTCTGCTCTGTGCTAACCATGAGGCTGTGGGTTTTGTGTCAAGGCCAATGTTCCCATTCAGTCACTCTCAGACTCTATAAAACCTGGTGTAACACTTCAGCTGAACTGAGGGTAGAGGAGATCTGCATAAAGAATTATAACAATAATAAACGGTTTACCCCAGAGTTCCCAAACTATTTTTCCATGATATACTGTGCTAATAGGTTTCCCACTTATTCATTCAAATATATCTGAGCTACGTTAGACTTATCAATTAGATTATTTTTGTCTGAAAGTAGGCGTATACTTGGCTTAATTCATAAGAACATTTATTGAACTGTTTGGAAGGTTCAACAATGTCACCAAGAACCAGGCTTTTTCAATTATTTCAGCCTTCCATGTTTGCAGCGTTACTGAATTCTCTCTTGTTCACAAGACGGCAGCCACAGCTCTGCCCATCACATCCACATATGACAGTGTCCCAGGAAGAAAGAGAAGAGGCCAGAAAGTATTTTCTCTCAGTTTCGCTCTATTTAGGTAAGAATATTTTCCCCAGAAGGCTTCACAGAATTCTTCCTGTCTCTTATTGACTGAATCTGAGTCATATATCCATCCCTAAAGTCATGATTGGCAAAGAGGATAGACTTAGGCCAACGTTCCCAGTTGGAATACTGCTGTCTATACAAAACGGAGGCTCTGTTGGCAGGGAAAAGGAAGAATGGTATTTGGATGAACACTCAACAATGTCTGCCTACTGGCTAAAGTGAAGCTAGAATTGTACCTATATCGCAAGCCTTTCAGAGACTTCAATGTGCTAACAAACACTTTGAACCTCCAAGAGAGGACTAATGTATTGGTTTGCATTTCTCAAACACACTTGACTGTGGAGACATTTTTTGGAACAACTATTAAGAGCTTCTGAAAGCCTATGACCCCACAGAGTGTAGGATCAAAAATGCTAGTTTCTAAACTAGTGCCTCTTCTACAGGGTACCTACCCTCTTCTTAAATAAATGCTTAAATAAACTGAGTTTTGGGGAGGAAATCCAAACAAATTCATAGGTGATTTATTCCTCACAACTTTTCAATATATAACAACAGTCTAAAGATAAAATATGTGAGAAAAAAAAACCTCTATTCTTATCTGATGCAAGCCATAAAAAAAGAAAAGATGTACACTGAGGTTTTGGATAAAACTCGGGAACCACAAACCACTTCTACCAAAAGGCATCCAGGTATTGTTCAGAAAGCAACAATGACTTCATAAAATTCACTGTCCTTTCCACTAAGCTTAGCAAAAGAGAGAAATACTATACATTAGTAAGAGTTCTCACCAATCCTACTGGGTAAAAAAAAAAAAAAACTCATTCTATTAAGATTCTGGCTTAGTTTTGAAGTGTACAAAATGAAATCTTGCTCTGAAACATTTCCTGTCCTTCGTTCCACGTGTCCCTCTAATACTTGTGTATTTCACTTGCCCTTTTTGAAGGGCGTGCATTCCTTTCCGTAAATAGCTTTTCCAGTCCCTTTCTCAATTCACCAGCCTCCTGGAGTCTCCCTGGAGTGCTCTGGACCAAGTGCGTCTTCTGGTCTCATCTCCTCATGGGAAATTTCTTCTGATGCAATGGAGCCTCCCTGAGTTTCTGAGATTTTTTTCCATCTGGTTTCTGCATGCTCTGCATACGTGAGAACACATGGCATGGCCTGTGTGATTCATCACAGACACCTCCATGTTCCATTCCACTGCACTGTGATGTTTTTAAAAAATATAAATATAGGGAAAAATGCAAACGCTAGCCCTTCTAGAGGCTTCTACACTCTCTCCCTCTTCTCACCTAGAGAAACACACTAGCACAAAGGTGCCATTGTATAACCGCTTACCTTTTCCATACTGGTACCAATAAATCCCTCAGTATTCATGCAAGTCAATGAAATGAATTCCATCTGAGAGATTACAGAGATTGTGTGTCAAGGGAGCAGATAAATGATACACAGGAGACCTAGCAAAGCAGCAGAATGGGAGTTCCTGAGCTGTTTGTTGTTGTTGAAAAGACTTACGCACATGACTCTTCTGGATTTGCTTTAAAAATTGCCCCTCAGTGAATATCCATTTAACTAGAGTGTCGTAACAACGGCCTACAAGGTGCCCTCAGCAACCAGAAGGCCTGAGGACTGTAACACATTTTCAACTTTCCTAAGCAGATATCAGAGATCACAACCGCCTGCCTTCTGCCAGAAATGGTGATTTTAAACCCCAGCCTTCTCGGTTTCAATTATGCTTACTAATCACACGCTGCTTTAGGCTCACAATGTCACTGGTTTTCAAACAACTGAAGAAAAAGGCAGGTTTTTAGTCATTAATATTTCTTGAAAGCAATGTTCTCTCACCCAGTGAAATGACAAGGGTCAAATGGAAATCAGGGAATGCCTTGGAGATCTTCTAGGAACTAATTAGTTCCTTCTTTCTGGATTTGACAACTCATGAAACAGGAACTGTTGTCCTCTTGAGAAGGTCTGTTCTTGCTTCCCCGAGAGAAGAGGGAGAATCTGACCAGGGTGATGCTGTCCACTGGTCCATCAAAACCGAGGCCTTCCATCTTAAGGTCAATATACAAATTTTTAAAATATGTACTATTTATTTTGGCTATGCCAGATCTTAGTTGCAGCACACAGGATCTCTCATCTTTATATTGGCGGGTGGGATCGTTTGTCATGGTGTGCAAACTCTTAGTTGTGGCATGTGGGGTCTAGTTCTCAGACCAGGGATTGAACCCGGGTCCCCTGAACTGGGGGGCTTCCAAGGTGGTGCTAGTGGTAAAGAACCTGCCTGCTGCTGAAGGAGACGCAGAAGACGAAGGTTTGATCCCTGGGTGGGGAAGGTCCCAAGAAGTAGGAAATGGCAACCCACTTCAGTACTCTTGCCTGGGAAATCTCATGGACAGAGGGACCCGGCGGGCTCCAGTCCATGGGGTCGCAAAGAGTTGGAGACAACTTAGTGACTGGACAACAACAACAACCACTTCATTAGGAGCTCGGGGTTCTGGCCAGGGGACCACCAGGGAAGCCCCCAGTATACACATTTCAAACTAAGCTCCGTTCTGGTTCAGGAAGGCGGAAGCATTGCGTCCATGGAGTCAGTGTGATCCTCACTGCAGTGGGCCAGGGGAAGAGACTTGCACAGCCTGCCCCGTGTTTGAGAGACCTGACTTAGGCAGGCCTGTGGGAACGGACACCTTATCTGCCTCGGCTGCTGATGACTGATGTGCACCCCAAACAGCTACACAACTGCCACCTGCAGCTTTCCTTTGCTAAAGCTACCTGCTGAAGAAAGCCCTACTTCTTGGAAACAAAATGAGGCTGCTGTGACCTAGCCATTAGCCAAATATAGTCTTCTGACCACGGGTGAGAATTT
Organism: Redunca redunca; assembly: GCA_006410935.1. Taxonomy (NCBI): domain Eukaryota; kingdom Metazoa; phylum Chordata; class Mammalia; order Artiodactyla; family Bovidae; genus Redunca; species Redunca redunca. The sequence continues at coordinate 188,815 of SJYQ01007122.1, forward strand.
TTATTAGGTAAACTCTAAAACAAGTAGCTGACGGGCAGTAGGCTTGATGAGAAGTGGTATTTTAACTCCTGCCGGCCAGTGGTTTGAACGGATCATATTGGTTCCTATAATCAGTGGTGCTCTAGAGGTGGTTTGTACTGGTTAGTGAGATCCAACTGTTAAATATAAGAGCATTTACAAGCCATGGTTGTTGGCAGCTTGAAATTTTCCACAGTGGGAGTACTTATACCATGGAAATTTGCAGACATTACAAATTGTGGCTTTTCTTCCTCCTGAGATCCAGTTTACTAGTACACAATTGCACATGGGCACCACCAAGTAGAATAAACTTCAGAATTCAGAAAATGTTCCCTCCTTCCTCAAGAGCAGACCACACTTCATTTGAAAAAAATAAAATCATGAAAATAAAGCACTTATGTTGCTAACTCAAAATAATTGTTATTCCCAGAGAAACTTTCTCCAAGTTGATAATTTCACATTTGTTTCAAGTGACATGCCTAAAAGGACTCTACCTTGGCCTAAAAGGACGTGGATGGCTTGTGCCCGCTCCAGGAAAGGACTGCTGGATAACAAGAACGTGGGAAGTTAAAGGCAAGGGAGCCATTGTGACTAACAGCATGACAGAAAAGGGACCATTTTTCAAATATTTAAATATAGGTCACAGAGCCTGCAGTGATGCTCAATGAAATGTTAATTCAATTCAATTCAACATGACAAACATTTACAAACAATAAGTGTTGTTGAATTGAATTGAAATGTTAACATTTATTCTCCTGTGATATTTCTCTGCAAAAATTAGGAGGTATCCTTAGACTATAAATTAAATTCCACCCTGAGATGAATGTTAACTTTGTCATAAATATGATCATCAAATATTTATATCTAGCTTTGTTTCAAGACACCTGCCATTGAATTACTTAGCAGCTTAGATAAAATAATGCAGAGTCTACCATACCTGTATAGTATGAGAAAAACACAAACAGGGCAATAGAACTTTCTGCGCCTTTCAGTGCAATGGGCAACTATGAATATTTATGGTAGACAGTTTCATGTTTTCACCGCTGGGTAGTTATCTCCCAACTTCTGAAAACGACATCTGTCAGAAAGAACTAAAACCTTCTCGGGATTGTTGAAAAAGGAGGACTCTCTCCTCTAAACCTTGAAGTTGAACCTGGGAGGCTACAGATCTGACCCTCTTAGAGGAGTAAACCCAATGTGAAGGGGAAAGGATCTGACTGATGAATGGAAATTAAGGCCTGGTGAACTTGCTTGAGCACTTAGAATAAGCCATTCCACAGTCATCACTACACTGACTTATAAGTTACATGAGCAAATAAATTAACTCTGTTTATAATACTTTGACGGTTTCTGTTGCTCACCACCAAGAGTCCTAATTGATTAAAATATTTATAGATTTTTCAAACTACTTTTTAAACCCAAATCACCAGAAATGCTGACTTCTAACAGGCTTCTAAAAGTGCCAAGCCATCTCTTTTCCTGTCTTTATTTCCAAGCCCTTCGGCATATAACCTTGCAGTTCTTCCTACCTCTTGATACTGACCTTGGCCATCTGATCTGCGTGGGCCACTGGAATGCTAATGGGCATGATGCATGCTATCAGGAGTTTAAAGCAGGCTTGCCACCTTGAGCTTCTGTCACCACCATCACAAGAACAGGCTCTGGCTCAAGGAAGTTACAAGACACGCCAGCAGCGGACCCAGGCCTCCCCCCACCCCCACAGCCAGCAGAGAACGAGATGAAGCCACTCCAGCCGACTTGCAGACCTCTCAGAAAAAACAACTGTTGGTTTAAGATCCTGGGTCTTCACTCTTTCCAAAGCAGGATACAGACGCAGACACAGAGAATAGACACATGCGGACACAGTGGGGAAGGAGGCGGGACGGGATGAATCTGGAAGCGGCACTGATGTATACACACTGCTGCTGCCGCCGCCGAGTTGCTTCAGTTGGGTCCGACTCTGTGCGACCCCATAGACAGCAGCCCCCCAGGCTCCTCTGTCCACAGGATTCTCCAGGCAAGAACACTGGAGTGGGTTGCCATTTCCTTCTCCAGTGCATGAAAGTGAAAAGTGAAAGTGAAGTTGCTCAGTCATGTCCGACTCTTAGCGACTCCATGGACTGCAGCCTACCAGGCTCCTCCGTCCATGGGATTTTCCAGGCAAGAGTACTGGAGTGGAGTGCCATTGCCTTCTCCAGGTATATACACTACCATATGTAAAATAGCTAGCTAGTGGGAAGCTGCTGCCTAGCACAGGGAGCTCAGCTTGGTGCTGTGACGATCTAGAGGCGGGGGATGAGGAGAGGGGAGGGAGGTCCATGAGGGCTGGGATACAGGCATACATATGGCTCCAAGATCACTGCAGATGGTGGTTGCAGCCATGAAATTAAAAGATGCTTACTCCTTGGAAGGAAAGTTATGACCAACCAAGATAGCATATTCAAAAGCAGAGACATGACTTTGCCAACAAATGTTCATCTAGTCAAGGCTATGGTTTTTCCAGTGGTCATGTATGGATATGAGATTTGGACTGTGAAGAAAGCTGAGCACCGAAGAATTGATGCTTTTGAACTGTGGTGTTGGAGAAGACTCTTGAGAGTGCCTTGGACTGCAAGGAGATCCAACCAATCCATTCTAAAGGAGATGGGTCCTGGGTGTTCTTTGGAAGGAATGATGCTAAAGCTGAAACTCCAGTACTTTGGCCACCTCATGCGAAGAGTTGACTTGTTGGAAAAGACTCTGATGCTGGGAGGGATTGGGGGCAGGAGGAGAAGGGGATGATAGAGGATGAGATGGCTGGATGGCATCACCGATTCTATGGACGTGAGTTGAGTGAACTCCAGGAGTTGGTGATGAACAGGGAGGCCTGGCATGCTGCAATTCACAGGGTCACAAAGAGTCAGACACGACTGAGCAACTGAACTGAACTGAATGGCTAATTCACCTTACTGTGCAGAAGAAAGTAGCATAACATTGTAAAGCAATTATATTCCAATTAAGAAAAAAAGATCCTGGGTTTTCAGACAGTCCTCACTGGTACTCAGAGCACCCTTGTCACACAGAGCGGCATACAGAACACCTCCACCACTCGCCCTAAAGAAGGATGAGGCTGATTAAGTCTCAGGGAGACCCTGCAGGCTTTTGCCAGTGAAATATGAAGAGGTTTTCCAAATCAGAGATCACAAACGCTGATGCTTCTAGTGACCAAACAAGTAAAAAAATAATTTTTAAAGAATAATTAAAACACAACATGTGGCATTTGCCAGGCACTGTCCTGGGTGTTTTACAAATATCAGTTCACTGAATCCTCCTAACGGTTATCTGAGTTCAAAGTTGCCATCTTCAGGATCCTGGGATGGAACAGCACAGGAAGTTTCAGCAGCTTGCCCCGGTCATGAGGGTCAAGGGTGGCCCTCGCTTTCCCTGGCTCTTGGCCTCTCTGAACCACAGTGAAACAGGCTTGACAAAACCCAGGGGGTGTGGGGGACACCACTGTGTTCAGTGCCTTGTCACCACGTGGGACTGAGAGCGCGCTCATCTTCTGAAGAAGCCAGGAATCTAGACTGTTTACAATTTCTCTCTTTAAAACTGTTTGGAATGTTTGAATGCTCGATTTTTAAAACACAGTCAAGGTTAACTCAAAAGAGCTCAGGCTCGGCAAATCACAATTAGAGCCACACTTGGCTGTGCAGCAGAGCCCTCTCAGGTGACAAGCGCCCAGCACGTACATCTCAAGGCCTTCTCTAGCGTCACTGCAAGTGGTTTCAAAAGCTTTGTCCCTCTGTTAGAAAAAGACGAGCAACCAGGGAGCTGCCACAGTCGCCTCTGCCTGTCTGTCCTTCTGTCAGCCCCACATTCTCACAGGCCATATTTCGGGTCCTTGAAGTTACTGGGATCTCTCCCACACCCAGAGATTGGACCTGGGGCTCCCTCTGCCTGAAATCAATCGTCTCTCCTTTCCTCACTGGGTCTTAGCTGCATGTCGCTTCCTCCAGGAAACCCCTGCCAGCACCCCTCATGACCTCACTAGGGAACGCACCTGATTGCGTCTGGAGCATTGTGTACTCCGCTTACCAAAACGCAGGTGCACCTGTATTTCATCTGCTCTGCCGCCTGGACGTATCTCTCCCCAGGCTAGGATGCTGCAGAGCAGAGGGGAGAGCTGCTTTCTTCCCAACATCTAAAATAGAGGTGCTGAGAAAATGGCTATGACACAAAAGAAGGGATCTGTGTATGAGAGAACAAGTACAGATCCTACAAACATACTTTCAGCAAGTCTATTAGACACCCATGGACACACACACACACAGCAAGTACCTAGACAGAGCAAGAGCGCGGTTAACTCTTTCTTCAAGGCCTAATGTGCCCAGGGCCTTCCAGGCCATCCAGAACTTGAATGCATCTGGTCTCCTGCTGCATTGGATGGACTTGTCACCCGTGTCATAGCTGACATCATAAAATTTATCCTGCTGGAAGAGGTAAGACGCGTTGGCCGAGTAGCATCTCTTAAGAAGGTCCTTTTGGGAAAAAAAAAGAAAGAAAGACAACTTGTGATATTGTCCATTTTTCAAATACGTTTGATTTCAAAAATCACACTCCACCAATGAAACCTCGTATAATATTCTACTGCTGTGGGCCAAAGGCATTTGGTCTGGCTCTGTGACTGACCTGTCACACTAGGTGCGTGTTAACTTTGAGACAAAGACAACTCCTTGTATTTTCAAAAAAACCCCAAATCCTCAGAGTTGAGAATGCTATGTCCATCTTCACACTTGTATTGGTGACTATTAAGAAACTTTAAACGACCATGTCATCATCTGTATGACATCAACATGGGCCAATTACTCCAGATGGGAAAAAAAAACTATCTGTAACTCACTCAAGGTTCCACATTAGAAAAATACCCAACACACTGTATATACCTTATACAATTTCACAGGTGAAAAAAGTAGGCCTTGGGGACTTTGCTGGTGGTCTAGTGGCTAGGACTCCAGACTCCCAGTGCAGGGGCCCTGGGTCTGATCCCTGGTCAGGGAACTAGATCCTGCATACTGCAACTAAGAATTCCATGTCACAAGGAAGATCGAGGATCCTGTGCGCCACAACTGAGACCCAGTGCAGCCAAAGAAATAGAAATTAAACAAACAAACAAAAAAAACTGGCTTTAAAATCCCTTTTTTTCAATTCATATCCATAATGAAAAGGCCAGAATCGACAGTTAACCCAGAGATTTAAAAAAAAAAAAAATCTGAGGAAAGAGCAATGGAAGAGTAAAAAAAAAAAAAAGAACCGACTAAACAGCACCGACAGTTCCCGAGGGTTTGGGGTTTGGTCTCACACTGGTTTCATCTGTAATCAAATTCAATTTACATTTATTGACTGGTTACTTCTCTCTACAGCTTACCCTGAGTGACAATTTGCCCTGTTTATTTCCATTCTACAGCCTTTACTTTGACCTCAAATTATTAGCGTTTAAGCCCTGTTTCCTTCAAGGCATGTGGGATCTAAAACCCCAGGATTCTGAACCGAGCCCTCAGCCCCTGCAACTCCCGCAGCATCTCCACTCCCAGGGAACCGCTACCGGAACCTCCGCTTCCCCAGCATCACGGACTGTTCAGTGTCCCGCAGCCACAAGATCATGCCCTGTCTATATCTTCGTTCACACTGTTTGCTCGACCTTTAATATATTATTATGTATTTCTCTGCTTTAATATATTTGGCACATTCGGAAGAACATACCTAGCATATTTATAAGCTGTCAAGTTTACTAACATCGAATGTGGCTTCCCTCTTTGGGTTCCATCTCAGGTTCTGCTTCCCTCCAGCGTTTTTTCCCTGCCCCTCCTGCCAGACCCCTTTCCTCCTCTCCCCCTTGACTGCATTTGCTTTGGTTCTGAGTCACCCCTACTCAGCGAGCAGCCCTGTATATTCTCTCCTCGAGAACCAAGCAGCTTCTCGACGGCAGGAATCATTTCCTGTCCATGTCCACACCCACAGGGCTTAACATGGCACTGAGCACAAGACCCTCACTAAGCTGTTAGTGGAGGACATGGCTCCCCACGCTCTGTCCCTCTCCCCCAGCATCCTGATGTTTCATATGAACGGAATAAACACAGGCACAGGAACATCGTCCAGACTTTAACAGTGCGGAAGCCCTGGAGAAACTCCCCAGAGTCACAGAGGTCCTAGAAAAAATGATCCCTCCTAAACAGGGAATACGCATTTTATTTTTTCTTAGAGACCACGTATTCACCCATTTAACAAACATTTGGAAATGTGCTTATGATGAATCGGGCACTGTACTTTACAGTGTGCATATCAAACAGAAAACATGTTTTCTAATAGTACGGATTTGTAGTTTAGTGGGAGACTGATGAATAATTCAATGATTATTTTCAATATTTACTTCTAAGAATAAGCTTTCTTTTGTACACATTGTTATATTTAAAATAAAATGCTTTTCCATGAGAGAACATGTTTATTCCATGTACCCATCTGGCTGATCAACAAGTATATAAAGAATAAAGAGAAAATTTCAAGGTATCCTATTCCAAATGAAAGCACACATTTGCTGTTTCTATAACAATATTGGCCTGTGTGGACACTAATTTGGGTATTATTTGCACCAGAAAGTATGATTCAATACGATGCAAAACAATGCATACTGACTATAGTCAAGAACTCCCAAGTCCCACTCATCCACTATCCAAAAGTAAACTGATTTTAAAATAACAAAGGAATGCTTATATGCCTTCAAGCCTGGCTCAGATAGGTAATAGTGATAGACACAGGAGAGGAGGAGATTGCTCCAATGTGATCATTAAGGTAGAAAAAGCACGTATTCTTTAATCTTTAGCTTAATTCTATCATCAATCTCTCAACTATGATCATAGCTGCCACCGCCACATCTCCCTACTCTCAGAGGTCAGGAAATTTGGGTATTGTTTCCATAGCAACTACAGCCTGACCATATATTATGACATTAAAAGGCCACTGCAGCTTAAGGACAAAGCACACATGTGCGCATGCACACGCACACATGCACACACACACACACACACACTTGTACTTGCATCATGAGTACAAATTTCTTTCATCGACCATGAAAGATGCAAAAAAATCCCCACAGCACATGAACACTGGACACATCCCGGGCAAGTTTCAGTGCCTGCTGCTAGTGATTGAAAGGGAGAGGAACCCATCCATCCTGGGAAAACGAATGGCATCACTGTAGGCAAATGGAGGAGCGGAGAGCCCAGAAAGTACATCGAAGATGAGTGATTACCCCGTAGTCGTGACACTGCTGATCTCGCTGCACTGAAAAATCCTCCTGCTTGGGAAGGTCTCACGAACAACTAGAGGCTTGGGACTTCCTTTATTGAAAACAAATGAGAACTCTCCCCGCGAAGTCCCTGCTTTGCGTTTCCGTTTCTGTCCTTGCACTAAAATGGATGAGATGTCTCTAGTTTTAAGACAGACATCGACTAAGAGGATGTTCAGATCTCCAGAGAAAAACAGCACTTTAGAATAAGTGTGGCAAAAGTTAACATTTTTGAAAATAATTAGTCACTGTTGTGCTATTAAAGAGGACTGTGTTTGTCTTGCTCATCTTTATATTCTTAGCCCTGGCAAGACAATAAATACTCGTTATCTCAATTTCAAAGACAAATATTCAATGAGAATGCCGATTGTTCCATATTGTGATAGCATCTCAAACAGTTCTCAGGAATTAGGAGACAATGGGTTAGGACACATACAGTGACAAGTGAAAGAAACGAAGTCAGCAGCTTAAGCACAAAGGAGACTTTTTATAGGCATGTATATTTTAAAATCCAGTCATATATCATATATCAGGCACAGTTGGATTCAGGACTAAACCGGGAATCTATCTTTTCTCTCTTATTCTATTTTCTCATGTGTTGGCCTCACTCTTAAAGCAGAACAGGGGAGGAAGCCTCAGAATGAGGGCTCCCTGTGAGCCCAGAGGGAGGCTCTGTGTGGAGGGCCAGGAGTTAGAGAGGAGGCGGCCTTGGCTGGTGATGGGACCCCTGCAGAGAGAGAGACCAGTGACCTTCCAGCCTCCAGCTCTGTCTGAAGCCAGTGGGCCAGCGAGCGTGGGACACACAGTTCCCAGCAGTCAGGCACCTTTCGGGGCAAAGCAGAAGAAAACTGGAGGGTGAATTACACAATAAAGGGAGAGGACAAATAACGAGCACTCTACAAGAGTCCAGAAACCACAACTCTCCTTTCCACCGAGCACGTAACAGGCCTGAGTGGAGCTAACATTTGCGGAGTCCCCATTGCGTGCCAGGTACTGTGTGTGGGTGAACTCGTAAATCTCATAACAGCTTGAAGAGGTTATTCCATTATGTTTTCAATGCCACTGCAGGTGTATGAAAGCTGCAACCTGGCCTGGTTCAGCTAATGACATAAGATCATGCAGCTACTGAGTGGTACAGCTGGCTTTCAGACTGAGGCTGCTAGGATTCAGGATGCAAACTCTAACCCGTGACACTCTGACATTCTCCTCTCTCTACGCTGGAGCTTAAATACATGTGGAGGAGAACGAAAAGAAAGAAAGTGAAGTTGTTCAGTCGTGTCCGACTCTTTGCAAGCCCATGGACTGCAGCGCACCAAGCTCCTCCATCCATCGGATCTTCCAGGCAAGAATACTGGAGTGGGGTGCCACTTCCTCCTCCAGGGGATCTTCCCCACCCAGGGATCAAACCTGGGTCTCCCAGATTGTAGGCAGTCGCTTTCCCATATGAGCCACCAGGGAAGTTATGCGGAGGAGAGGGCCCCATAAACATTCATGAAGAGCTTTTTGTTTGTTTGTTTGTTTCAATTGGAGTATAGTTGCTTACAGTGTTGTGTTATTTTTTGCTGCACAGCAGAGTGAATCAGCTGTATGTGTACGTGTATCCACTTGTCTTTGGATGTCCTTCCCATTTTGGTCACCACAGAGCGCTAAGTAGAGGGAAAGGGAAGGTACATCCTTTGTAACAGGATGTATCTGCCAGTAACACTGTTGGAGTAGACCACGTTGATAGACTATATTAAAGCTATTATAAGACATCTTAGGGGAATAGGAAGACTTATCCACAGTCTTCATTCTCCAAGCAGTGATGTCTATCTTCTTTGTGAATTGTACCTTTTATCATTAAAAATGTTCATCTTTAAAAAATAAAAAAAAAAAAAAAAGAAGAAGTAAGCCTGACCTTGCTTAGCTATCCTGATGATGTGGGTCTTTATAAGCCCCAGTGTAGTTAGAATGGAAGACACAATAAGTACAGTCCAGGGTGAGAGTGGGCAAGGGCATGCACCAGGGGAACTGAGGGCCAGGAGCCATCAGCTTGTTAGGGGAAGCACACTGATTGAAACCACCCCCCCGGCCAGGCACCATAGTAACCATTTACCTGAGTTATTTTATGACAGGAGGTCCTGGTAAGGGAACTAATAAGCCTCCACCAACCGGAAGAGTTTGGGAAAGGTCAAAAGGAAACACCACATGTCCGATCACCTCCCAGAATCCTTCTCTCTGGGATTCATCTTGGCTGAACAAGGCATGCGCCACCAAGAAGGACTCTTGAGTCAAAATGATTGGCTAAAGACAACCTGGAAATTAATCCTATCACCATAAAACCGGACACTGCAAGCCATGGGACAGAACAGTTCTCCTGGGTTCCCTTATCCTCCTGCTCTCCACCTGGGGGCCCTTTCCCAATAAAATCTCTTACTTTGTCAGCACATGTGTCCCCTTGGACAATTCATTTCCGAGTGTTAGACAAGAGCCCAGCTTTGGGCCCTGGAAGGGGTCCTCCTTCCTGCAACAACCTGGCCAAGTGGAGCTGGTCTGGGGGTCTTCAGTTTCCTTAGGCAGAGGGGGGACAGTGGATGTGCTGACTGACCACTGAGGGGTAGGCTGGGGAGGAGGAAAGAGAGCAAGCCGATGACAACAACGTCAGTGTCATTTTCCATGAAAGGAAGTAGATCAAACTGAATCATGGACAAGGTGGCTGTATTAGGCAGAGCCAGGAAGATTCTGGAAAGAAAATAAAGGAGGAGAAAGAGAACAGAAAGAAGGAAGGGTAAGAAAATGCTCAAAGTTTATCTCTTTGGGGATTTCTTAAGTCTTTCCTTCTTTCTTTTATTCTCCTTTCTTTTCTTTCTGACTTTCAGATGCAAATGGAACATTTTACAAACCCTTAGGAAGGAGAGTCGGTCATCAGAATCACTTGGAGCAACAAAAACCTTTGCCTTCAGTCTTCCCTGTACTCCTGTCTCTGGCGGTGAAACTTCCACCCGATTTCCTAGCCGCATGCAGTCACTGACGACAGTGGCTTGTGTGTTTCATATGCTGCTCAGCTATGTTGTAAGATCCGCACACTTACTGGGAATCTGCTTCAAATGGTAACCAGCTAGGCCTCCACTTCCGGGACCTGCACTCACCGTATGTCTGTGTCATGCCCCACACACAGATGTGTCCGTCTGTCAGACACCTCAGAGCCGGAGTCCCCTCATTCCTGAATTCTTTACACAGACACTTTCCATTTTCCATTAATCCCTCTTTTGGGGATTTATTTAATTCATTTTCTTCCTGCTGTAGTTTTTCTATCCTCAGTTACAGTAGAAAATTATTAAGTCATCTCATGTCACCTCCTTGGAGAAGGAAATGGCAACCCACTCCAGTATTCTTGCCTGGAGAATCCCAGGGATGGGGGAGCC
>SJYQ01007124.1:0-77596 GCA_006410935.1 Redunca redunca
GAGTTCACTCAGACTCACGTCCATCGAGTCCGTGATGCCATCCAGCCATCTCATCCACGGTCATCCCCTTCTCCTCCTGCCCCCAGTCCCTCCCAGCAACAGAGTCTTTTCCAATGAGTCAACTCTTCTCATGAGGTGGCCAAAGTACTGGAGTTTCAGCTTTAGCATCATTCCTTCCAAGGAGATCCCAGGGTTGATCTCCTTAGTAGCCATGATCTCTGGATTTCATAAGATATCTGTTTCCCTTACACTGCTGAATTCAGAGAGTAGTTGTAGGGACATATAACTATAATATGTGTTCTTATTAATAATATTTGAAGAGGAGAAGAATGGAAGACATAAACCAGACACTGAACTGTAGCGGTTTTGGAACCTTGCTGAACAGATGTTGCTAGGGCTCAAAGTGTAAGAAAAATGAAATAAAAAAGCATATCAAATGACTAGTTAATGTTTGACTAGCCCACAGATTTACTTTGTGAAATAGCTATAAAAGCTGCTAAACATTTATAGTCAATTTCTGTGTTTTTCTCATTATTGTAGACCAGTGCTGCTGCTGCTGCTAAGTTGCTTCAGTTGTGTCCGACTCTGTGCGACCCCATAGACGGCAGCCCACCAGGCTCTGCTGTCCCTGGGATTCTCCAGGCAAGAATACTGGAGTGGGTTGCCACTTCCTTCTCCAAGGCCTGAAAGTGAAAAGTGAAGGTGAAGTCGCTCAGTCATGTTGGACTCTTTGCGACCCCATGGACTGCAGCCCACCAGGCTCCTCTGTCCATGGGATTCTCCAGGCAAGAGTACTGGAGTGGGGTGCCATTGCCTTCTCCTGTAGACCAGTGACAGTTAATATTCTAGCACATGCCCTAGAGCATAGTTCTTTATGGTCCTTGGCTTTGGCTTGCAAGAGATCCTTTGATTTTTATCATCTTTGGCCACATCTGAAGTTGGACTTTGGAGAATATGGCTTTTTTTCTGTGGCTGAGCAGTTTTGTCAGTGTGTTTCCTGACCCTGCAAAGGTGGGGACTTAGGAATTGTTTTAAGTTTTGAACAGCTAGACTTTTAGATGATGGTGCTTCTTTGAGTACCTTTCTTTTATTTCCTTGTTAAACGTAATCGACAGTAACTATCACATACTACTCATCGTCTGTCTTCCAGCCTCTTCTCTTAGGGCCATGAATAAGTTCTTTAGCCACATGAACCTAACTAAATGCTCATAAATTCATTAGGTACTTCTCACTTCCAAATTACTGTAGCGACAGTTATATCAAATGTTTTGTTATTCCTTAACACGAATCATTTGTTGAGGTCATGTCTCTGTGTTTCCTCAAAGAGAAAGAGTTTCCATGAGCAGTCTCAGAACAGTTTCCTGCTTCTGGATCCCTGAGCCTGTCTATGTGTGGGGTTCTTGTTAAGGCAGCACCTCACTTGTGATTTATATACTGGTGAAGATAAACTAGATTATGCTGCAGTAATCCACCCCCTGCCACACCAATCTCAGTGGTTTAAGACAACAAACCCGTGTTATTTCTTCCTATGTCATATATTCATTGCATACCCCCTGGGGGTTCTCTGGGCTGCGCCCCATCTGGGACCTATGCTGACAAACAGCCACCGTCTGAGTGTTTTCAGTGACTGTGACAGAAGAAAAGAAAGCCAGGCACGTTGCACAGTAGCTGTTAAACTGTTGCGTGAGACAACCTTATGTGCTTATAGTGTTGAAAAAGCAAGGTATATGGGGTTTCAGTTTATCAGCTCTATTGTAAATTGAGAACTGAATTGTTTCTCATTACCCCTGAAATGTTAAATTGAAGAGTAAATGGTCTTCATGACCACTGAAATGATAAATGTCTAATTCAGTATGATTTTTTTCCCCTAAATTTTTCTTTCTTTAATCTCTTCATTCTTTACTGAAAAGTTCCATTCCTATCCTTATGAGTAATTCTTGCTACTTTTTTTTTTTTCCTGTCTCCTGTTTTGACATAGTGATCTTTTGCTTAAAAGATAAGGAATCTATTTGAAATTAAAATTCTCACCTATACTTGTTGGTATATCTTTACTGTCTAAAAGTATGATGTTTAATATAAAAACTAATTTCCCCAAACTATGTTCTTTTAAATGTAGATAAAATATATCAGCAGTAGAAAAGCGTCCCGAAAGAAGAAATTGTTCAAAAGAAATTTGAAAGTAGCAAAAGTATAAGAAAAGAGAACTGACAGTGGACGCAGAGAACAGCATGGGAGTAAGTACAGCATGAAAGAAGATAAGAAGATGATATATAGACTAAATCTGCGTTCCAAAGATAGAACTGAATTAAAATATGAGTTGAAGGACCTACTTGCTTTTCTAAACTGTTTAAATCCATCAAAAGTTACTAAATGTATATTTGGAAGGAATGTTCTTAAATAGTTTCAGTAGGTATCCTCTAGGGTAGGGGGCCCCAACCTTTTTTGGTGCCAGGGACCAGTTTCGTGGAAAACAAGTTTTCCATGTATGGGGGTGGGGGGCAGGAAGGGTGGTTTCAAGATGATTCAAATGTATTACATTTATTATGCACTTCATTTCTATAATTATTATATCAGCTCCACCTCAGATCGTCAGGTATTAGATCCCAGAGATTGTGGACCCCTATTCTAGAGGATTTAAAATAAAAAGAATATAGACATATATTTTGGATCTCATTTTCATGTTAGTGGTTTTAATTGCTACTTGAGTATTAATTGTAAATCCACTCTAGGTAGAGAATGATGAAATGCCCTGTTTAAAAAAAATGGATTGAGTAATGTTTGAGAATTAATTTTAGAATCCTTAGAAATGACGGCTTAACACACACCAGTAAGTGGGGCTTCCCTGATGGTTCAGTGGTAAAAATCCACCTGCAACGCAGAAGATGCAGGAGACTCAGATTGGATCCCTGAAGTTGGGAAGATCCCCTGGAGGAGGAGATGGCACCCCACTCCAGTATGCTTGCCTGAAAAATCCCATGGATAGAGGAGCCTAGTGGACTATACAGTTCAAAGGTTCACAAAGAGTCAGACACAACTGAGCACACACAAACACCAGTAAATAGCTATTAAACATAATATACTTACTGTTGTGTTTTCCAGATATCTTTGGTATCTTTTGTATCAAAAATTAATAGTATTAAATCAATGTCATTATATATCATCCCCTCTCACATTTGTACAAGAAGGAAATAGTAAAGTATTAGCAAAATCAAACCTGAGATATTATTCTTTTTACAGATTTTACTTCATTCATTCATTTAACAAATTCCTGGGGCACAACTTTGCCGAATACCTACGCTTACCAGGTATTGTCCTGGGCAACAGAACACAGCAGTGAAAAAAATAGATTCTCCTGTCCGTATACAGCCGCAGCTGATGATGTCTTCCAGTTGCAGTGTGTTTCGAGCTGGCATCTCTTTTGTCATGATGTGCATTTTTTATACATCAGCAGTAGACTCTCCAGAGCTGAGTCCTCAGACATTCTTCAGTACATTGCAACCAGGAAAAGCCACCTTAGTTTATTTTTGTCAAGCTGGTAAGTATTTTTTATATTTTAATATGATTTTTGTGATGTTTCTATTGGTGTTTAATCATTATGCTCAGAGAGAACTTATTGTCAGGATTAATAAAATGTGCTTTAAAGCTGCTACTGTGATATGCCTACCTAGGTTTGAATCCTGACTTTGCTTCTTCACCTGTTGTGTGGCCTGGGTCAAGTCACTTAATCTCTCTGTGTGTCTTTTTTGTCATTCATAATGAGGAAGTAGTGTGTGCTATAGTGTGTGCTTTATAAATTTGTTGTGACAATTAAGTGACTTAGTTCATGTCCCTAATCCATAGCAAATACTAGGTGAGAATTAGCTATGAGTAATCTCATTTCATCATCATTTCTAAAAGTAAACATTTTGATATCTTTAGCATGTAAATATTTTTAAAGTGTTTTAAAACTTTAAATATAGTAATACTGATGCTTAAGTTTAATACTCTGCTTTAACCATACTGTTAATTATACTGAATCAATTAATACAGCTATTGAACATAAACTGATCATTGTCACGGTTCTATTAAAATTTCTCATGCCTTAAAAAATACTATTCTTGGAATTAGTAAGTGAATTCATATATTTGTTGGCTCCCTTATAGGGCTTTTCTGGTGGCTTAGAAGGTAAAGAGTTTGCCTCCAATGCAGGAGACCTGGGTTCGAACCCTGGGTTGGGAAGATCTCTTGGCAACCCACTCCAGTATTCTTGCCTAGAGAATTCCATGGACAGAGGAGCCTGGCGGGCCACAGTCCATAGTGTCACAAAGAGTCAGGCATGACTGAGTGACTAACACTTTATTATAATTAGGATTTGAAAATGGTATGTTAAAATCATTTTGAAATTTTTGTACATGTGTGTTGTGTATAGTATTAAACTTGGAAAAATAATGGCAACTGTTCCATTTAAACATTTATTTGTCCAGTTTATGTTTAGAAAGCTTTTAAGGTCACAAAATGAAAATATTTCATGATAAAAATATTAGAAATAAGAATAATGAGGCAATAGGAAATAGGGTACAAAAATATGTAATTGGGTTTGTTTAGTTACTTATTTGTTGTTGCATAGTAGTTGAGCAAACTAATATATTTCTTTTGCAGTTTGCAGCTTTTGGCTTTAGTTTTAAAAATTCATTTTTCCTAAGGGGCAAGTCATAAAACATTCATAAAACATTTCTTATTTTAGAGTCTCCAAGAACTTCTATGTTTCTTGAAGAACTGAATGAGGCTGCTAAACCTCTCCAGGACTATGGAATTTCAGTAGCAAAGGTAAAAACATATTTATGGTAATAAATTATTAGTGACAAACATTTTACAGCTGTGTGACCTAAGAGTGAGTATCTAAAAATAATATGTTGTTCACATCTTTTTTCAAACTGGAAAAATATTTTTTCTATCTTTTTTTTTTATAAGAATAAGNTTTTTTCTATCTTTTTTTTTATAAGAATAAGCAGAAATATAGATGGTTCCAAATTATTGTACAAATTAGTACAAATACAGAGGGAAAAGCTATTTAAAATTCTTAGAGCTTTATTTTGTAAAGCATTCTTTTGGTGCTGTAGTGTCATTTTTTTCAGCCTTGTATATAGGCTCTTTTTGTTTTGCCTAAGAAATATATCATAATAGATGTTCATAACTATTAAAACATTTGTATTAGCACAAACTGAGGTATCAAAATTGAAGTAATTGAAGTGTGTGTTTTGTTTATTCTTTCATATTCTATCTTTATAATTGCTTATGTTGTGGTTGTCATATTTATTTTTAGAAAAGTGTTAAGACAACCTAATTTGAAATTACATATTTAATTTCTCAAAAAGTGTTCAAACTTGCTGTGGAGTATTATGGAAAATTTCCAGATGCATCATTGTTTAAATAGCTTCATGAGCCTTTCATTTAGTTTAAACTTCGAATTTCTACCTCAGAAAGTGGAATGATTAATTACCCAATGATTATTAAATTCTTTCAGATTAGTGTCTCCCTGACTTTCTGTGTACATTTATTCTTTTCTAGTTCATTAACCTTCCTCCTTTGAGAGATGGCTACTGTCTCTCTTGATCCCTGAAGCTTGAGTTCCCAGGGCAGGAAGCATAGAAAAGTTAACTGACTGTGACTTTTAAAGGGAAACTCTTCACTCTCACCACAGAACACTTCTGACACCAAATATGTGTGTTTTCCACACCAAGCAGATCTGACACCAACAACCCAGCATTAGCACAGACCCCTCAGGGGAAGGGTACAGTCCTCTGAGATTGCTCTCACTTCGGATGCCAATCACAGGGAGTGAGAAGATCCCCAGGTTTCCTACGACTTCTATAGAACTTGGCTACAAATGGGGGTTCTCACAGCCCCATCCTCAGGGTCCATAATTGGCTACAGTGACTCACAGAACTCAGGGAAAGACTTTCCTTACCTGTTACTGGCTTCTTATAAAGGAAATCTCAGGAACGGCCAGGAAGAAATACATGGGCAAGATCTGGAAGAGTCTCAAGTGCAGGAGCTGGGAAGTGGGGCTGAAAGTTACCACTCTCTAATCTTGCCTTTTGCTGGCAACCAGCCCCCTTCCTGAAGCTATCTAGGGGCCCCAACAGCCAGTCATGTCATTTGCATACAGACAGACACTGTTATCACTACCAGAGATTCCAGGGGTTTTAGAAACTCTTATATTTGGGGTTAAAGAACCAAATATTAGAACAAAAGATACTCCTACCACTCCATCATTCAGGAAATTACAGGGTGTTAGGTGCTTCCCTAGCGGCTCAGTCAGTAAAGAATATGCCTGCAATGCGGGAGACCGCCGCAATGCGGGAGACCTGGGTTTGATCCCTGGGTCAAGAACATCCCCTGGAGGAGGAAATGGCAGTCCACATCAGTATTTTTGCCTGGAAATCCCATGGACAGAGGAGCTGGTGGGATACAGTCTCTGGGGTTGCAAGCATCAGACAGGACTTAACAACTGAACCACCATAACCACCGCCAGAGCTCCGTGTCAGAAACGAGGGGTAGAGACCAAATATATATTTCTTATTATATCATAGTTATATTCCTTGGAGAAGGAAATGGCAACCCACTGCAGTATTCTTGCCTGAAAAATCCTGTGGATAGAGGAGCCCGATGGGCTATAGTCCAAAGATCACAAAGAATCGGACACGACTAAGCATGCATGTATATACCTTAAAAAAAAATGTTTTTTTAAAAATGTAAGTTTTCTTTGTATAGAGGTCTCAGGGTCTCGATTAACTGTGAACCAGTTTATTCTCTAGAATGGTAATGGCGCTCAAGCTTTGAACAAAAATTCAGATTTAGAAGCAAAATACTGGGTTGGTATGACACTCCAAAGGGATAATCATACTGTTTCTCTAGCAGTCAGTAAACTAATGACTAGTAACTATGTGTCTGCTAACTGGAGTAGAATATGAAGGTTCATGCCTAAAGATCACAACAGTTCATAAAGGTTTTATAGTTGAGGACTTTAAGTTATGTGGAAAGGAAACCATGGTGAAAGAGATAGACCTAGGCCTTGAGTACCTAGCTCAGTCCCCGGTAGATAGCAGATACTCAGTATTGTTTATGAGACAGAAACGAGCTCACTGTTATTTAGTCTCTTCTTGGACTGTAGACTTAGAAAATATTCGCAACCTAAAAGTTGAGAGTTATGTTTTCTTAGGAGGGACTTTTTAGGACTTAAAACCCAGGAGCCAGCATCCCAAGTAACCCTGAGAGAAGAGCTCTGAGGAGTTGACAGGGGCAACCAGATTTTGTAGGAGTTTTGCCAAAAAGAGCAGGTAGTTTGAATGTCAAAATTGATTGCTATTAATTAAAGGAAAGTCAGATATCTCAAGTTAAGGAATTTAGGGCTTTTTCTGTGTATGGGAATATGCAAGAGTCCAAGCTCACTGAAATCATTCCTTTGATATGTACCTCAGCTATCTGGTGCCGGTATTCTATATTTTCACATCCTGAGTTTTCTCAGGGCTCACCTTCGGTGGTGACTGCCATCACTGATGACCGTGACATCCTATGTTTACTGATATGGCAGGAAATACTCCATTTCTCAAGATAAGAAAATGACTAAGATCTTTTTCTTTGGAGAGTAGATATCCAAAACACATTCACAGACCTTTTTTTTTTTTTTTTTCTGGTTATGCTGCACACCTTTGGGAATCTTAGCTCCCTGACCAAGGATTGAATCTGGGCCCTTGGCAGTGAAAGCTTGGGAGTCCTAACCACTGTACTGCCAGAGAATTCCTGCAGACCATTTTAACAACTGGCAGAACTTGGTCATTATAAGAGGTACAAATAAAATGCTGTAGAGGTTTAAAAGGAAGAAATCTTACAGGATTATCGAAGTGGATGTCATATTATGGTGTTGGGTAAGACTTCACAAAAAGTAGCATTTTGAGATTGTCTTCAAAAGTTAAGATTTGTTTAGGCAGATGTAGATGAAGAAAACACTAAATTATAAATGGACTAAATGTTCCAATTAAGAAAACGATTTTCAGGCTGGGAGCAATAACCAAACCCAATTGTAAGATATTTAGAAATGCATCTTCAAGGCTTTAGAAACTCTCAAAGTAAATAAAGTAAAAATACTATATCATGCAAATAATAACCAAAAGAAAGCTGGTGTGACTGTATTACTTTATCAATGTAGATTTAAAAGCAAAAAACCTTTAGGTCATCTTTTATCTATCATAACCAATCCATTAATAAGTTCTTCAGGTTCTACTTCCCTGGTAGCTCAACTGGTAAAGAATCCGCCTCCAATGAAGGAGACCCCGGTTCAATTCCTGGGTCCGGAAGATCCGCTGGACAAGGGATGGGATATCCACTCCCGAATTCTTAGGCTTCCCTTGTGGCTCAGCTCGTAAAGAATCTGCCTGCAATACGAGAGATCTGGGTTCAATCCCTGGGTTGGGAAGATCCCCTGGAGAAGGGAAAGGCTGCCCACTCCAGTATTCTGACCGGGAGAATTCCATGGACTGTGCAGTCATAGGGTTGCAAAGAATCAGACACGACTGACTGACTTTCACTTTCACTCAGGTTCTACTATCAAAACCATGCATACTTGACCGCTTCTGGTATCTTCATTTCCATATCTTGTCCAAACATCCTCACTTCTCCTCTGGGAAACCACAACAGCTGCCTGTTTGGCCTTTCTCCTTTCACTTTTGTCTCACCAAACCCTTCTCCACATGTAAGCAAATGTATCAGATCTCAGAAAGGCTTCCCATTACAGTTGTGTTAAAATCGAAACTCCTCTTTGGATACTGACTTCCTCTTATCTCACTTTCTGTTCCTCCCCCTTCCTTAGTTTATTCCTGACACTTGCTAGTTGTCTTTTTGTTACTTGAACCTGCTAGATGTGTATTTCCATAAGGCCTTTGCAGGTATTTCCCCCTCATCTCTTCCACATATTTATATATTTGCATCCATCACTCCGTTACTTCACTTCTTTGTTCACATGTTACATCCTCAGAGAATCCTTCTTTGATGAAGGTAAGGCTTCTTTAGGTAAGCCTTCTTACCTAAAATGTCCTGTCATACAGTATCCCCATAGTAAGTTTTTTTTTTCCTTCATAGTACTTAACATTACATATTATTTAGTTTTTAAATGGTCTATCTCTGCTTTTAGAATATGAGTTCTAAAGAGAAAGATTTTAATTTGAAACCTAACTGTGTTCCCAATGAAGAGAATAGTGACTAACATATGATAGGTGTTCAAATGTGTTTTGAGTGAGTGAACGCACAAATCTGTTATCATAATATCAACCATCCCCTATGCTCTGACTTAAAAAAACTTTTTTTTAATTACAGTAAAATTCATGGCTTTTGGATATGACTATACTCTGACTTTTAATTCTGGTTCTCTATTCCTCATATCTTTTCAGGGTATCAGTTCTCTTTTAGTAGCTGTTTGAAAAATAAAACAAATGTAGCTTTTCCAGTTGTCACGGTGCTTCCTCAAACTCCATTAAAGTTAACCTGAAAACAAAACCAAAAACAATCCAAAAACCCAGTAAAAAAAAAATGCAAATTTAACAGAATCTGAAACAAAATACTAACTGTTCCTCCAACCTTAGTTTTGGTAAGTTATGTTGTGGGCAACCCATTTGCCCTATCTGACAGCCTCTTCGTTCTCTCTTTCCTTCCCCTCTGTGTCCCATGGTGCGTATTATATGCTCAGTCTTCTTAGTTTTACTCTATTTGTGAAAAGTCTCTTGAACCTCTTCTGTCCTTTTCTGCTTTACTTCAGGCCCCCATCATCCTTGACCTGTGAAAGTGAAAGTGTTAGTCGCTTAGTGGTGTCCCACTCCTTGCAACCCTATGGACTGTAGCCTACCAGGCTCCTCTGTCCATGGGATTCTCCAGACATGAATACTGGAGTGGGTTGCCATGCCCTCCTCCAGGGGATCTTCCTGACCCAAGGATCCAACCTAGTCTCCCACATTGCAGGTGAATTCTTTACGGTCTGAATCACCAGGGACGCCCTTCTTGACCTGTGGTGGTGGTGGTTTAGTCGCTAAGTTGTATCTGACTCTTGCAACCCCATGGGCTGTAGCCTGCCAGGCTCCTCTGGAATTATCCAGGCAAGAATACTGGGGTGGGTTGCCATTTCCTTCTCCAGAGGATCTTCCTGACACAGGAATTGAACCCAGGTCTCCTGCATTGCAGGCAGATTCTTTACCGACTGAGCTACAAGGGAAGCTTTGACCTGTACCAATGTGATATTCTGTCAACTGGCTTCCTTGCCTTTGTGCTCTCATGCCTTCCGTTTCATCTGCATGTTGCTGCCAGGATCGTCCTCATGTTTTTCATGTAGAGTCTTCATCGTAAGCTATCAAGAGTGTTGTGGCTGCTCTGCAGTCATCAGGGACTCAGACTCGTTCTTTCTGTTGCACCATCCTTAGCAAGGGTTTCTCCTTTAAGGATGCTTTATGGCCCATGATGACCGCTGGTGCCTACCTGTCTTGTTAGGTTTTTTTCTTTGTCAGCAAGGAGTGGGAAGAGCATGAGTATCAGAGAACCTCCTTTAAGACCCTTCTGCTAAGCTGCTAAGTTGCTTCAGTCGTGTCTGACTCTGTGCAACCCCATAGACGGCAGCCCACCAGGCTCCGCCGTCCCTGGGATTCTCTAGGCAAGAATACTGGAGTGGGTTGCCATTTCCTTCTCCAATGTGTGAAAGTGAAAAGTGAAAGTGAAGTCGCTCACTCGTGTCTGACTCTTAGTGACCCCATGGACTACAGCCTACCAGGCTCCTCTGTCCATGGATTTTCCAGGCAAGAGTACCGGAGTGGGGTGCCATTGCCTTCTCCGAAGACCCTCCTAGGAATGCCAAACCTGACTTCTCCTAACATTATGTAGCTATCCTTAACTTTTGGGGGAGTCTGGAAAAGTCTTTTAATGGGGGCACTTGCTATTAGTGACATTCTGTTAGTGAAGCACAAAGAGTGAGATGGATTTATGGTGGGGAACCAGCAGTATCTGTCATACCTGTGTTCCAGCTACTGAGATGCTTCTGTGGTTCCAACTTACCATTCACTTCTCTGTTTCCTGGCTTTTGGCCATGATTTTTTTGTCTTGCCTTTATTTTTTCCTTCCTTTTCTACGTCATTGCCTCCTGCTTCCTTCATAAGATTGAATTGAATTGTGTATGATTAAATATAACTCTTTGGTATAGAAACTTTTCTCTGGGTTTCTTTCTCTGGGTTCCCTCAAGCAGTTGAATAAGTGAGCAGTTACAGCATATAAACCAGGAAAAAAAGTAAAGTAAGAAATGTGATCTGGAGATACACTGCACTATTTAACTTTCCTTTGTGTTTCCCTAACCAAGAAACTCTGCCATTTGCTCTACACTCTTTTAAGTGTTAAATATAATCTTTTAAAGGTTAATTGCGTCACAGAAGAAACATCGAGATACTGTGGAAGTGAAAAGGATTTGATGAAAGCATATTTATTCAGGTAAACTAGTGTTTTTCCACTGGGATGGATAAATATAAAGCTATACCTCTGAAATATTCAAGTATACAAAATGTCACGAAGCCAGAAGGAAGCTCTGTGTAGTGGGGATCATATGAAGCCTAGCAAAAAAGTCTAAGTAATAGATTTGTTACCTCCACTTTGGCTTCCTAATCTACAGATTGAGGAGTATGATACTTAACTGTCAGGATTGTTTTGGATATTATATGAGAATCTTATGTAAGCTTTGACTGCAAATGCCTGGTAAGTAAGCACTTAGCATATGTAATGTTCTAAGTAGATATGTCAGGTTAGGTGTGAAATAAATGTCTTACTACTTTATTTTTGAGGGGTCTACAGATTTCCAGGTTATAGATTTCTCCATACTGGGGTCTGCTAATCTCAGTCAGCAAACCCTTGGGATTTGGCCTAGGAAGTAGGGACAGGTCCTTTCTCCTCCGGGACCTGCTGCTAAGGACCCCCCTTTGTCTCTTCTGCTTGTCTCCTTCCCAGCCCGTTTGGGGCATCTGTGTATGCTGTGAGACAGGGAGGCTGGGACTCAGGTTTTTTCCCAGTCTTTTTGCCAACCACAGAGCCTATGCTTTTCAAAGTGAGCCTGTCTGGGAGGCGTGTGTAGCAAGTATTTGAGTGTGTGTTATGACCACTGCTCTGGTGGGTGCATCGGATAGTGGATAAGACACAGGTTCTAACATCACAGAACTTCCAGTCAGTGTGTTAGGGCCACAAGTGAATTGAATGCTAAGGAGATCTTTCTGTAATGCTTTACAGGGGCAACATACCACTGAGAGAATTCCCAACGGATACCTTGTTTGACGTGGATGCTATCGTTGCTCATGTTCTCTTGTAAGTTCAGGGGGCACTTGTTCACTTACTCATTGGTTATTTATCTATTGATTTCATTTTAGACAATTGCAATCCATTGTAATACTTTAGGGCCTTAACATTATATTTGTAAGCATCAGTTTTATACATATTGCTTGTCTGTTTTCCCACGTAGTGAAGTGAAAGTTGCTCAGTCTTGTCTGACTCTTTGCGACCCCATGGACTAAATAGTCCATGGAATTCTTCAGGCAAGGATACTGGAGTCAGTAGCCTTTCCCT
This sequence comes from Redunca redunca, assembly GCA_006410935.1. Taxonomy (NCBI): domain Eukaryota; kingdom Metazoa; phylum Chordata; class Mammalia; order Artiodactyla; family Bovidae; genus Redunca; species Redunca redunca. The sequence continues at coordinate 12,616 of SJYQ01007124.1, forward strand.
TCTCCAGGGGATCTTCCCAACCGGGGATCAAGCTCAGGACTCCCATATTGCAGGCAGATTCTTTACCAGCTGAGCCACAAGGGAAGCCTGTTTTCCCATGTAGGGTATTTATAATTTCTTGAACGGCAAAGCATACAGAAACATGGAAATATTCTGCAAGTAGGAAATGGTACAACATGGCCACCTGGGTCATACTATTGCTCTTGCCTTTGATTCTGTCTGTGGAGTGAAGATTTTACCAGGTCAGAAGCTCATCTTTGCTATTCCCACTAGGGTTTTTGAAGTGTCTAGCCTCCTTTTCACCCCTGCCTGATTTTTTTTTCTGGAGTCTGTAGCTCTGTGTCTGCTCAGTAAGTACAGAAGCATTTCAGATATCCTCAGCACATATTGAATGTTTATTGAGTAAGTGAATCTAATTTAACTCTCCTAGCATGGAATCATTAGGCCTGGGATTCAAACTCACCTGGAGTCCATTCCTCCTCAAATGAAGCAGTAATATCTTTGGTGACAGAGCTAACAGCTATGACTTTTCAGGACATGACTTTGCCTGGACTTTTTCAATTTAACATTTACTGTGGTTCTTTTGCCACTGAGACCTTTTCTGACATTGAGTATCTTGTTTTGTGCGTGGCTCCCATCTTCCTTCTCTTCTACCTGATTTTCACAAAAATGAGACTTTGGGTGAAATTTCGTGTTAGTTGCTCAGTCATGTCTAACTTTTTGTGACCCTATGGACTGTAGCCCACCAAACTCTGTCCATGGGATTTTCCAGGCAAGAATACTGGAGTGGGTTGCCATTGCCTTCTCCAGGGGATCTTCCCAACCCAGGAATCAAATTCACATCTCCTGTGTCTCCTGCACTGCAAGCAGATTCTTTACCCGCTGATCCATGAGGGAAGCCCTGGGTGAGAGTTAAGTTATAGGACATTCTCAACTTCAAGGGTGAAAAGGTGCGTTTATCACATGTTTCAGTACTAGTATTAGTGAATAGTCTTTAGAAATCTCTGCTGTGAACCCTGAGGCCTGTGGCCTGAACAGCCAGTTGTAAGTGATAAGAGATGCTCTTTTGAAGAAGGAATTCCAAAGAGCTCCTGGGCTGTCCCAGGATAAAGAAGGGATGGATAGCTTGATAGTGGGGGTGATAAAAAGCTTAGCAAAAAATTCAAGTTATAGATGTATTAGTTCTCAAGAAGCTTACTCATTTATCCTCTTTTTACAGTGGACACCCAATGACTATCTTTGACCCAGAAATAAGGGTAAAGAATCAGAGAAAGGTTCTTTAAGGGATGGGGGAAGGGATACCAAGGTTGTCTTTGACAAGTTTGACAGCAAATTCTGGAGCAGCAGATTCACGCTAGCTCCATGACAAAGGTGGTTTTGAAACTATTGAGCAGTAGATGTGGAGAGGCTGCCCGAGCTGGAGACCCTGCTACCTGAACTGGGTAGCCTGTGGGGCTTATGTCATTCAGTCCTGCTGTGGTGTCCTATTCCTTTGCTGTACAAAAGCTGATTTATACAACACTAATACCACAAACGGCTTCCCTGATGGCTCAGAGGTTAAAGCGTCTGCCTCCAAGGCTGGAGACCCGGGTTCAATCCCTGGGTCGGGAATATCCCCTGGAGAAGGAAATGGTAACCCACTCCAGTACTCTTGCCTGAATCCCATGGACAGAGAAACCTGGTAGGCTACAGTCCACAGGGTCCCAAAGAGTTGGACATGACTGAGCGACTTCATTTTCACTTTCAATACCACAAATAGAGTATTCCCCAGGGTCTTGCTATGTACCAGATACTTGTAAGGCATTGGAGATGCAAAACAGAATAAGATACAGTTCCGTCCTCTAAGAATTTAGCATTTTGTTGAAAAGACAGATGTATAAATAGAAAACATTATATAGTAAGTGAAATAGAGCTTCATAAGGGCTTAAAGGTCAACAGGGTAGAGAATATTTCCTTGGGTCTAGAATGAGGGTGGATATTTGGTAAGAAGCCTTCCTGCAGGAAGCATTTGGGGTGGGTCTTAAAGGATAAACAGGGGTTTGCTCAGTGAAGAAATGAAAGGTGGAAGAAGTAGAGGGAACTATGAGCCCAGGCAGGGAGGTCAAGGTAGTTTGGAGAGGGTAGTTTTTACTGCGTTTCAAATGTATGTAAGGTGACAGCAGAGAAGTTGGCATAGGGTCAGCAGAGGGGACCTTTGTTTACCATGAGAAGGAATTGAGGCTTTGGGGTAGCCAGTGAAGGGTGAGGAGGCCAACTTTGGGCCACAATCCTTGTGGGATCTTCCATGCCCAACCACACAGGCAGCTGCAGGCGTTGTCCAGCAGGCCTTGTCCGGCAGGCCTCATAGAGGGAAGGTGCCCACTCACATCAGAGATAGGAGCCAGCTCTTTGGGGCTCCTTGAATGAGATGACTCCTGAGCCCAGTGGCTCTGGCCTGGAGCTTTTCTGTGGTTTAGGAAGGGGGAATGGAGCTTGTGGAGTTAGTGTCTCTCCTCACTTTTTGCCTCTAGCACTGTCCCAGTGAGTAAATAAAGGCTTGGTTGTGACTTTTACTCTTTGTCCTAATTGACCTGATTGTTCAGCAGAAGGTTGTAGGCAGTAAGAGATGTGATCAGATTAGCACTTAAGAGCTCTTTCTGATGGGTGAGAGACAAATCCATGGGATCCACATACATGTAGACACCATTGTGTGGCCATTGTAGAATCTAGGGAAATATAGCAAAGAGGAGGTTTCTTTTTAATGGTGAGGAGGTGAAATTTTTAAGAAATACTTATTTGTTTGGTTGTGTTGGGTCTTAGTTTTGGCACAAGGGGTCTTTGTTGTGTCCTGTGGGATCTTTTGTTGGGGTGCACAGACTTTCTAGTTGTGGAACAGAGTCTCCAGAGTGTACAGGCTCAGTAATTGAGACCATGGGCTTAGTTGCCCCGCAGCCTATGGGACTCTCAGTTCCCCAGTCAGGGATCAAATCTGCGTCCCCTGCATTGCGAGGCAAATTCTTAACCACCAGGCCACCAGGAAAGCCCTCTGCTGCTGCTGCTGCTGCTGCTAAGTCGCTTCAGTCAGGTCCGACTCTGTGCGACCCCATAGACGGCAGCCCACCAGGCTCCCCCGTCCCTGGGATTCTCCAGGCAAGAACACTGGAGTGGGTTACCATTTCCTTCTCCAATACATGAAAGTGAAAAGTGAAGGTGAAGTCGCTCAGTCGTGTCTGACTCTTCGAGACCCCATGGACTGTAGCCTACCAGGCTCCTCCGTCCATGGGATTTTCCAGGCAAGAGGACTGGAGTGGGTTGCCATTGCCTTCTCAGAAAAGCCGTCTAAGAGGTGAAATTAACTGAACTTGGTAGCGATTAATTTGAATAATCTCTGATCTCTTCTTTTCCTTCCTTCCCTCCTACCCCAAATCTGATCTGATCACCATCTGAGATAGGCAAAGGAAGAAGGGCAAGGTTACAGGAAAAAATGAGTCTAGGTTAATAAGTCGGTTGCTCATCTTATCTGAGTCTCAAGTAGGCAGTTGTAGGAATTTGCATTCCTAAGGAGTGTTGTCAACATGTAGGTCATCTAGGGAGCATTCTAGGACAGTACAAACATATAGAGGAAGAAGAAACTGGGCAGAAAAAAAGAAATATCAGGAAAGTAGAATGCCAAAGAGGCAATGTCCTCATTTTTGTTTAAAGTATAAGAAAAATGACTTGTGGAATACAGTACTTTACAAAAATTTTCAGTAATGATATTTAGAATCTTGAAGAACTGTGCTAAATAAATAGTATGCCGTATCAGAGCTGTACTTTTTTTTTTCCTCCACGAGGAAGGAGAATGCCTCTTAGCCATCATTCTACTTCTTTGTGCTAAGAGCATCAGTTTGAAATACCCAGTTCCTGGCAAGCAGTTCCTCTCTTGTACTCTTTTCATTTGCATACTGTTCATAGAATTGAAACTGAACTTGTTGCTGGATATTTTTTGCCCATTTTTCTATTACATTTTGAACTTTAATTCTTATTAATTTCAATGTATCCATCATTATTTATCAAACTGTATATTTTCCTGTTTGTCATTTATCTTTTGAATTTCCCTATTTTTTAAAAAAATATTATCAGGTCAAATTTATCTTTGCTCTTTTGACTTCTGGATTTAAGTTGTACCAAGTTTTCCCTTTGGCTTTTGTTACAAAGGAATTCACTTAAAAACTTAACAGATTATTTTTTAGAGCAGTTTTAGGATTACAGAAAAGTGAACAGACAGTACAGAGAATTCTTCATTTCTCCTCTGTACTCAGTGTCCTCTGTTACCATATTACATTGGTGTGGTACCTTTGTTACAGTTGATGAATTGATACTGACACATTATTATTAACCAAAGTGCATACTTTTTATTAGGATTCATTCTTTGTTGTGTAGTTGTGTGTATACAAATGTATAATGACATGTATCCATCATTATTTATCAAACGATAAGTTTCACAGCCCTAAAAATCCCCTGCACTCCTCTTAGTTATCTTTCTCTGCCACTCCCCAACCTCTAATCTTTTTACTGTATAGTTTTGCCTTTTTGAGGGCCATATAGATAGAACTGTAACCCAGAAAAAGGGCTCATGTGTCAGAGCTTCAAAGAAAGCCAAGCTCTGATAGTGAGTGACTGCAGCAAAGTAAGGATTTATTGCTGAGCAAGTGAGTGGGAGACAAACCTCAGGTCCATTCCAATTTGGTCTCTGAGTTAGGAGCTGGGGGAGAAGAACAGAGAAGCTGGGGTTATTCATTGTCTAGTGATATTTCTGTGACAGTTCTTAGTTGTAGTTTCAGAAGTCAGGATACCTACAGTTTACTAACATCTGGTTGGGTAGACCATGACCCTGGAGGGGCGGGGAGGGGGGAAGGTCTGATAGCTCATCCTGCCCTGGAGAAAAAACCTGAGTCTGTACCTTAATGATAAGTTATCCATGACAGCAATTTTAGTATGTTAACAATGTTATAGACAACAGCAACTTTAGTCATCTGACTGTTGATTACTGTTCAGTTAGCACAGGGTTGAGGTCAGAGGGGACAAGAAAGGAATACATTTTGGATATAGAAGTTAATCATAAAGTTGTTAGGGGGACTTGATTTTAGAGGGGGCTCGGTTTCAGAATCATACAGCATGTACCCTTTTCAAATTGGCTGCTGCATATAATTAGCAGTATGTTTTAAGATTCCTGCATGTCTTTTCATGGCTTGGTAGCTCATTTCTTTTTTTATTGCTGAGTAATATTCCATTGTATGGATATATCACTGTTTATCTCTTCACTTGTTGAAGGACATCTTGCTTGCTTCCAAGTTTTGGCAGTTATCATTAAAGTTGCTATACAGCTCGTGTGTAGGTTTTCTCTATTGATGTGGTTTTTCAGCTCATTTGGGTTAAATCTTTGGGGTGTGATTTCTCAATCATATTTTAAGACTGATTCAGTTTGTAAAAAACTGCCAAACCATCTCCAAACTCTATCATTTTGCATTACCACCTACGTTGAATGAGTTCCTGTTGCTACACATCCCCACCAACATTTGGTATTGCTAATTTTCTTCTTTCTCTTTTTAACTGTAGCTATTCTATTAGGTGTGTAGTGGTATTTCCTTTTAATTTGCAATTTCCTAAGGACATATAATATTGAGTATCTTTTAATGTGCTTATTTGACATCTGTATATTTTCTTGGTGGGATATCTGCTTAGATCTTTTGCCCATATTGTAAATGCTTTTTTTTTTCTCATTATTGAGTTTAAGAGTTCTTTTATATATTTTGGATACAAGCCCTTTATCAGATATATATATTTTGCAAATGATTTCTCCCAGTCTGTGGCTTGTTCTTCATTCTCTTAATAGTGTCTTCTGTAGAGCAGAAATTTTTAATAATAGTGAAATCCAGCACTACAATTTTTTTTTCATGGATCATGCTTTAGGTTGTATCTAAAAATTCATTGTCAAATCCAAGGTCACCAAGATTTTCTTGTATGTCCTACATTTAGGTCTCTGCTCCATTTTGAGTTATTTTTTGTGAAAGGTGAATAGTCAGTGTCTAGGTGCACTTATTGGCATGTGGATGTCCAGTTGCTTTAGCACCCTTTTTTGAAAAGTCTAGCCTTTTTCCACTAAATTGCTTTTGCTCCTTTGTCAAAGATCAGATTCTATTTATATGGGTGTATTTCTTCTTAATGTCTTAATGGTTCATTTTTACATTTAAGTCTTTGCTTGTTTGGAATTTAACTAGGTGAATTGTATGAGCAATGAATTTAGCTATATAGTAATCAGGTGGCTAAATAGTTATACCACAGAACTGAGATTAATCTCAGTTTTCAAGATGCCATTTTTTATACTAAATGCTCATATATATTTGGGCCTACTTTGGACTTTCTGTTTCATTAATCTGTCTTGTTTTTATTTCTTTTTCTTTTTTTTTTTTTTACTGTTACCTTAATTACTGAGGCTTTATAATATACCGCCTGAAAGATCCTGGACACGACTGAGCGACTAAGCACAACACAGCACATCCGAAAGATCCAGGTCCCTTCGTGTTTCTTTTTGTAGAATTACATTTTTATTCTGTTTACATGTGACATTTAAAATTAGGTTGTCCAATTTCTTCTTCTCCCTGACTAAATCCTACTGGCATTAAATTTGTAAGTTATTTTAGGGATACTTGGCATCTTTGAATGAATCTTCCCATCCCATAACCAGATGTCTTTCCATTTATTCAAGTTTTGTATCCTCTAGTAGTGTTTTAATTCTTTTCTTTGTATATGTTTGGACAGTAAAATTTATTACTAGGCATTTTATGTCTTCTATTCCTATTGTAAATGCGTTCTTTTCTTCCATTATCCTCTAATACACACATACGGATAAATTTGTATGTGATTAGTAATCTACAGTTTATGAACTGTAATGCTGAAGACTCTTGAGAGTCCCTTGTACTTGAAACAGAAAAGAGTAAGGTTTTAGACAATTTCTTAGTCTCAGAAAATAGAGGAAGAATTGAGTTAGTAAAATCTTAGAATAACAAGCGTAAACGGGTTGCTGCTGCTAAGTCGCTTCAGTCATGTTCGACTCTGTGCGACCCCATAGACGGCAGCCCACCAGGCTCCCCTATCCCTGGGATTCTCCAGGCAAGAATACTGGAGTGCGTTGCTATGTCCTTCTCCAATGCATGAAAGTGAAAAGTGAAAGTGAAGTTGCTCAGTCATGTCCGACTCTTAGTGACCCCTGGACTGCAGCCTACCAGGCTCCTCCATCCATGGGATTTTCCAGGCAAGAGTACTGGAGTGGGGTGTCATTGCCTTCTCTGGTAAACTAGGGTAATCCTACAATAAATAGTTATAGAACTGCATATTTTTGAACCATAATGGCCAACTAACCCGTGATTTTTTTTTTTGGTGGGACATTTAAAATATTCCTAAAACATCAGTGATTAAAAGTATGTTGACTTAATGGTCAAGATTTTTCACACTTTGATATTTCAGGATATATTAATGAAATAAACCAAGTGTTTAGAGTATAGCAGAGTTCTGTGTATATAAGAAAGGAAGTGTTAGAGTCTAAAACTCTGAAGGGTCTTCGATGTTACCCTCCTTACATATATACCTGTAGAAATTCCAAGTCTTGGAATTGGCAATCACACATAGCAATAACAGCAGTCAGAGTATTAGTACTGGATTGCTTTATCCAATTCTCAACAGAGCTGCAAGGTGAAAGCTGTATTCTTAACATCTGTATTTACAGCAAGGTTTGGAGAAGAGCTTAAATTATGAATCTCTTAGTTTATATAGGAGCTGGCATATCTACTATTTCCTTCTAGAGATAGAGTGCTTATCTTTTTCTCTGGAATTTAACTAAATTGCTTGGGGTGGGAGATAAAGGTTTCTGTCCCTAAATATAAGAGTGTAGCTCCAGGGAAGATAAGAAAGATTTTATTACCTTTGAATGGAAGCAGATGGCTTCAGAGAAAAGAAGACAAGATTAAGAGGAGACATTTTCCATCTTTGTGTCCTATCAGTTTTCATATTCAGGAGAGCTGGACTGCACAGGAACACTGAGACATCTAGGAGAAAATTGTCTAACAGAGGCATATATAATATATATTTATCGCATGTATGCATTTCAGTTCAGTTCAGTTGCTCAGTTGTGTCTGACTCTTTGAGACCCCATGGACTACAGCATGCCAGGCTTCCCTGTCCATCACCCACTCCCGGAACTTGCTCAAACTCATACCCATTGAGTCAGTGATGCCATCTAGCCGTCTCATCCTCTGTCGTCCCCTTCTCCTCCTGCCTTCAGTCTTTCCCAGCATTAGGGTCTTTTCCACTGAGTCAGTTCTTTGCATCAGGTGGCCATAGTATTGGAGTTTCAGCTTCAGCATCAGTCTTTCCAGTGACTATTCAGGACTGATTTCCTTTAGGATTGACTGGTTGGATCTCCTTGCAGTCCAAGGGATTCTCAAGAGTCTTCAGCATTACAGTTCATAAACATCAGTTCTTTGGAACTCAACTTTCTTTATAGTCCAGTTCTCACATCCATACATGACTACTGGAAAAATCATAGTTTTGACTAGATGGACCTTTGTTGGCAAGGTAATGTCTCTGCTTTTTAATATGCTGTCTAAGCTGGTCATAGCTTTTCTTCCAAGGAACAAGTGTCTTTTGATTTCATGGCTGCAATCACCATCTGCAGCGATTTTGGAGCCCAAGAAAATAAAGTCTCTCATTGTTTCCATTGTTTCCCCATCTGTTTGCCATGAAGTGGTGGGACCAGATGCCATGATCTTCATTTTTTGAATGTTGAATTTTAAGCCAGCTTTTTCACTGTCTTCTTTCACTTTCATCAAGAGACTCTTCAGTTCTTGTATGCATTTAGTATAAATATTTCATAGTTTCACAAGAAACTGATGATTGGTTTATGGAAATGGAATGGGAAAGCTAGGATGGGAAGAAAGAATTGGAGGTAGACTTTTCACTCTTCAACTTTTCAGATACTTTTTGAGTCTTACAAAAGTGTTAAAATGTGCAAAATAAATAAAATTTAAAATAGAGGTAAGATTATAGATTTAGAATCTAAAAATTCTTAGCTCTATTTTCTAAAGTATATATAGCCACAAAGTTTGGAAACTGTAAGGAAAATGTTATTTCCCAGCTCTAAGATGGCATTAAGAAAGGTAATATTTAGAAAAAGATAATATTTAGTGTTACTTCACTAAGTAACAATTAATCTTTATTTGTTGATTGAGAAAACCTTATGTAACACTCCTGAGGCAAGTCAGATAGAGATATAGGAGACTGAGGCACTGTAATCTCAAAGGTGGGCTTCCCTGGTGGCTCAGATGGTAAAGAGTCTAAATGCTAATAAAGGCCATTTACCCCACTAGTATTTGTTGATGTCTAGAAATCATCAAATGATCCAAAAAGGAAAGATTGTCTAGGGCTGTAAAGAAACACTTAAATCTCATTAAATCTTTATTAAGGTGTGCTAATTGATATTCTTGTGGCAATATTTGGTCAAATGGAAAGTTTCTTTCCTTTTAAGGTTAATATACTCCTGACAATAAGGAGTATGGGAATTATTTTCAACTATCATAATTTCTGCTAACATTTATTTTTAACACATTACTGCAGAGCCTGGGTAGCGCGACTTTAGGTGATGTTGCTATAGAGCCTCTGGGGAGAGATCCTACTGGATGTGTCTTCCTCTAAAACTCCTGAGCTGTGCCCAGGCTGGTCCCTTCTTGATAGGTTTTGAGCTATTGTTAAATCCTTTCTCTCTATCAGATTTGTTCCTACCCAGTATTGTCACCTGGGTTCCTGTTTGATAGTGATATACTGGGAGAAACTGTAATAAAGTAATTACTTATCTTAGGTTTGAATTCCTCACAGCTCTTTGTTAATTTTGTAGTAACTAATATTATAAACACATCCACCTCGATCACCATAAGCATCCTATTTTGGTAGTAATGGTTGTATCCCCAGAGTGTGCCCTCTTAGACACAATCCTTCTACTAGAGCATGGCATCGTGCGTGACACGTGTTATGTGTTCAGAAAATATCAGATTGGTGGAAGAATGAATTGGGAAGCTTCACTTTTTGGTTGTTAAAAATTTTGGAGGAGCAGAAATCTTACGTTATAAGCCTGTAAGATTATTTCTGGTGATAAGAATTTTTCAAGTGGTAAGCTAGTAGGAGAATGTATAACATATGACAAAAAGACCAAGACGGATGCTTTGGAGAAAGATCCTAATGGAAATATCTTCCTCTAAAACTCCTGAACCAGGCTGGTCCCTTCCTGATGTTTTTGAACTTTATTACTTGTTTTCTCAATTCACGTTTCACTGGCTTCAGTTTGTTTTTTTAATTGTATTATTTAGAAAATGCTTTTTGAAGTATTTGGGATATTTCATTTTATACATGGATGTGCCTTCCATAATATACAGTCATCCCTCAGTATTTGAGGGGGACTGGTTTCAGCACCCCCTAAACCCCCTCCCTTTCTGACCCCCTTTCCCCCATACCAGCATCCTCAGATACTCAAGTCCCTTACATATTAGCATATAACCTGTGCACACCTTCCTGTAAACTTTAAATCATCTCTAGATTACTTAGCCTAATACAGTGTGAATGCTGTGTAAACAGGTGTCATTATATGGCAGATTCAGGTTTTGCTTTTTAGAACTTTCTGGAATTATTTTTTTGGAATACTTTCCATTCACAGTTGGCTAAATCTGTGAATGCAGAGCCCACTGGCCAACTGTAATTAATTTAGATAAAGTAACTTGTTTCCTCGGCATGTATGCCCAGCTGTGGGATTGCTGGGTCATAAGGCAGTTCTATTTGCAATTTTTTAAGGAATCTCCACACTGTTCTCCATAGTGGCTGTACTAGTTTGCATTCCCACCAACAGTGTAAGAGGGTTCCCTTTTCTCCACGCCCTCTCCAGCATTTATTGCTTGTAGACTTTTGGATCGCAGCCATTCTGACTGGTGTGAAATGGTACCTCATTGCGGTCTTGATTTGCATTTCTCTGATAATGAATGATGTTGAGCATCTTTTCATATGTTTGTTAGCCATCCATATGTCTTCTTTGGTTAGTTCTTTGGCCCATTTTTTGATAGGGTCATTTATTTTTCTGGACTTGAGCTGCATAAGTTGCTTGTATATTTTTGAGATTAGTTGTTTGTCAGTTGCTTCCTTTGCTATTATTTTCTCCCATTCAGAAGGCTGTCTTTTCACCTTGCTTATATTTTCCTTTGTTGTGCAGAAGCTTTTAATTTTGATTAGATCCCATTTGTTTATTTTTGCTTTAATTTCCAGTATTCTGGGAGGTGGATCATAGAGGATCCTGCTGTGATTTATGTCGGAGGGTGTTTTGCCTGTTCTCCTCTAGGAGTTTTATAGTTTCTGGTCTTACATTTAGATCTTTAATCCATTTTGAGTTTATTTTTGTGTGTGGTGTTAGAAAGTGATCTAGTTTCATTCTTCGAAGCACTGTTTATAATAGCCAGGACATGGAAGCAACCTAGATGTCCATCAGCAGATGAATGGATAAGAAAGCTATGGTACATATACACAATGGAGTAATTATCCAGCCATTAAAAAGAATACATTTGAATCAGTTCTAATGAGGTAGATGAAACTGGAGCCGATTATACAGAGTGAAGTAAGCCAGAAAGAAGAACACCAATACAGTATACTAACACATATATATGGAATTTAGAAAGATGGGGATGATGACCCTGTATGCGAGACAGCAAAAGAGACACAGATGTATAGAATGGACTTTTAGACTCTGTGGGAGAGGGAGAGGGTGGGATGATTTGGGAGAATGGCATTGAAACATGTATACTATCAGGTAAGAAATGAATCGCCAGTCTAGGTTTGATACAGGATACAGGATGCTTGGGGCTGGTGCACGGGGATGATCCAGAGAGATAATATGGGGTGGGAGGTGGGAAGGGGGTTCAGGGTTGGGAACTCATGTACACCCGTGGCTGATTCATGTCAATGTATGGCAAAACCAATACAGTATTGTAAAGCAAAATAAAGTAAAAATAAAAATTAAAACAAACAAAAAATAAATAAATCTTAGATTATCAAAAAAAATAAAAATAAAACAGATAAAGTAACTTGTCTGTCTGTCTCCCCATGCTGTTGCCCTTTTCCCCTCCTCTCTCTGTCATTTTGCCCTAGGGGTTTTGGTAAGGCAAAATAGAAGGTAACAGTTCCTTTTTATGGATTTTTTAGAATTTGAATAATGACAGAACATAATAAAAAGTGGTTTTGTTTGTTTTTTTTTTCCTGAAAAAAAGGCTGAGCAACCTGCTGCTCTAAAAGCAGGGTAGAGTAGATTCCTGAGTTCCCCCCCTCCTTTTTTTTTTCTGACACCCACTGAACTCCTAACCATATATTTTATGTGCCTAGTTGTTATATTAGCAGAGTCTCAGGAAAGAGTATGCCAAGGGAAAGGAAGGCCTTTCTAGGGCAGGAAGAGCCCCCAGGTCAGAGCAGGCTCATGGTGTTTTATTGCATCTTTGGAGCAGGAAAATCCTAAGACAGATTTTTCCTTTAACCCATTTCTTCTCCTTGGAACTGGAATAAAAGAGCACCGGCTTGTGGAATGGATCCTAGAGATCCCTAAGTGTCCCTATATTCTGGAAATTAACATTTACAGATATATTAAAGTTAGGAAGCCATTGGGAATAATCCCAGAGATCATGAGATTATGAATGTCGTTAGTTTTGGTTGTTATTACCTTGTGGATCACTCGCTTGCTCAGTCACTCATTCGTGTCTGACTCTTTGTGACCTGGTGGACTGCAGCACACCAGGCCTCCCTGTCCATCACCAACTCCCAAAGCTTACTCAAACTCATGTCCATAGAGTTGGTGATGCCATCCAACCATCTCATCCTCTGTCCCCCCCTTCTCCTCCTCCTACCTCGTGGATAATGACTCTTTAATAATAATAAGCTTTGGGACTTTAGACAAGATGACCTCTTTAAGTCCCATGACCTTTTCTACATAATGGAGTTAATGACAGTACTGATCTCAGATGGTTGCCATGAAAATTAAGCAAGACTAAGAGCATACCTGGGTGTTCTTAGTTATAAACCCCCAAATCTGGGACTGACCAGCTTAAGCAGAAAAGAATCTGGAGAGGATATAGGGAATCTCAGTCTCACTAGAAGGGCTGGAGAGCTGGACTCAGATTTATGTGGCTCTGAATTAGTCATAGTCATGACACAGAGCTAGTCTCAGGAGGACTGCTGCATCTCTGCTGGCCATCAAATGCTGCAGCTTGCGTTGCTGGCACTGAGGCTGTCATTAGCAGCCTGCCTTTGAAGCTGACTCTTGCTGCCACTGCTTCTGGAAATAATTCTGCACTGTCCCTGATTCTTTACATCACTGGCTCCCAGTTTAGGATGTCAGCCAAGTGATTCTGGGCCATATAACCTAGCAGCAAGGAACCTGGAAAGGCAAATTTACAAAATGATCAGCTTGTATGAGGGGACTTGGACTCTGCTCACCATGAAGACTTAGAAAACTGGGAATTTCCAAAGCAAGAGAGTCAGTCCCAAAGTGATAAATTTCCACTACTTATAATATACTTGGTACTATGCCTGACATTTGGGAAGTGTCCCCCTCAAACACTGGCTTTTATTAATTTATACTTGCCAGTCTTTGAGGAAAAGGTTAGATTTCTACTCCTAGGTTTGATTTTTGAAGCAAAAAAAAAATTACTTGTAGAGCAGTAAAGGTAAATGGATGGATGTAATTCCCAAGCAGAATTTATATGGCAGTCCAATTACATTCACTAGATGGTGCCTCCCAGTGACTAGCCAAAATGTATAAGCAGCCATTAATCCAGATTGCCACTGAGACTTTCTTGCTGTTTATTAATTGCCTCTCTTTTTACCTGGTTTACCATTTATGAAAAGTGAAAGTGAAGTTGCTCAGTCCTATCCGACGCTTTCCCACCCTGTGGACTGTAACCTTCCAGGCTCCTCCATCTATGGGATTTTCCAGGCAAGAATACTGGAGTGGGTTGCCATTTCCTTCTCCAGGAGATCTTCCCAACCCAGGGATTGAACCCGGGTCTCCCACACTGTAGGCAGATGCTTTACCATCTGAGCCACCAGGGAAGTCCTACCATTTATGAGGGGTCAGTAATAAGATAGTTTAGAAAGTTACAGGCAAAGTGTCAGAAAACCTGGGTTTGAAAATCTCTACCAGTGACTACTGGTATGCCTTGGTGCATGTTACTTAACCCTGAGATTCTTTCCTCTGTGTGTCTGTATATGTGTTCCTGTGTGTGTGTGTGTGTGTGTGTGTGTGTGTAACAAGAAATTTCCCAAGAATATCATTGAGGATTTAAATGTGCTAAGTCACTTCAGTCCTGTCTGATTCTTTGTGACCCTGTGGACCATAGCCCACCAGGCTCCTCTGTCCATGGGATTCTCCAAGCAAGAATATTGGAGTGGGTTGTCATGCCCTCCTCCAGGGGATCTTCCCCACCCAGGGATTGAACCTGCATTTCTTACATCTTCTGCATTGGCAGGTGGGTTCTCTACCACTAGTGCCACCTGAAGATTTAAATGAAAACATGTGAAAATATCTAGGAAATAGTACTGCTCAGTAATTATTTCTTTTAAAAATAAAACAAGAGCCCTGGGAATTACAGAAATTTAAGTTTCACATTTCTTTTAAAAAGTGGAAGAAATCTGTAATGTGTAGGTAAATATTTAAGCAGTGTAACTTAGGGCAGCCATTTCAGGGTGCCTCTGAGGTTATGATATTTTTATAATAATATTGAGATATTTGCCTTTTTCACTTTCATTTTTTCATGAATGCACTTTCTAAAGACCGCATGATGTGTCTGCGGTGTCACAACAGAGTGAACAAAGAAGCAAATATGAGAGTCTACCTGTCTTCTATTTAGTTCAATGTTATAGAGATTTACAAAAGTGTAAAGTAATGTCACTCTTTTTATTAGACATTTCTTTCATTTTGAAATTTTTAGTTATTTTTAATAATAAGTGTTAATGTGCAATGGTGTTTATTTTTAAAGAATTAACATTTTAAATTGCTGTTTTAATTTGTGTTTTGGCAACTACTGATAGATGAAACCTATATAAATGCAACCCATTGAAGAGCTCAATAATTTTTGAGGGTATAAAGAGATTCTGAGACCAGAAAATTTGAGAATTGCTATATTAATTGAAAGTGCTATGTTTTTCAGTAAGAGGAAACTATGATTGACTAATTTATTGGAATGAACCTTGGGCTTTTTTGGTAGCTCAGATAGTAAAGAATCCACCTGCAATGAGATTCAATCCCTCATCAGGAAGCTCCCCTGAAGAAGGGAGTGGCTACCCATTCCAATATTCTTGCCTGGAGAATTCCATGGACACAGGAACCTGGCAGGCTGTAGTCCACGGGGTCACAAAGAGTTGGACACAACTGAGTGACTAACATTTTTGCCTATTTAAGTTTGTGGACTTGGAACAACTTTCAAAATTAATAAAGTCTAGCTTAACAAAAATACATACAGACAGAGATATGCATGTAGACATTAAGTGGAATTTGTTGTTAGTTTACAGAGAATTTATATAGAAGTAGACATTTTTAAAAGGAGATTCTTTTCAATGAACTAATGTGATCAATTATTCTGATCTATACATTAAATGTACCAGGTTCTAATCTAAGTTATTATGGATATACTGACAAAATAGACAAAGTCCCTGCCTCAAGAAGGTAACGGTTTAATGAGAGAGGCAGGGATAAACAAGTAAAAAATATATATGAATAATTATAAATTGTGATAAGAACTACAAAGGATCAAATATTATGAAATTCAAGAGGAAAATGATGCAGGCCTACTTATACAGGAGAGGCTTCTATAAGTCAATGATTTTTAAGCTGAGACAGTATATATGAGAAGGAGCAGAGGGAATAGCTTTCTGCAAAGAGAACGGTGTGTGCAAAGACCCTGAAGGTGAAGGTGAAGTCTCTCAGTCGTGTCCGACTCTTTGCGACCCCGTGGACTGTAACCTACTCCGTCCATGGGATTCTCCATGCAAGAATACTGGAATGGATTGCCACTTCCTGAGGTGTTGCCTAAAATAGGGTAGACATGAGGAATGGTAGAACAAAATGATGTTGGAGAAGTAGGCAAGATCTAGGCCATGCAGGGCCTTATAAGCAATGGAAAGAAGGCTTTAGTTTAGACATGTGAAGGGCTCAAATGTGTCTATGGCTGAGAGGTTTGTAAGGGATTATTTGGCCAGAAGAGAATGTTAGTAAATATAGTTTATACTGAGGTTGTTGTGATAGAGGATAAGCAGTTATTTGTCATAACTGTCCCTGGTTGATGTTCTCAGTGACAGAATAATGATTTAGAGAGTGATTTTAATTCAGTATTGAAATTCTTAGGTTCTTACTACTGAGAGTTTGTTTAGAAGATTAAATTTCTTTTTTGATTAGGTTCTTCAACTTACTCAAAATATGTATTAAATAACTAAGTGCCTATCAGATTTTTCTACCAGTTATATCTGTTTGTTTCAGTGCTCTTCTTTTTAATGAAGTAAAATATATTACCACCATGGGAGACCTTCAGAACATAGAAAATGCTCTAAAAGGGAAAAGAAACATTGCATTCTCATATGTCAGAGCCATTGGAACACCAGGTATTCATCAACTTTTGCTTTAATCTTTGCTGTGCGTCTGTGTTGAAGGACTTAACACAATGTATTTTAACTACCATCTTAATATTTTAAAATAAATTTAAAGGATCTTTTACCATTACATTTTCTTTCTTCAAGTATGCAGCACAGTATAGTGATTGAACAAGAACTCTGGAGCCAGACACCTAGGTTAGACTCCCTGTTCCACCACCTACTTACAGTATGACCTTGGCATGCTCAGTTGCTTCAGTCATGCCCGACTCTTTGTGACCCCTTGGACTGTAGCCCGCCAGGCTCCTCTGTCCATGGACTTCTCCAGGCAAGAATACTGGAGTGGGTTGCCATTTTCTCCTTCAGGGGATCTTCCCAACCCAGGGATCGAACCCATGTCTTCCATGTCTCTTGCATTGGCAGGTGGGTTCCTTACCATTAGCACCACCTGGGAAGCCCGAAAAATATGGAATGCTTCACGAATTTGTGTGTCATCCTTGTGCGGGGACCATGCTAATCTTCTCTGTATCAATCTAATTTTAGTATCTGAGCTGCCGAAGCAAGCACATGACCTTGGACAACTGATTTATTTAACCTGTTTCCTGGTCACTAAGATGGTGAAAATAATTGTGCCAGCCTCTTAGTGTTATTGTGAGGACCTTTTTATTGAAAAAATAAAAAGGTTCCTGGTATATAGTAGGTGCTCTGTGTCTGCTGTTACTGTTATTTCCTAACAGTCCTCATGGTACCTGATTTAGTATTCAGTAGTTTATAGTATTTGGTAAATGTTGTTGACTGACTTGGCTTCCGTTTTTATTTTGGTGTTTGCTGTTTATGACATATTTTTCTTGACTTTAAAAAATTTTTGACATCACCTTAGCCTTAATAGGTAATTTTGTCATAAAGAAATTTGTAAATGTTTTATAAACAAATAATAATTATGCTTTCATGATTTTTATTTGTTAATGGTTATAACTTGGACATGTTAATATAAAATGCTGTTAAAAACATTTAAAATTGTATATGCTCTATGAAATAAAATCATTTATTGGAAAATTCTGTTTTTACAGACATAAAGCTTGATGGCTACATAGTTTAAACTTAATGTACATGTAAAATAATACCCCACAATCAGCCTATTTATTGTTTACTTTTCAGGACCCCTCAGGTTATTGTATTTTGTCCACAGTCTGTAATTAAAGTCAGTAAGAGGGATGAACTATACAGGGACTTACACTGCCATAGCAGAGCAAGAAATCCATGATTTATATTTTAACAGGACCAGTCTGACTTCTGTTTGGAATAGAGTAGAAGGAGCAATAGTAGAATAAGGGAGAAAATCAGGACGTTATCACAATAATGCAGGCAGGAGATGGTGGTGGGTGGCTTGGACCAGGGTATCAGCAGCAATGGCAGTGGAAATACATTCGAATTTTAGCAGTAGTTTGGATTGTAAGAGGTACTGAATTTTCTGACATATTGGATATAGATTGAGAGAGATAGCAGAGACAAGGATGGCTCTAGGATTTTTGGCCCGAGTTCCCTCCCTGAATGGTGAAATTGCTAATAACTAAGGTGGGGCAGACTAGAAATAGCTTGGAGAAGAAAGCTCTGCAATCGACTTTTGGACACCATACTTGTGAAATCCCCTTTAGACAGGCAAGTAGAGATATCAACAAGGTAGTTGTAGCTGGATATTACTAGTCTGCATTCAATGTTGGAATACAGACTAGGGATATACATTTATGACATAAAGTTGTGAGACCAGAGGAGACCGCGAAGGGAGTGAGGCTAGATGGAAAAGAGACTGAACTCATTAGATACTTCGTCATTCACGGGTCAGTAGAGGTGGAAGGAATGACCTGTGTGTAACGAAGTGAAGATAGGGTTTTAGTGAAGAGACAGTAGCAATTGTATCAAAGGATGCTGAAAGATTGATTAGGATAAGAACTGCCAGTTGGCCATCATGCTTAACAATATGAAGTTACCCATGCCCTTGATACACATGATTTTTCTAGAGTGGTAGGGATAAATGCCTGACTAGGGTATAAGAGAATAGGCAGAGAGCAACTGGAGGCTGTGACTATAGAGTCTCATATAAGATTTTGCTATTAAGGGAAGGAGGATAGGAGGCAGTGGCTGGAGGAGTATGTGTGGTTGAGTGATGAATTTTTTAAGAAGTGTATTTGTATGTTGACATGAAAGATCTTGTAGAAAAATGAAAATACATTATGGAGAAAAAGGAAGGAAAAATTACTGGAACAACATCTTTGAGTAGACTAGGGTAGATGGAATCGAGTGAATGGGGGAAGGGGTGGCTCTTTGCTGGGAGCATGGAAAATTCGCCTATGGTATTAGGAGAGAAGACAGAGAATATTGGCGTCAATTTAGTTAAGGGGCAGATACATACGGTGCTGGGAACTTTTTTGGTTTTACTTAATTGATTCATTTTCTTAATGAAATAGAAATAAAGTGATCAGATAGTGTGAGGAAAAAGGAGATGAACTAGTTGTTTTAAAGGCCTGAAAACAAAGAATGGCAGTTATGCAGCATTGTCTAAAGTGAGACCGTGGGCATGGTTATGCTAGCAGGTTCTTGCTTTCTTCCCCCAGTCATACTCACTTTCATGGGTGTAAGTGCAGAATAGGCAGATTGTTTGATTTCACTTGGATTGTGTCTTGGCTAGACAGGCGGGTGAGTGATTGTAAAGACTGACCATGGAATTTAAGCTGGACTAGGAGGGATGAGAGGACCTGAGGTGGGTGAAGGACAGTGAAAATGGTGAGACTGTAAATGCGGGAAGGTTAAAGTTATGTACTAGACAAGTGACCCAGAGATAGAAGGGTGTGTGTATGTGTTTGTTTTTTGGGGGGGAGTGCTAGACATAGAAATTTTGGAGGATTTGCAGATTGGTGATTACAAGCTTGAAGTGGGACAGTGGCCATGAATGGTTAAGGTAGGGCTGAAGAGAAATCACTGGAATTTCCAGATAAGACCAAGGACTGAAAGGCTAGGATTTTGCAAGGATCATCTATGGGGATAGGAAAATCGGAGAGCTTGACAGTGTGACAGAAGTTAAATTTTTCATGAGCTGAGGGGGATTAACCCTGGCTGGGGTAGTAGATGACTCCAACAAGGCAGAGTGGTGAGTGGAATATTCTGATGAAATGTCATTCAAGTGATAGAAGATTAGGTCGGGGAGGGGAAGATAACTACCTGGAAATGGCAGTGAGAAAAAAAAAAGGGGGGGAAATAAGATATGGAAAGGAAGAAGTTGTCAAAGGAATGCTTTTAGAAAACTTCCCAGAACTGAGGGGTTTGAGACTCCAGATTGCAAGGGTTCCCTGAATCCCAGCAGTGTTTAAATGTAGAGCTATGCCAGAGGATCTCATTTTGAATTTTCAGAATATTGGGAACACGATTCTAAAATTTTCCAGAAAGGAAAAAGTATGCGGTTTAAGGATCAAGAATCAGGATGACTTTGGATTTGGGAGCCAATGAAAATGGAGGAATGCTTTCAAAACTCTTAGGGGGAATGACTTGAACCTAGATTTCAATATGTAGACAACTATAGTTAGTAAGAAAGTAGAATAAAGTCACTTTGAGAAGGGTAAGGTTGCAAAAAATGTTTATTCCATATATCCTCTCCCAGAAAGGAGCTAGAGAATGGGAGCAAGGGAACAAATTAGTCCAGAAGATGAGGGTAACAGGCCAAGGCCCCAACACAAGAGTGAGAATCAGAGAATCCCCAGGACAATAATGAAAGTGAGTTCCTAGGATGAAAGTTGGGGCAGGTTGAGTAGCAAAGTCCACATTCAAGCAAATCAGGAGACTCTGCAGAAATGTCTGCAAAGAGAGAGAATAAATAGTAAAACAGATAACTTTGAAGTATTGGGGGCCTTAGTTGCAGAAGAATTTAGGAATAAATTAGCAAGGAATCTAAATAAAAATTTTTAAAAAGATAGTTATAACTGTAGTGAAAAAATTCTCGAAAGGAAATTGTATTTACTGAGTCCCAACAATATGAAACCATGAACTTCCAGATCTTCAAGCTGGATTTAGAAAAGGCAGAGGAATCAGAGATCAAATTGCAACATCCGTTGGATCATTGAAAAAGCAAGAGAATACCAGAAACACATCTACTTCAGCTTTATTTATTACGCCAAAGCCTTTGACTGTGTAGATCACAACAAACTGGAAAATTCTTCGAGAGATGGGAATACCAGACCACATTACCTGCCTCCTGAGAAATCTGTATGTAGGTCAAGAAGCAACAGTTAGAACTGGACATGGAACAACAGACTGGTTCCAAATTGGGAAAGGAGTACGTCAAGGTTGTTTGTTGTCACCCTGCTTATTTAACTTCCATGTAAAATGCAAAATGCCAGGCTGGATGAAGCCCAAGCGAGAATTAAGATTGCCAGGAGAAATATCAATAACCTCAGATAACACAGATGACACCACCCTTATGGCAGAAAGCGAGGAAGAACTAAAGAGCCTCTTGTTGAAAGTGAAAGAGGAGAGTGAAAAAGCTGGCTTAAAACTCAACATTTGAAAAATAAAGATCATGGCATCTGGTCCCACCACTTCATGGGAAATAGATGGGGAAACAGTGGAAACAGTGAGAGGCTTTATTGTGTGTGTGTGTGGGGGGGGGGCGCCTCCAAAATCACTGTATATGGTGACTGTAGCCATGAAATTCAAAGATGCTTGCTCCTTGGAAGAAAAGCTATGACCAACCTAGATAGCATATTAGAAAGCAGAGACATTACATTGCCAACAAAGGTCCCTCTAGTCAAAGCTATAGTTTTTTTCCAGTAGTCATGTATGGATGTGAGTTGGACTATAAAGAAAGCTGAGTGCCAAATAATTGATATTTTGAACTGTAGTGTTGGAAAAGACTCTTGCGAGTCCCTTGGACTGCAAGGAGATCAAACCAGTCCATCCTAAAGGAAATCAGTCCTGAATATTCATTGGAAGGACTGACACTGAAGCTGAAACTCCAATACTTTGGCCACTTGGTGTGAAGAACTAACTCATTGGAAAAGACCCTGCTGCTGGGAAAGATTGAAAGCGGGAGGAGAAGGGGACGACAAATTTGATGGCATCACTGACTCGATGGACATGAGTTTGAGCAAGCTCCAGGAGTTGGTGATGGACAGGGAAGCCTGGTGTACTGCAGTCCATGGAGTCACAAAGAGTCGGACACGACTGAGCTACTGAAATGAACTGAACTGAACAGTATGAAAACTGACTATTGAACTAATAAAAACTAGGACTATATTGGGCAAATTGAGGGGACAGAATTGTGTACATTTGTGGAATGAGGTTTCAGAAAAGAGAGCTGTTTATCATCTTTCATAGCGGGAAGTCAATAGACAATACTAGCACACACAAATAATCAGGAAATAAGAGTGTAATAGTGTCATTTAGGGATTTGGAGGTAAATACCTAAAGAAAGAGTGAGAAAGTTGGAAGTAGTTGTCCCTTGGAAATTGGAAATGGGGTCAAGAGTAGGGGAACTGTTCATTTAAAAAATATACCTTATAGAATTGTCTCTTTTTAGATAAGAATAAGTTTGATTAAAAAAATAAGCCATAAATAGCATACAGACATATTCATATATAAAATATAACATATGAAAGTTGTGTGGCGAATTCAGATTCTCTTCCCTACTACTGGGAAAAACTATCACAGATTTGTCATATCTCTTCAAGTATAACTCATTTTTAACTCCCTCTTAGTTCTGCTCTTACCTGGACTTGACTAGAACAGACTTTTTATAACTTCTTTAACTGCCTTCATTTTCCCAACTGGGATCCCTACAAAGGATTTTTCTTTAAACATAGTAGAGCATAAAAGGGTGTAGGAAAGTATTCAAAATAGAATCACACAAACTAACCTCTCCTCCCTCTCACCTCCCCTCTTTTAGAGCACAGAGCTGTAATGGAAGCGGCTTTTGTGTACGGGACCACATACCAATTTGTCTTAACCACGGAAATTGCCCTTTTGCAAAGTATTGGGTATGTATAAGAAACAGAAGTAAACTACTTTAAGTTTCACTTATTTCCCATTACCTTTTCAGCATTTCTGTCATACTCTCACAGCATGGACTAATCTGACAGGAATCGTAAGCAGATGTGAATATATAAATGAAACCTGAAATCCTCTCCATCACTATCATGTGAAAGTGAAAGTTTTTCAGTTGTGTCCGACACTTCGCGACCCCATGGACTGTAGTCCATGGACTTCTCCCGGCCAGAATAGCCTTTCCCTTCTCCAGGGGATCTTCCCAACCCAGGGACTGAACCCAGGTCTCCCACATTGCAGGCGGTTTCTTTACCAGCTGAGCCACAAGGGCTGTACTAAAATGAGCTTAAAGATACAAAAGTGATGTTAAACTAAGGTGAACCAAGGCAATATGGATAAGCCATAGATGTGATCCCTTGAGTGGTCATGTGTATTTTAGAAATATATCTACCCCAGTAATCAGATAGGGGATCAAATAACAGCTTTTATGACTAA
The DNA here is from genome assembly GCA_006410935.1 of Redunca redunca. Lineage (NCBI taxonomy): Eukaryota > Metazoa > Chordata > Mammalia > Artiodactyla > Bovidae > Redunca > Redunca redunca. Next base: position 35,818 of record SJYQ01007124.1, read on the forward strand.
GCTCTAGAGATTCTTTGAGGGTTCCATCAGTTACCAGAAAAATCTTAAAAATATTTGAGTACAAATTTGAACAGATGTTTTCTAAATGTTTAATTTTCTTGTCTAGTTTCTAGCTTACAGTTGTAGGTGGAGACCTTCTTTGGACTCTTGTTCGCTGGACAACCCAGGGATAAAGTTTTCCTTCCATTTAGTATATAGGGACACAAGAGACATAGGAACACCAGTGCATTTGAAAGACTTTTAAGTTTGGCTTCAAAATATTATTCAGGAAAATTAATCCAGAGCAAGGCAAAAGGGTGATGTGGACTCTTTTAAAACCATGCAAGAGTTTTAATGAGTCCTCTTGTTCAACGCTCAGAAAATAGTGACTATTTGTTAAACCGCACACAGTTAAATCCCAGATATTTTACAGTTTGGTAAATTTGGTTGTTAGTGCATAGAAAACAGAGAAAGTGAAATGATTTGGTTGGGGGTGGTTGTTGGGAATTCATAGGCAAAGAATGAAGTACTTGCAAAGAAAATTTATTGCTCTGTACAATATCAATCAACATTCCTTTTTCCCTCTTCTTATTGAACTGCCGTTCTGCTTGTTCCCTCATTGAGTTAAAGAAAACTTTGATGCATGTTTACTATTTGTATAAGAATTAATATTCTTAGCAATTTGAGAAACATGCTGATAGTATCCTAAAGCTCTATGATATGTAGTCACTGCACCTCAAGATACAATGAGCAGTAGTCTAGACAGCTACTTTGCTACTGCCAATGTAGACTGCCAAATTCCCATCTTGGGATGGGGGAACCCACCTGTTCTCAGTCCCATGGTGATTCTGGGGTAGCCCCACAGTTTCTCTCGGGATTGTTTGTACTTTCTCTTCTGTTATCATCTTCTTTATTTTTCTGCTAATGAATAATTGCTAATAACAGTGACATGCTTCAAATATAGAGGGTTGGATATTTACTGGCAAGGTATGGATCCTCTCATTTGTCTTACAAATCTGTTCAGCAAGACCAGACTATACAATGATCAATGACTAAACATGGTAATCTTCTGGAAAGATTTTTGCTTGTCTCCATTTTTAAAATGACAGTTAAAAACATACAGTTATTCTGTTTTTCATAAATTTGTTAGTATATGGCACATTGGAGAGGTTTATTCATGGCTAAAAAAGTGGTGAGGAATCATACTTGCCCCCAGTGTGGTAGGGAAGGACTGTGGATTCAGAACATGTAGTCAGTGGCTCAGATGGTAAAGAATTTGCCTGCAATGCGGGAGACCTTGGTTCGATTCCTGGGTTGGGAAGATCCTCTGGAGGAGAGCATGGCAACCCACTCCAGTATTCTTGCCTGAAGAATCCTCATGAACAAAGGAGCTTGGTGGTCTACAGTCCATGGGTTCACAAAGAGTCGGACACAGCTGAGCAACTAAGCACATGACATCACTTCTAGATGAAGTAGTTAATGACTTTGAGTTGTCACCTAATGGAGGAGAAGTGTTAGTTGCTAAGTCATTTCCAAGTCTTTGTGACCCCATGGACTGTAGCCTGCCAGCTCCTCTGCCCGTGGGTTTTCCCAGGCAAGAATACTGGAGTAGGTTGCCATTCCATTCTCCAGGAATCTTCCCAACTAGTGATCGAACCTAGGTCTCCTGCATTGCAGGCAGATTCTTTACCATCTGAGCCACCAGGGAAGCCCCACCACTTAATGGAGGAGAGATGAATGTATTTTTTTCTTTTTTTAAATATAAATTTATTTATTTTAATTGGATGTTAATTACTTTACAATATTAATTTTCTTCCATCTGTTTTTTAAATTTTTTCTTTCCTTTGTTCATTCTCTCATTCAACAATTACCTATTGAATGCCATCTGTGTTCTAGGTACTGTTCTTCTTGCAGGGTGATAACTTTGGATAATCTTGTATATTAATAGTTATGTTGGACCTGAGTATGTTTGAAATGGTTAAGAAGGGTATATGCTCTGTAATGACCTACATGGGAAAAGAAGAGGACATATGTTTATGTCTAACTGATTCACTTTGCTGTACACCTGAAACTAACACAACATTGTAAATCAATAAAACTCCAATAACAATTTTTTTTAAATGATAAGAAAAGGGTATATATGATGGGTAATAAAAGAGGTAGCATGCTGTAGAGACACATGTACTTTCTGCTACCTCCCCATATTCCCTTCTTAAAGTATCTGTGTATAGGCCAAGAAGGGTGTTACCCCTACTTCATACTTATCACAGTCTGTTAAGTCAAAGGTGGCCACCTGACCTAGAGTCAACCAGTCCATGGGCTTACCTGAGCAAATGAGATGTCTTCTTCCAGGAACTTGGAATTGAACATGGGAGAAACTAGATTATACAGCACTTTAACTGTCTTGCTTACTGAATGTTTTGCCTATGTAGAAGTAAGGCAGAAAGAGTGGGGAGCTAAAAAGTGTTAATGGCAAAGTGAAGGACCCTGAACTCTTGCTGTTCAGATCTGTACATTTGTTCTCTGATCCACTTAACTTGAATTTTCCTTGTATTCTGTGAGGTACCCTTCTACACTAGTAAGTTCCCCCTACCTCCACTTTTTTGGTTTCTGTTACCTACAACCAGATGATCTCTGATTAGATAACTTTCTAACATAATTTTCTTATTTCATAAATTATGGTATGTGGTCCAACCTATCTGGGTCATCTTGCTCTCAACGCTTCCCATTCAGTAATATGTGACTGTTTATGGTTTCCCTCAAAAAAGTTATGTACTTTGACTGGGGCCTTGGCTATATTGTTCCTGTTGTCTGAAATACTCCTTAGTCTTATCTTCTTGCAGAAGTCATTCTCTTACTGTTTTTAATCTCTATGATGATCTTCCTTTCCCTTTCCTTCCTCCTCTTCCCTGACTTCAGCAGAATGAAATGTTTCTTTGTTTCTCATAGCACTCTGTATATTATAGTACTTATGAACCACTTTTTTTTTTTTTTTTTTTTTTACTAAATATATGTCTTTTAGCCCATGCCCCTCAAGGATTTGAAATAATCTTATTCATCTTAGTCTTTTATATTTAGCACAGGGCCTAACATAGTCGGCATTAAGTAATCTTTGGGTGATCATTTCTTTAATCATTGAATCTATTAGATATTGCTTTGTAATGAAAAGTTGGTGCTCAGTTGAAGCATGTGTCAACAATTAAAATAACATTGTAAAAATAAAAATTTGCAGTATTTTGCCAGACTGTACTAATGCCATATGAAGATTTATAAAATGTTATTTTAATTTTGGCAAACCTTACTTACTATAAGTTTATCTTTGAATTTTCATTTTGAAGGGAATGCCAAAACTCAAATTATAAGCCACATTTGCTGGGTTTTCTAATATTTCAGATACAAACTCACTAACTCTCACTAAGTGTCACATGGTGTCTATCTTAAGGCATGTTTTGGCTGAAGTTTATTCAAAACAGATTTGGGTTTAAATTAAACCTAGAAGATTTGTGTTACAAAGCTTTATTTAGCATAGCTGTAGAAAAGCAACTATATTTTAAGGTAATCTCATTGTCCTCAAGGTGACAGTCTTTTATTTAAAAATAATTGTGTAGACCTGTCTCTAATTTAAAAGTTACCATATGAAACAATTCAGGAAAAAAAATTGCTTATACATCTCAAAAATTCCTTTTATTCTCTTTTTTTGCTTTGGTCCACTTAATTTTGTTATACTGTTTTAGGCTTTTACCAAAACAGTAATTCAAAAGCACGAGGCTTAGGACAAAGAGATTTATTATATCTTTCTGCACAGTAAAAGAATCATGCATTGAACTTCAAGTTGGTCTGTCCCTCGTTTTTAATTTGCAGCCCTGAGGATATAGAATATCCACATCTCTACTTTTTTTACTGTAAACCAGTCTTGGACTTGACCCAGCCATGTAGGAGAATACTAATGAAAGAGTCACTGACTACACTGAACATTCATCGGTTTATTAAGATAATGGAAGCACCTCTGCTGGTATGTGTCTTATTTAAATATGTTAGATAATTTGCATGTAAAGTTTACTGTGATTCATAGATATGCATTTAACTTAGATGAGCTATATCTTTTCCCCTTGAATATATTTATTTCATTTAGGCAGATTTAGGAGTACTACCTTGTTACAGGTAGATTAGAGGATAAACTGTGTACTCATAAAATGGTATTTTAATGCCTTGAAGTGTTGTTGTTTTGAACAACCCAATATAGCATTGTGTAATTATAATGGTAGTTATAATGACCTGTGGAACTATTCTGTGGTAGTTATAATGAACTGTGACCATTCTAAGATCACAAAGATTACATCATAGGCTAAGAAAAGACCTCTTTTGTGAATGTTTTGATTCCTGTTTTAAAAGTTTATAAATATTCGCATTATAGAATTTTTGGTGTCTCACTTTCCTTAGTGTCAGCCTAGAAGAATCTTAGACTCAGTAGGGGATCAACTGACTTCTCTCTGGAAGTTTAAAGGGTTGTCCTGAGCATATGTAAAACCTTCAATAGGCCTTCTCACTCATCATATCCTTTTTACATAAAAATTGTGCATATGTGCTATAAATAATTCAAACGATGCAGCAAAGTATAAAGAATGAAAAATTTTAAATCCACCAATTCCCATCATTCAGAAATGAACTGTTAGGTTCAACCAGTGATCTCTGCATTCATATAGATACATATAGATAGAGGGATGAATGGATCCATGGACATATATTGCATGAGCTACTTTATAGTAAAAAGCATTATATTTAATCTTATTTGAATTTACTAGAAGAAAAAGAAACTGATAAGAAACTAGAGGAATTATGGAACTTTTGAGAAATTGTTTCATCATTAGAGGGCTGTTTAGGAAATACTGTCTTAAGTGTTGAAATGATTATGGAAAACAGAAGTGAAAATTATTATTTTAAGAACTCTGCATATTTTCATTTTGGATAATATTGGTTTGCTCCTTGGTGTAAAAGATGAGAATATTTCCATCTCAGTTCCTCTTTACCCTCCAGATTTTTGTTTTGTGTTATTTTACATTGTAAAGGTTATAATGTTTATATTGTGTTCTATAATCATAATTCCCATTTTTTTTAAAAAAAAGCCCTGCTTTCATATTTAAATAGATTCAGAGCTCATCAGTCCCAGTTCTACTGGTTTCATTCTTGAGTTCTTTATTTTGGTCAGTTTTTATTTGGTCGGATTTTGACTTCAAGCAACTAAGAAAAAACAAAACAGTATATGAGTCTTTTTCCTTTCTGTTCACATGGGAGAGGGAAATATTTATCTTATGTCCTTTGGGAGAAGATCCTCTGATTTTGGTTTGATCTTCCACTTCCCCACAAAGCCCTCATGAGTTCACTGCACAGTTCTTCATCATTTCTCTCCATCCTCATTTCCTTTTCTTCCAATGTTGAGATATTAAGAATTCTCAGGATTTTGTCTACTCACCAGTCAACCTTATCTATAAACATTAATAAAAATGGAAGCTGGGATTCAGGCTTTTTGATAAACTTCGAATGCATGATCATTGCAGTTACATGCATTATTTCACTTCTAAACATATGAAAATAGATGGAGGTTGGAGAATCGCTGTGTTTGTGTGTTAAGCAGATAGGGTTCCCGGACATTTAATTATTGTAGATACATAGCACAGCTGCATCTTATTATCATGATAGGCTCATTTTCAAATCCCAGCAACTTTGCTGTAAAATTAAGCCTGAGGAGAAGTCATGTGAAAAGAAATTGAGGCCCCTAGCCCACAGCTCTGGAAAAGGTGATGGCACCCCACTCCAGTACTCTCTCCTGGAAGACCCCATGGACGGAGGAGCCTGGTAGGCTAGGGACCATGGGGTCGCTAAGAGTCAAAACAACTGAGCGACTTCACTTTCACTTTTCATTTTCATGCATTGGAGAAGAAAATGGCAACCCACTCCAGTGTTCTTGCTTGGAGAATCCCAGGGATGAGGGAGCCTGGTGGGCTGCCGTCTATGGGGTCGCACAGAGTCAGACACGACTGACGCGACTTAGCAGCAGCAGCAGCAGCAGTAGCCCACAGCTCTGACTGAGCTCATACTAGTCAACAATAGCTTGCTAACTAGTAAATGAGCCATTTTTAAAGTGGAACCTTCACCCTTCAGTCAAAATGCCCCACAAATGCAACGTGGGCCAGAGATGAGTTTGTAGACATACGGACAACAGAAATGATTCTTTTATTTTAAGCCATTAGGTTTTGGGGTGCTTTGCTACATGCACAATGATAGGGGCTCAGAACACACCCTCAGTCTGTTTCTATGGCATTAACTACTCTTGATTTTTAAATCTGAATTTTCAGGTCAGATTTTTCTTTGAAGTTCCTGTCCCATATATTTAACTACTAATTAGATGTCTTTCTCCTAAGCTCTACGTGTCTGACATTGTCTTTTACCATCTGTTCTTGCTCCATTATCTTGGTTGATTTACTGTCCAGTCATTCATGGCAGAAGCCTAGAAAATCATTCTCAATTCCCGCATCTCTCTGCATCTGATTTTAGATCTGAAATATCTTCTCGAATTCTTCATTCTAACAGCCAGTGCTTTAATCCAGGTTCAAACAATCCAGGTTTGAATGTTGAGTCTCTTGAACTAGTCCCTCAATTTTATTATCTTCCTCTCTCTTGTGTACTACTTTAGTAATAGGAATTGATCTGGTCTATATTCCTATATTTCCCTCTCTTTAAGTTCATACTCCCTGTTGCTTGCATAGTAATATATTTTAAATACACATATATGATCTTGTCCTGGTAATTTTTGCAGTTCCTAAATGGCTTCAATTATTTACAGAATGAAGGCCTACTTTCTTAGGATATACATGGTTTTTAATGATCTGGTCCTTTGCCAATTCTCCAGCCTTACTTATCTGTTCCCATTTTTACTTTTTAATATTGAATTGCTTATGGTTCTCCAAATACTCAAAAGAAGAAACCAGGCTTTTCAGTTCCTTCAGGCTGTTATACCCATTCAGGTCTAGACAATTCAGTTATGTGTGCTTGTGAGACTGAGGTTTCTACCGTCTCGCTAGCTTATGGCTGGTGTTGCTCTTAGCTCCTATGGTCTGTTCTCAGATTCTGGCCACGTGGCCCTCTCAAAAAAAATTGGAAGTTTCTCCTTCAAAGCCAGCAGACAATCTTGCTCCATTGTGCTGTGACAGTCTTACATGGTATAATCTAATCAAGGGAATGACTGTGCTGTGAGTACCACAAGGAATTAGGATTATACAAAATGTGTACACCAGGAATTTTGGGAGTCCTCTTAGAATTATGTCTACCATAGCTAAATACAGATTTCTCTCTGGAAACTTTGAGGATTAGAAAAATGATTTTCTATTATTAGAAAATTTGCAAGAAAGCATCTTTCTGCATATCTGCTTTTATCTCCATGCTGGTTTTACTCAGTGGGCTCTTTCTGGCAGCTCGTGCTCCTTTAGTTGTGGGAAATTTCTGTTTTTATTTCAGTGATGATTTCTTCCCTTCTGTTTTCTCCCTTCTCTCTTTCTGGGACTCCTGTTTGAATGTTGAGTCTCTTGAACTAGTCCCTCAATTTTATTATCTTTCCTACTTTCCAGCTGTCTTTTGCCATGCTTTCTGGCAGATTTATTCAACTTTAGTTTTCATTTTTTGTGGATTCAGTATCTTCTCATCTTTTCGAGCTTATCCGTGGTGGTTTTCTGAACCTTTCTTCTTCCTGAATAATCTGTTTCCTCCATGTTACTTGTTTTTCTGTTAGTTCTAATCTTTCATGTTAGAGGCTTTCCACAGATGCTTATTACTCCTTGTTCATGATTTAGAATATGAAACTAAAGAAGTTGGCTGGAAATTCTGAGACTATGGATCAGACTTGTTAACTTTGAGCTCCATAGGGTGGTTGGACCTGGGCAGCTTTTTGGTGAACCACAGTGTCAATAGCTTTAGGCTTTAACTTGTGGTTTTTCAAGATCCCCAGAGAAAGATCTTCCAGTTTTCTGCTGGAATACAGAAGTGTAGTTGCTAGCGACCAGAAACTGAGCGGGGAGGGGATAGAATGAGTCTCAGCATCTGGTTGCTCAGTCCCTCTGCTTTGAGCATGGTATTCACACTCAGCTGTTCTGCAGTCCCCCCAGATTTCTTCTGGTATGATGCAGGGGTAGTTGTCTAAGCTCATAGAGTTGGGGAAGAGGATCTAGAGATCTAACTGCTTCTCCAAAGGTTTTGTCTGTTCTTTCTTACTCTAGAGCCTTCCTGCCATCATTCCCCTTCCACTCCTTCTTTCCCTGTTCCAGAGGCTCCAGGCACTGACAGTTCCTGAGCAGTTTTAGGATTCTGCAGTTAAAGTGAAACTGTTTCTTATCCTTTCCTCTCATGGCTTAGCATTTTGTTGTTCTCTAGCTTCTAACACTTTGCTGCCTTTACTCTTTTCCCTTCATGTATGTATGTTCATCTGTTTTGAAAAATCCTACTGCTGAAGTTGTCCTGGGATTTCTGAAAGGAGTGAACTTAGATGTGTGTTCAAGCTGCTGTCAGCTCAGATGTTCCTCACTGTTCTGTAATATGTCATTATATATGTTAAATTCTTATATGGAAGAATTCGTTATGTGTTTTGTTTTTGTTTCACATCTCTCTTTATTCAGTAGCACCACAGTTTTATTTATTGCTTTTTTTGGTTTCTCTATGAGTTGACTCATTGGAAAAGACTCTGATGCTGGGAGGGACTGGGGGCAGGAGGAGAAAGGGGCGACTGAGGATGAGAAGGCTGGATGGCATCACGGACTCGATGGACATGAGTCTGAGTGAACTCTGGGAGATGGTGATGGACAGGGAGGCCTGGCGTGCTGCGATTCATGGGGTCGCAAAGAGTTGGACACGACTGAGCAACTGAACTGAACTGAACTGATGATATTCTTATTCTTTATGGTTGTAAATATCTGTATAACTACTTGTAAAATGTGTTAGTTTTATGTTAGTTTAAATTATATAGGTACATGGGAGCATGAAACTTAGAAAACCATGAGACCATTTTTGTTAATTGTATATTTATTTCATAGACTTGTTTTTTCACTTGTTATTAGCAGGGTTTAAATCCAAATGTTGGAACATTATTATCACATAGTGAAGACGTTTTGTTCTTTTTCTAAATGAAGACTGAAGTTGCTGGAGATCCTAGACAAGTTTCAACTGTTCATCTACAACTAGGATTACCACTGGTTTTTATTGTTGGTCAACAAGCTACTTATGAAGCTGACAGAACAACTGCAGAATGGGTTGCTTGGCGTCTTCTGGGAAAAGCTGGAGTTCTACTTTTGTTAAGGTATTTTAAACGTGGAATAGTAACTATTCTGTATTTAGCAGGACACTAGTATTTTTCTTGGTAATGCGTTCACTGGCAAATAAATTCAGATCTCTAATAGATTCTAATATAGTTAGAGCCAGTTGCTGAGTTGAAGTCTTTAATTATCAGCTTGATTAATATTTAGACCTTTAAACTTTACTAAATGAAGGTGTAGATTAAGATAGAATATAGAAAACCTGGTCTGTATTTACATGAAAAATTTCTCAGACTCACTAAATTGCAATCTTTTTTCATTAACATTTTTAGTATAAAATTTTCAGTTCAATTTTAGATTGACCTCCTGGATGACTATTATTCCTGAGATTGGCAACATATAACATTTATTTCTATCTTGATAAAGGGACTCTTCGGAAGTGGACATTCCTCAGGATACTAATGTTATCGTCAGAAGAGCAGAAGAGGTTGGTCATTTTCTATATTTGTCTACAACGTGTGCTTATTTAAAAGAGGTTAATACACATGGTCCTAAAGTAACATAAGCTTATTATAGGAAAATTCTATGAATTGCCACTATTCAGAGATAACTATAGTTAATATTTTCAACTGTTGTGTGTTATTTTCATTTGTTAATCTTTTTCTGTGTATGTTTATATATTTATATAAATATATGTATATCTGCTGCTGCTGCTGCTGCTAAGTCACTTCAGTCATGTCCAACTCTGTGTGACCCCAGAGACGGCAGCCGACCAGGCACCCCCGTCCTTGGGATTCTCCAGGCAAGAACACTGGAGTGGGTTGCCATTTCCTTCTCCAATGTATGAAAGTGAAAAGTGAAAGTGAAATCACTTAGTTGTGTCTGACTCTTAGTGACCCCATGGATTGCAGCCCACCAGGCAAGAGTACTGGAGTGGGGTGCCATTGCCTTCTCTGATATGTATATCTACATACGCATATTTTTAAAGAAATTTAGGTTCATGCTATATACATCCTGCCTTTCACATACAGTTATATTTCATTACTTGGTATTGTGCTGTGATGCCTGCCTTTAAACACTGTTGTGGGCATCACTGATTTATTTCCCTTTACTAAATTTCTAGAAGTAAATTTTGTTAAATGAGATTTTTCTTTTTCAGAGCTCGGGCCTTTAACCACTTTAATTAATCTTTTTTGTGATTTAAAAATTTTATAGATTATACTTCATTTAAACTTATCATAAACTATTGGCTGTATTCCTTATGCTGTATAATATATCCTTGTGACTTATTTATTTTATCCATGGTAGTTTGTACCTCTTAATCCCCTCCCCCATTAGTTTGTATTCTATATCTGTGAGTCTGTTTCTGTTTTGTTATATTCATCAATTTGTTTTATATTTTAAATTCCACGTATAAGTGATAATGTACAGCATTTGTCTTTTTCTGCTTGACTTATTTCATTGAGCATAATATCCTCCAGGTCCGTCTGTGTTATTGGAAGTGACAAAATTTCATTCTTTTTTTATGGCAGAGTGATATTTCATTGCATATGATGCCACATCTTCTTTACCCACTTGTCTGTTCATAGACACTTAGGGGTTGCTTCCATATCTTGGCTATTGTAAATAATGCTACTATGAAGACTGGAGTACATATATCTTTTCAGATTAGTGTTTTTGTTTTCTTTGGATTCTACTCTTTTACTTTTCATGTGTGAAGTTAATTGACTTTCATATATTTTTTTTCCTCAATGTGATTTTTCTTTCTTTTCTTCCATGGAAAGGCATTTTATTTTAAATATAGCAGTGTGTACATGTCAATTGGAATTTTAAAGATTTTTAAAATACACAGTCAAATTTCCTTCCAGAAATATTATTTACCAGAAGGATTTAGAATTCCTTGTTCTTCATACATCTTTGCCAGTACTGAGTAGTAATCTTTAAAAAAAAAGTTATTTCTATACACAAAAAAGTTTCCATATTAATTTACATGTCTTTGATAACTTTGACCGGTGAGATCACCTGTATTTCCTTTGTAAATTTCTTAAATTCTTGAAAATTCCCTTAAATTTTTCTTAATTAAGAACTCTTAGGAATATCTTCTAAATACTTTAAACATATGCTAAAAAATTGTTGCTATGTTTACAAATGGTCAGATAGTTTAAACTTAAATTCTCTTGCATAAGTCTATGGTATGAGTACTGGATTCAGATATCAAGATTGCTGAGAGAAATATCAATAACCTCAGATACACAGATGACACCAACCTTATGCCAGAAAGTGAAGAGGAACTAAAAAAGTACCTCTTGATGAAAGTGAAAGAGGAGAGTGAAAAAACTGGCTTAAAACTCAACATTCAAAAAACTAAGATCATGGCTTCCGGTCCCATCACTCCATGGCAAATACATGGAAAAACAATGGAAACAGTGAGAGACTTTATTTTGGGGGTCTCCAAAATCACTGCAGATGGTGACTGCAGCCATGAAATTAAAAGACGCTTGCTCCTTGGAAGAAAAGCCATGACCAACCTGCTGCTGCTAAGTCGCTTCAGTCGTGTCCGACTCTGTGTGACCCCATAGACGGCAGCCCACCAGGCTCCCCCGTCCCTGGGATTCTCTAGGCAAGAACACTGGAGTGGGTTGCCATTTCCTTCTCCAATGCATGAAAGTGAAAAGTGAAAGGGAAGTCGCTCAGTCGTGTCTGACTCTTCGCAACCCCATGGACCGCAGCCTACCAGGCTCTTCTGTCCATGAGATTTTCCAGGCAAGAGTACTGGAGTGGGGTGCCATCGCCTTCTCAGATGACCAACCTAGACAGCAGATTAGAAAGCAGAGACATTACTTTGGTGACAAAGGTCCATCTGGTCAAAGCTATGGTTTTTCCAATAGTCACGTATGGATGTGAGAGTTGGACTATAAAGAAAGCTAAGCACCGAAGAGTTGATGCTTTCGAACTGTGGTGTTGGAGAAGACTCTTGAGTCCCTTGAACTGCAAGGAGATCCAACCAGTCAATCCTAAAGAAAATCAGTCCTGAATATTCATTGGAAGGACTGATGCTGAGCTGAAAACTCCAATACTTTGGCCACCTGATGCAAAGAACTAACTCATTGGAAAAGACCCTGATGCTGGGAAAGATTGAAGGCAGGAGGAGAAGGGAACAACAGAAGATGAGACGGTTGGATGGCATCACCGACTCGATGGACATGAGTTTGAGTGAACTCTGGGAGTTGGTAATGGACAAGGAAGCCTGGCATACTGCAGTCCATAGGGTCGCAAAGAGTCGGACACGACTGAACAACTGAACTGAACTGACTGAGTACTGAGTTAAAGAGTCGGAAGACTTGATTCCGTTCCTGCTTGTTCTGGGCCCAGATTACTGAATTAACTTCTTCCAGTTCAGTTTTCTCATTTGTGAAATAGTTATAAAACCTCTCCTTCTAACTTATAAGATATTTTTTATGACCAAATAGTAAAATACTTTGAGAACTGTAATGCTGTTCAAATATGTGTACTGTGATTATGCTTTGCTTTTAGACCAGGTAATGAAAAGAATACTTACTGAAGCTTTTTTTTTTTTTTTAACTATTAGATAAAGGATTCCAAAATAGGACATTACTTTGTTATTGGGAAAAAGGTTTTATAGAAGAATTAAAGTTCATGCTGTTTTCCCAGTACATATGAAAGTTATGTTTATACTATACTGTAGTCTGTTAAGTGTGCAATAGTGTTATGTCTAAAAAAAGTAATGTATGTATCTTTAGTTAAAAAACAGTTACTGCTAAAAAATGCTGTCATCTGAACCTCTGGTGAGTTGTAATCTTTTTGCTCATGGAGGGCCCTGCCTTGATGTTGATGGCTGCTGAGTGATTGAGACAGTAGTTGCTGAAGGTTGAGATTGCTATAGCAATTTCTTAAAATAAGACAAAAATGAAGTTTGCCACATTGATTGACTCTTCCTATCACAAAGGATTTCTCTGTAGTATGCAATGCTACTTGGTAGAATTTTGCCCACAGTAGAACTTCTTTCAAAATTGGAATCAATCCCTTCAGACTCTGCTGCTGCTCTATCAACAAAGTTTTTATAAGATTCTCAATCTTTTGTTCTCATATCAACGATCTTTAGAGCTGCTTCACCAGAAGTAGATTCCATCTCCAGAAACCACTTTCTTTGCTCATCCATAAGAAACAACTCCTCATCCATGCAAGTTTGATTGTGAGATTGCAGCAGGGATAATTACTGAAATAATCTAGTGGCCTAAAATTTCATGTTTTAAAAAAGTTTTGGTTGAGCCTTAGTGTAAGAAATTTTAATGGAATAATTTCAATGGAATATAATTTGGTATTCTTAAAATACCTGGGGCCAGGTATTATTTTTATGTTTATAAAATTAAACATAAAATTGAGTGTGAATAGTCAATTGAACTTTATAGTGGAATTATTTATTTATTTTTATTAAATTACTTTTACCCCCCTTCTTTTTGGCCATGCCACACAACTTGTGGGATCTAAATTTCCCAACCAGGGATTGAACCCCGGCCAGGGCAGTGAAAGCCCTAATTCTAACTGCTAGGCCACCAGGGGTCTCTCTAGTGGAATTATTTTAGATTAAGTATTATTTTGAGTTGTGGTGGTGATTTGGTCACTAAGTCATGTAAAATATCAAAAGAATTTTGGTGCTATTTGCAATAAAATTGCATATATTTGTATCTTGTATTGAGGTAGGACTTACTGTTATATGTAAAATACTTCAGATTTCAGCAGAATGTAACTGTGACAAGAAGCAAATGAGACTTTCAGTTCCGTGTTTTGCCTTCTTTTCTAGTAGCATGCACTATCTTTCTATAATGTTTAGATACTTTTAATATTGTGGAGTTAATTTCCCATTTTTATTTTTAAATATTAAATTGAAATTCACAAGTTTAGTTTCATTTTAGTGTCAAACAAGTAAAATATATTAAAATGGTTCATTATATTCTAGTCATATCTTTTAAAATTAATATATTTCTAGGACATGCAAGTGGAATTTTTGGCATTAAGTCATATTGATTTGATAGTATTCCATCTGGAAAGTACCATGAACATTGAGGAAATGGTCAAATATGAAGACATGGAAGAGCTAAATATAGGTAATGTGTTTTTTTGATGCTCGCGTTCCCCTCCCATTTCTTCCCAGCATCCTTAAGGTCAGTGAAATTTCAATGAATTAACTTTCACACTCAAGAATACGAAGAGACCTGAAGAAATTAATTTTGAATCACATTTTAGCAAGTTGATTAGTTGAAAAGATAACAAGGATGCTCTATTTTGCTTAGTGTGATACCTTTCATTGTTATATATCAGGCTTCTCTCTTTCCGCCTGTGCCTTTATCCTCCAGACCAGTTCTTTCAGTGCTACTGGTCTATTCCATGTTCAAAAAGGACCCAGGAGCCACAATATGATATTTATTTTTGTTATTCCTATTAGGGTATGAAATTCTGATGAATATAGTTATATTTGTAGTTGTAAATGAATCCAGTTGTTAACAGTAAAAGNGTTTATTGTACTATTGCTTACGTTTTGAAGTATTCTATAGTTTTCAAGGCTATTTCCCACACATTATTTACTTTGATTGTTATCCTCTGAGTTAGCTGAGGTCATCTTCATTGTAGATGAAGAATCTGTGTTTTGGCAGGGTTAAATGATCTGCACAAAGTCACAAATGGCATGTGGAGCATTCTGACTTGAAATTTCATTTATGACCATTATCATTCCTGATACTTCTTTATAACATATCCTATTCTGAAATTGCTCATTTGCTTTTCTCCCTTCTGTACTGGTCTATTATAAACTTCTAAGGCAGGGATTATGTCTTATGCATTTACTAAATGTATCCTGTTTAGTAAATTATTGAAATTTTATCATGAGTCCCGTTGAGTAAACACTTTTTATGTAGTCCTGTTGTTACGAGTCCCAGGAAGGAAGGAATTTGCATATTCTTTTCATGAGATCCGTTTATTTTGATGATCAAAATCTGTATTACAAATTTGGTAAGGCCTCTGAGCTTTCACTGATTCATAACCAGCTTCATGGTTGGAGCACTGCTCTACTTTTCTGGTATACAGAGTTTAACTGCTAATGGTTTAAGCCGGAGTTCTTCTCCATAGCATCATCATTATTCAGGCAGGTCTGAGTTCTGGTCTCTTGCTCCTTGCTTTGTTCCCATCATCGTTCATATATTCAAACTTTCAAAGTCACAGGAATCATCCAGGTGTCAGTTTAACAGGATTCCTGTCCTCAGGGGAAGTTGCCTTTTTCAAAATTTTGTTGCCATGTCTCATTTTACTTAGTGACCCTCTGGCTTCAGCTTGCCCTCTGGTGCTGCCTTCTCATTTTTTCTCTCTCCTGTATTTGCTCCTCTGCCCAGTTCTTGGGGGTGGGGGGTGTTTGGTCTTAATTTCCTATGTTTGTAATCCATATTGACTCATGATATAGTATGATGTGCCCAAATACACAATTGCCCTCTTATTTTCATTCCCTTCTCATTAATTAGGAAAGATAGATGAGGCTTGGAAAGAGTTTGTTACCATGTAAAAGTGGAATATAAAGAAAAATGCTCTTCAAAGGAAATGAAAACACAATGAGTCAGAATTAAATGAACTGGGTTCTACAAAAAGAGTATGAAAAAAACTTATGTGACTAAAAAGAATATATATACATGTTGATAAGTAGGTGAAATGTTGAGCTGAGGAGTGAATATATTTAAAAACTAAAGTGGCTTATTAAGAGAATGGGAAAGCAGAAAGGTGTTAGAACAAGGTAAGAGAAGAAAGGATGGATTAGGAAATAAGAGTGGACTGGCAGGAAAATGAAAATATGTGAATAATAAGAAAATACTGTAAGTGAGAAAATTGGCCTTTATTAATTTTGATATTGAGGGCATAACTTTCAGTGTCATAGAATGTGATATTTGAAAGTATCTTAAAATTAATATTGTAAGTCTTATGGTTCACAGGTTTGAACACTGAAACTCCTAGAGTTGTGTAAATGACTAGAGTCACACAGCTAAAAATTGCTGATGTGATACTAAAATCTAGATCTAGTCTTTTATGGTATTGGAAATCATATGGAAAATAATAATTTAGTTTTCTGAATGCATTGTCTTTCTTCCTTTCTTTTTAATGTGTTGTTACAGAGAATTATAAATGTATCGTAAAATAGGATAATAGAACAAACCTCTAGATAACCATTTCCTGGCCTCACCCAACTACCATCAGTCAGTGGATAATCCTGTTACAATCATAGCCCTTTACTTATTATTTTTCACCTAATTCCTAACATATAAATTCATCCACAAATATTTCCCTGTATTTCAGACATGTAAGGATTCTTTTAAAATTAACATAATGCTATTACGACATCTACATGGCTCAGTTCAGTTCAGTTCAGTCGCTCAGTCGTGTCTGACTCTTTGCGACCCCATGAATTGCAACACACCAGGCCTCCCTGTCTATCACCAACTCCCAGAGTTCACCCAAACCCACGTCCATCGAGTCAGTGATGCCATCCAGCCATCTCATCCTCTGTCGTCCCCTTTTTCTCCTGCCCCCAATCCCTCCCAACATCAGAGTATTTTCCAATGAGTCAACTCTTTGCATGAGGTGGCCAAAGTACTGGAGTTTCAGCTTTAGCATCATTCCTTCCAAAGAACACCCAGGGCTGATCTCCTTTAGAATGGACTGGTTGGATCTCCTTGCAGTCCAAGGGACTCTCAAGAGTCTTCTCCAACACTGCAGTTCAAAAGCATCAATTCTTCGGGGCTCAGCCTTCTTCACAATCCAACTCTCGCATCGATACATGACCACTGGAAAAACCATAGCCTTGACTAGATGGACCTTTGTTGGCAAAGTAATGTCTCTGCTTTTGAATATGCTATCTAGGTTGGTCATAACTTTTCTTCCAAGGAGTAAGCGTCTTTTAATTTCATGGCTGCAGTCCCCATCTGCAGTGATTCTGGATAAGAATTGTTAATATCAGATGCTTAGTCGACATTCAGAGTTCCAGCTTCATCATGCTTTTTCATGCCACTGTTGCTTTGTACATACTGTTCATTTTACTCATATTCCTCTACTGCCTCCTTAAGTTTCATTTTTCTTTTAATAATGTTTAGCTAATGTCAATTTCTAGGAAGCTTTAATTGTCTCTAATCAAGTTAGATGTTCCTCCAGTGTTACCATATGATCTGTACAAACTTGCAATAGGACATTTGTGAATTCAGAATATGTGTGTTTACTACATATTTTAATGGAAAGATGAACGAATGGGTCTGTCTGTCTTAATGAAAAGTTTTTTTATTAGATTTAATTGATATGTAACATTATATTAGTTTTAGTTGTATACCATAATGATTCAATATTTCTATATATTGTAGTTAATTAAACAATTTTTACATATTCAGAATCTACCCATAACTCAATACACACAGAATAAAATAAAAATTTCTTGGTTTATATGGCCTCTTATGGCTTTCCATGTGGTACTAGTGGTAAAGAACCTGCTTGCCAGTGCAGGAGAAGGAGACATAAGAGATGCAGGTTCAATCCCAGATCAGGAAGATCCCCTGGAGGAGGCAATGGCAACCCACTCCTGTATTCTTACCTGGAGAATCCCATAGACAGAGGAGCCTGGCAGGCTACATACAGTCCATGGGGTCGCAAAGAATTGAACACAACTGAGTGACTAACTGCTTCCGAATAGGAAAAGGAGTACATCAAGGCTGTATATTGTCACCCTGATTATTTAAGTTATATGCAGAGTACATCATGAGAAATGCTGGGCTGGAGGAAGCACAAGCTGGAATCAAGATTGCTGGGAGAAATATCAATAACCTCACATATGCAGATGACACCATCCTTATGGCAGAAAGTGAAGAGGAACTAAAGAGCCTCTTGATAAAAGTGAAAGAGGAGAGTGAAAAAGTTGGCTTAAAGCTCAATATTCAGAAAATGAAGATCATGGCATCCAGTCCCATCACTTCATGGGAAATAGATGGGGAAACAGTGGAAACAGTGAGAGACTATTTTTGGGGGCTCCAAAATCACTGCAGATGGTGATTGCAGCCATGAAATTAAAAGACGCTTACTCCTTGGAAGAAAAGTTATGACCAACCTAGATAGTATGTTCAAAAGCAGAGACATTACTTTGCCAACAAAGGTCCGTCTAATCAAAGCTATGGTTTTTCCAGTGGTCGTGTATGGATGTGAGAGTTGAACTGTGAAGAAAGCTGAGTGCCGAATAATTGATGCTTTTGAACTCTGGTGTTGGAGAAGACTCCTGAGAGTCCCTTGGACTGCAAGGAGATCCAACCAGTCCATTCTAAAGGAGATCAGCCCTGGGTGTTCTTTGGAGGGAATGATGCTAAAGCTGAAACTCCAGTACTTCGGCCACCTCATGCGAAGAGTTGACTCATTGGAAAATACTCTGATGCTGGGAGGGATTGGGGGCAGGAGGAGAAGGGGACGACAGAGGATGAGATGGCTGGATGGCATCACTGACTCGATGGATGTGAGTCTGAGTGAACTCCAGGAGTTGGTGATGGACAGGGAGGCCTGGTGTGCTGCGATTCATGGGGTCACAAAGAGTTGGACATGACTGAGTGACTGAACTGAACTGAGTGACTAATACGCACATGATCTAGAAACCCTGGAGTTTTCTCACATCATTCCTTCAGTCTATTTCGTTTTAGTCAAATAGCCTTCCCTCAGTGCCTAGAGTATGCTGAGCTCTTTTATGTCCTGAGTCTTTGCATATGTTGTTCTCTTTGCCTAAAACAGTCTTTTCTTGATTATCTGGTAGACTTTGGATTGCCCAATTTAAATCTCCCTGTTAAAATCTCTCACTGTATCTTTTGCCTTTGTTCTTAAACTGATCACATATATAGTTATATATTTATTTCGTGATGAGTTTATTGACTGATTTTTCCATAGATAGAAACTGTGTGGTCAGGGACTATGTCTTCTTTGCTTATCACTTTCCTTAGTGTCCATCACAGTGCTTGCCGTGTAGTAGAAGCTAAAGAAATACTATCAAACGTGTGGTAGGACTTTTTTAGGTTATAAATTAATATATTGATTAGAAACAAATGTTATTTGTTGACAAGTTTATTTTATATTTATATTTATTGTTTCTTGACAAGTGTAATTCCTTTTGGAATTAACTAAAACTTGATCATTTCTAGGTCAGGAAGCATCTGAGAGTCATTTAAGATAGGAAGCCAGACAACTGGAAAGTTTTCTAAATATCATGCATTTTAAATATTAAGATAGTATGAATTCATGAGTTTCTGTGAAGTGCCAAATTTTCATATGCTTGCCTGGGAGAAGAGCTTAAATGTTTTAAATTATACATTTATATTTACATTAATTTCTCTTCAAACATTTCAGAAATTCAAGATGATGAAGTGGAAGAAACTGTTTACAGAGACAGGAAGAAACAGTTACCTTTGGAACTCACTGTGGAACTAACGGAAGAGACATTTCATGCGACAGTAACGGCTTCTGACAGCATAGTGCTTTTCTATGCTGGTTGTGAGTATTATGAACCTTTAGAGGTGACTACTATACTGTATATTAGGACATTTAAAGTAGGCAGATTTTACTTTTGCATTCTATTATTACACATTGTAAAATGACATAGCTTTCACATGTCCCACACTTTTAAACAATTTACTTCAGAGCTGTTTCTAGGGTTGTAAAACTGATTATATATAGTCTAGTCAAAGTGTTAGTCGCTCGGTCATGTCTGACTCTTTGCAATCCCATAGACTGTAGCCTGCCAGGCACTTCTGCCTATGGGATTCTCCAAGCAAGAGCACTGGAGTGGGTTGCCGTTCCCTTCTCCAGGGGATCTGAGCCTCCTGCATTGCAGGCAGATTCTTTACCGTGTGAGCCACCAGAGAAGCCCTGATTATATATATCTGACTTATAAATTGAAGATTATGATTAAACTAGATGTTAAGCTTACTAATTTGGAAAATTGTTGTTATTCAAGCTAATGATTTTAATAGATTAACAGTTATTGTAGGTTTATAGGCATTATATTGCTTTTATCTTCAAACAATAGCCATTCAACTATACTCCTTGCCATATGAATGTGGACAATTAGTTGTATTTGGAACTCTCTTGAATGTGTGGACAATACTGAGTGCTGCATATTAGAATATTTCTTAGTATAAAATAATTTTGAGATACCCCATTAATCTATATGTTTGTTATATACAAGTATGGATGCTTTAGAAATATGTATGTTGTAATATCTATTTAATTTTTTATTTTAATGTAGGGCAAGCAGTATCCATGGCATTTCTGCAGTCCTATATCGATGTGGCAATTAAACTGAAAGGTATTACACTGTTGTAGGCATGTTTCTTTTCCTGGTTCTGAGCTATAGCTATTTGTAAAATTGTGTCATGCTAAAGATGTAGAAAACCACATAAAATTTCAGATTATTGTGTTTATGTCTCCACAACAAACATAATAAGTTAATACTGAACATTAGACTATTCCACTTGAAACATGATTAAGTATTGAAACCATTTTACAGCAAAGAAAATTAAAAAGTGATAACTTCAGTATAAGTTAATACTCCACGGTTAATAAGTTAAGGAACCATGAGTTTCAAAACTGTTAGGAGCATTCCCTTTGATTGTCTTCATTAAACTGTCTTATAGCTTTATACTTAATCCAGTAAACTTTTTGGCTGAATGCAGTCATTCAGCAAACATTTACTGAGTGCCTACTATGTGCCAGTTACTGTTAAATATTATTAAACATATACTAAATATTAACTATAGTCTCACAGTCTAATGAAGGCTCTAAGATCCCAGTGTTCTTGAAGCTATACAGTTAGCTTTTCATGGGTAGGGAATTTCCTAATAGCCAGAATCTTTTTATTTTAACTATTCTAAGAAACCTGATTCAGTGGTAGACAAACAGTAATCCAAGTACTGAACTCAAAATGTCTATGCCACGGTCCCAGCAAAGACAAAAGGAGGAGTGGGGAGGCCTGTTAGTGTTAGTAAGAGAGAGAGAGTAATGGATTAGGTAAGTATAATATTTTTTAATCATTCGAATAAGACAGTCCAGATCATCCCTTGTATCTTTAATATGATTTCTTCTTACTCTGTTTTTCTTGTTAATAAAAGCTGTTATGGCTAAATGGGCTTTTTCTTGGCTACTCCAGAGATGCATCCACCATTTAGTTTTTTGGGATATTAGCTTACAGCCTCTTTTATTATTTAGTAAGTTCCTTATGGAAAGAAAGTATGCCTTATACTCAGTTCAATGGACAGGGTGCATTGCATTGTCTTACATTACAGAATATCTCATGTTTAATAATTGTTGAGTAAATAAATTAGCAAATATAGTAGAGTTTCATAAATTTTGTTTTATTTTGTGGAAAAGGTGTACTGGTATACAACTTGTGTGTGTGTGTGTGTGTGTGTGTATGTGTGTATATATGTGTATATATATATGTGTATGTGTGTGTATATATATGTGTGTGTGTGTGTGTGTGTGTGTGTATAGGGCTTTGTTGAATTCAAAAAGTTGATTCCAGAAAGTCAACCCTAAATACAATATGTTCTATAGTAATAAAAGCATCAGAGATATAAAAAATCATTTTTGATCCATTTCTCTTCCATTCATTTCCAAACTACATTTGATCCATCGTTTGATCACTTCATTCCCCAAGTGAAGGGATGATTAAGTCTGTAGATAATATGATAACTAATTTTTTTTTTAAAGCAAATCCTGTCACTCTCTAGTTCTCCTTTATGGTTGCAATCTACAGACTGATTTAAGTTTCTTCTCCTAGGTTTTCCAGCCTTACTGGTAAATGATTAGAAGAAAGAAAAAGTAGGAAAATATAAACCATAATAAAATAGTAGTTGGATAATGTCCCTGAATACTAGAATTATCCCCCCTCCCCAGCCCATTTGGCTAGATAGCAAATGAAAATTCGAAGGAGGTTCTCTTTCTTCTCTGTTAATGACCAAATAAAGACCTGACCCCTCAATGCAAGGACTCTGAGTTGTATGTGTTTGTAGAATAAAAAAGCAGATTAACCAACCTAAAGACTTGATTTCTTTTTTCAGTTAGTATGTTCTTTATGAATAACAATTCTTTTAGTAATTACATACCAGATAGGTGGATTATTTTGGAAGTTCATGGGGCTTCATATAGAAATGCATACTATAGGTAACAATAATGTTTTGTGTCTATGGTGAATCCTATACTATAATTTTATAAACTAGGACAATATTGTAATACTTTGGGTGTTTAGTTGTATAATCTTTCATGTTGTTTTGGGAAAAAGCCACTTTTTATCTCTTAGTCTAAGAGGATGAAGAATATTTTAGAATCAGTCACAAGGTGGCAGCAAATGTCTGTTTTTGTTTTTCTTTTAAATTAGGATCCTTATTTGAAATTGCTGTGGAGTGTAATACTACAGTAATCTTAGAACATTAGACTACTCCACTTGAAACATGATTAAGTATTGAAACCATTTTACAGCAAAGAAAGTTAAAATGTGATAACTTCAGTATAAGTAGCCTTATCATTTTTTAATAATATATATCAATATTCTTTTTTTCAGTTTTAAAGATAACATCAAACTTTTCAGCTTGGACTGCTGGGACATTTTAAGCAGTGGTAGACCATTGGGGATGCTTATTGAAGGGAGAGAACTACATTTATTATGACACCATGTCCCATCCTTTGGTGGCAATACATAGTATGATACTCCATCTAAACAAGCACCAGTACACGCACCACTAGATATTTATTGACTAAATGACTAAAATAAAGGAAAGAGAACTTTATAGAGTAGATCTAAGCTTAGAAGGAATAAAGATTTATCCTTGTATGCTCATATAATATTCAGGTATTAACATACTTTAATGTAAACACTAAAAATTTGTTCATGAAGAAATATCTATGTAATAGACATTGTTCTAGGTAGCACGTTTATAAGACAGACTAGACCCTGTGAGATAGAATCTAGGATCATAATGTAAGGATGGGTTTTTAGTATTAAAACTTTTGATGATAAAATATTAAAATATTATATTTTGCAATTTTAGTCATATGGGTAGGTTACATCCTAATTTAGAATTTAGGATTAAATTGATATACAAAGATTCCTTCTTTGATCTAATACTATATTAAAATTTCCTTTTATTAGATTTTCTTCCTTTCTTTCATTAGCTGAGTTGTATGGTACTTTGTTATTTGGTTTTTGATATCTCTGCACCTAACTATATATTTTGGAAAACTGGAGAACTTTGCATATACAGTTGACTTAGACAACTCAGGGATTAGGGGCACTGACTTTCCATGCAGGAGAGAATCCAAGTATAACAGGTTTGGCCCTCCATGTACACATTTGCCAGAGAAGGCAATGGCACCCCAATCCAATACTCTTGCCTGGAAAATCCCATGGACGGAGGAGCCTGGTAGGCTGCAGTCCATGAGGTCGCTTCCAAGAGTCGGACACGACTTCACTTTCACTTTCACTTTTCACTTTCATGCATTGGAGAAGGAAATGGCAACCCACTCCAGTGTTCTTGCCTGGAGAACCCCAGGGACGGAGGAGCCTGGTGGGCTGTCGTCTCTGGGGTCGCACAGAGTCGGACACGACTGAAGCGACTTAGCAGCAGCAGCAGCAGCATACACGTCTTCTCTGTATCCAAGTTTCCACATCCATGGATTCATCCAACCTTGGGTCATGTGGGACTGTAGCATTTACTATTGAAACAGATCCATAAGTGGGCCTGCTCAGTGCTTTCCAAGGGTCAACTGTATTAGTATAGAACAAGTAGGAATTTCTCTTTGAGGCTCTGCTGTATGTTTTCTCAGGCTGAAAAGAAATTATTTAGATTAAATAAATATGTATGAAGTTATACTGTTGAGACAGGTTGGGTATGTGAAAGTGAAAAGTGAAAGTCGCTCAGTCGTGTTGGATTCTTTGTGACCCCATGGACTATACAGTCTGTGGAATTCTCCAGGCCAGAATACTGGAGTGGGAGCCTTCCCCTTCTCCAGAGGATCTTCCCAACCCAGGGATCGAACCCAGGTCTCCACATTGGAGGCAGGTTCTTTACCAGCTGAGCCACAAAAGAAACCCAAGAATGCTAGGGTGGGTAACCTATCCCTTCTCCAGGGGACCTTCCCAACCCAGGAATCAAACTGGGGTCTCCTGCATTGCAGGCGGATTCTTTACCAACTGAGCTATCAGAGAAGTGAACTGAAGTTGCTCAGTCGTGTCCGACTCTTTGCGACCCTGTGGACTGTAGCCTACCGGGCTCCTCTGTCCATGGGATTTTCCAAGCAAGAGTACTAGAGTGGGTTGCCATTTCCTTCTCCAGGGGATCTTTCCTATCCAGGGATTGAATCCAGGTCTCCCACATTGTAGGCAGACACTTTACCGTCTGAGCCGTTAGGGAAGTCTGAGCTATCAGAGAAGCCCTAGGTGAATATCATGGAGGCCCTAGATAGTACATTCACACACATATTTCAGGTATTCATGTACGAGGACTGCTCTAGATTCTGGAAAATCAGTGATGAGGAAACCAGACAGTCCCTGCTCTCAGGAAGCTCGAATCATACAACAACACAGATGAGTACATAATTCCATAATGAGGTAGGGAAAAGAGCATGGTCCTTTAGGAGTATAAGAAGAAGATGTAGACAAGGTGTCAATGGAGGCTTCTCTGGAATGGTCACACATGCAGAGATCTGAAGGGTGGAAAGACCTGACTGGTAAAATTGGTAGAGGTGGGCTGATATCAAAATAGATTTGAGTTTTGAAAAGATACCTCTAGCTTCAGTGTAGAGACATATTAAATTCTGGGAGATGAATTAGAAGTGATGACTAGACTGGTGGCAGTAAAGAGAAAGGGACAGATATAAGAGGTTCTCAAAATTTAGGTGGTAAAATTGGAAGGCATGCGGAGTTTAGGAACGAAGAGGTGTGAAAGGTGATACTTTGCTTTCAGAGTTGCACAGGATGGCAACATTCACTACTGTTCAGAGGGGAGAAACCATGTTTGGTTTTAGACTTTTTGAGTTTGAGGATGTTTCCTTTCAAAGGGACCTAGAGAAAGCAGTATGGATACATGAATCTGGAACTTTGAGGATCCTGGGCCAAAGCTATAAATTTAGGATTTATTAGGTTGTTGTTGATTATTGAGATTGTCTAAAAGAGAGTGAAGAACAAGAAGAGAAAGCAACTTAAACTAAGCCTTGAGGGAACTCCCGACTCCACTGGCTGCTGCTGCTGCTGCTAAGTCGCTTCAGTCATATCCGACTCTGTGCGACCCCATAGACGGCAGGCCACCAGGCTTCCCCGTCCCTGGGATTCTCCAGACAAGAACACTGGAGTGGGTTGCCATTTCCTTCTCCAAGGCCTGAAAGTGAAAAGTTAAAGTGAAGTCACTCAGTCGTGTCTGACTCTTCGCGACCCCAAGGACTGCAGCCTACCAGGCTCCTCCATCAATGGGCTTTTCCAGGCAAGAGTACTGGCTGAAGAGCCTGCAAAACAAAAGGAGGCAGCTGGGGAGAGGTTGCAGCCAATGGGAGGAGGTGCTGCAAAGAACCAAGGGAAGAGAGTGCACCAGGCGTGTGTCATGCTGCCGAGAAGTTGAAATAAGAACGGGATATAAAGACATTAACAGTTCTCAACAACTGAGTTTTCTACATTAACATTTATAAAAATGTGCATTTTCTTTTTATTTAGGCACATCCACTATGCTGCTTGCTAGAGTAAACTGTGCAGATTGGTCTCATGTGTGTACCAAGCAAAATGTTACTGAATTTCCTGTTGTAAAGATGTACAAGGAAGGCCAGAACCCAGTATCTTACACTGGAATGCTGGGAACTGAAGACCTCTTAAAATTTATTCAACTGTAAGTATTCAGCTTCACCCTAAGATTTTTTTAAGTTTTAGATCTGTTCAACTCCTAATTCCCTTACTTATTTGACACACCTTGGATAGGTTAAGGAAGTATGAACACTGATGAGAAGAGCCTGTCTGTTACTTTTTATCACCTTTGGGGAGATAGAAATTTTATTTAATGAGACTGATTTTTTTGTTTGTTTGTTTAGAATAGTGTTGTCTTTATTTTGTCAGATGTTTATTCTATGGAATATACTAAGTTCAGTGTATATATAGATTTTACAAGCTGAAAAGTATTTTTAAGAATTAATTTTGACTATATATATTCATCTAGCAACAGGATTTCATGCCCAGTGAACATTACGTCTGTCCAAGAAGCAGAAGAATATTTAAATGGGGAATTATATAAAGACCTAATCTCCTATTCTAGCATGTCAGTACTGGGACTGTTTAGTCCAACCATGACAAGAGGTAAGTGGAACTGAACATTTAAATTATATAATGTATACTTGAAGGCTTGTTTACTTGTTTTCTTTTTAAAGAATTAATATCTTTTTAAATTAAAGAGAACTCAATTGTAGAGAATTTTGAANCTTTGTCTTCTGTAAACTGTATATATGTTATTCATTTTTTTAAAAAAAAGGTTTTAGTATTTGTCTAAGGAATTACTGTGGGATTATTATATACTAAAGATATTAAGCTTTTGTCATTTTATTAATATTCCAATTGTTTCCCCCAGCTTGTTGTTTGCTTTTTAGCTTTGCCTAGTAATTTTATATGTAATAGTTAAAATTTTTTTCAAATTTATTGATTTTGAGATTTCTTCCATTGCTTTAGCTATAGAAAATCCTTATCATTCTGATCAGTTAATAGCTACCTGTCTCTTCTTGTTGCTTTACAATATTTTCTTATGCTATATTGTCTTCTTGTTTTGAATATTCTTTTTTAAAATTTGTGAGTGATAAGACACAGATAACATGAAACTTAGCCTCTTAATCATTTATAAGTGTATAGTTAACTAGTGTTAACTGTATTTCTATTGTGTGCAAATTCTGACTTCCAGAACTTATTCATCTTACAAAACTGAAACTCTTTACATGTTAAAGAGCAACTCCCTTTCCCTGTTTCCCTAGCACTTGGCAAACACCATTTTCCTGTCCATTTCTATGAATTTGATTACTCCAGTACCTCATGAAATCCAGATCATGTAGTGTTTGTTTTTCTGAATAGCTAATATATACACATATCTTATTAAATGTTTTCTATTTTATTCACTTTACCTGTTGATACTTGGTCTATTTATTTTATAAAGCATATTACTATGATTGGGTCATCTCTTTTTCTTTTTGAAAATTTATCTTTTTTGCCTATTACCTCTTCTAAGTGAACTTCAGCCATTTACACATATTGTCTAAACTTATCCAAATTTTTGTTGCTTGTTTTATGCTTCATTGGTATTTCTTTTTTTAAAAAAATTGTTACATATTTTTTTAATTTACTGAAGGATAGTTGATTTATAATGTTGTATTAATTTCAACTGTACCTCCGAGTGACTCAGTTATACACATATATTTTTTTATATTCTTTTCCATTATGGTTTATCATAGGATACTGTAATAGTTCCCTGTGCTATACAGTAGAACCTTGTTGATTATTCATCCTATATATAAAAGTTTGTATATGTTAATCCCAAACTCCCAATTCTTCCCTCCCTCACACTTCCCTCCTTGTCAACCACTAGTCTGTTCTGGTTTGTGAAGCTGTTTCTGTTTCACAGATATTTCATTTATGTTGTATTTTAGGTTCCACAGATAAGTGATACCATATGGTATTTGTCTTTCTCTTTCTGACTTTCTTCACTGTCTGATAATCTCTAGGTCCACCCATGTTGCTGCAGATGGCATTGATTCATCCTTTTTCATGGTTGAGTAGTATTCCATTATATATCTATGTACCCCATCTTCTTTATCTGTTCATCTGTTGATGGACATTTAAGTTGTGTCTTAGCTATTGTGAATAGTGCTTCTGTGAACACAGGTGTGCTTATAACCCTTCAAATTTTAGTTTTGTCTGGTTTTATGCCTAGGAGTGTAATTATAGAATCATATGGCAACTCTATTTTTGGTTTTTTGAGCAACTTTCATATACTGTTTTCCTATAGTGGCTGCACCATTTTATATTCCCACCAACAGTATAACAGAGTACATTTTTCTTCACACCCTTTCCAACATTTATTGTTTGTAGACTTTTTAATGATGGCCATTCTGACTGGTGTGAGGTGGTACCTCATTGTAGTTTTGATTTGCATTTCTCTAATAATTAATGATGATGAGCATCTTTTCATGTGCCTGTTGGCCCCTATATGTCTTCTTTGGAGAAATGTCTGTTTAGACCTTCTGCCCATTTTTTCAATTGGGTTGTTTGTTTTTTTGGTATTGAGTTGTGTGAGCTGTTTGTGTATTTTGGAAATTAAGCCTTTATTGGTTGCATCCTTTGCAGATATTTTTTCCCAGTTCATAGGTTGTTTTTTTGTTTTATTTTTGGTTTCCTTTTCTATACAGAAGCTTGAAAGCTTCATTAGGTCATATTTATTTTTGCTTTTATTTCTATTTCCTTGGGAAACTAACCTAAGAAAACTAATTCATCTTATTTTTGATGCATTTCAAATTAATGCTTTTGCCTTCAGCTTTGATACAGTGCTTATACTAATAAGTTTAATTTGTTTTACATAGTATCATTGGCTTTCCATAGTATCATAAGCCCACCAGTGAGCTTCCCTGATGGCTGAGATGGTAAAGAATCTGCCTGCAAGGCAGGAGCCCCGGGTTCGATCCCTGGGTTGGGAAGATTCCCTGGAGAGTGGTATACCCACTCTAATATTCTTACCAGGAGAATTCATGGACAGAGGAGCTTGGCAAGTCACATGGGGTTGCAAAGAATCAGACACAACTGAGCAATTAGAACTCTCTCTATATTGTTGGCTATAGTGTTCTTTTAATATTACAACTTCTCTGTACTTAAACTGCCTCTCTTTTTTTGTCCTTCGAAGGACTGTGTCTTTCAATAAGTTTTAAAGAGAGAGTCCACAGGGCATTTATTCTAACCAGTGGTGTTGCTTAGAATGTTATTCTCTTGGCTTTGGAGATGGATGGCCTCTTGACTGGGTAGCAAAAAGTGTTTTCTTCATCATGTCAACTGAAAAAAAAAAGCACAATGTGAGAGTTGTGAGTTAAGTTTTATTTGGGGTCAAAATGATTATAGCCTGGAGCCAACCTCTCCGATAGTTTTGGGGATCTGCTCTGAAGAGGTGAGCGGGGAGGAGGATTACGTGCAGTCAGGCCCACGTTTTGACAGAAGACTGCTGCTAGTCACAGGGAGCAGATGTCTCTATTAATTATTTTAGTGCTGCTTTTCTAGATACGAAAAGATACAAGAAATTGGGTCCATAAAATCTTCTGAAGATATCTATCTGAAGGCTTGTTCCGCCAGTTTTTCCCAGAGTGCAGAGTGCCTCATTCCTGATTGCCACCCCAAACTCTTTTCAGGGTGTGTTCAACTGAACACAACTAAAATGGTTGGTTACCTCATCCTTATAGAGGCAGATGGCAAGTAACAATGTTTAGTTGGCATTCTCATGCTGTTTCCATTTATGTAGCAAACTTCCTCTTTCATTTTTCTTTTATTTAAGATGAATTTCAAAATCTGAATGAAATATTTTAAGAATGTTTGTATGGGAAGAAGATCCCCAATGTCCAGTGTTATAATTGTTTATAGTTGATACTATTAACTATTGATTCTTACTAAATTTTGCTTTCTAAAAATTGCTGTCTAGTATTTTTTATTTCTACTTTGTCTTCAAAATTTAAAAACAAAACAACTCACTAGAAAAAAGAATAAGACTGTTAATGTGTGCCATGTGGCTTACCATCTTAGAAGGCAAAATCCAGAGGGCATAACTTTTTAATTTCTATTCTATGAAAAGTCATGAAGTAAATGACTCTATGTTTTACTCCTTTTTCCCTTTCTCATGTTTTTACAGCCACATTGACTTTGTTTTCTGCCTACCTCAGGTACCTGGTGTCCTGAAGTTCTTGTTTATTATTTACACTGGGCCTCCTTCGGAACAGAATTTGTCTTTAGATAATAAAAAGCACAAATACAATAAAATCATTAAAACAAGGATAAGAGTCAAGCAATAAAAGTAGGAGATAATTAGGTAGAATACCTAGAAACAACGCAGTGATCGTAAAACTCAACCCTGAGCAATCTGGTAGCAAATAGAAACAAAGATGAAATTTTTGCCAACTTATCATCATTATATAATAAATGGCAAAATACAAGTTAGGGTGCTGAGTCACCCATTGAGAAAATATTTCTCTGATTGTACATGCTGAGAGGAATTTTTCATATATGTGTGTATATACATATGTATTTTATTTAGAGATCGACATAAGGAACAGCGTGTTGTTGTTTAGTCGCCAAGTGGTATCCAACTCTTCTGTGAGTCCGTAAACCACAGCCTGCCAGCCTCCTCTGTCCATTGGATTTCCCAGGCAAGAACACTGGAGCGGGTTGCCATTTCCTTCTCCAGGGGATCTTCCCGACCCAGGGATCGGACCCACATTCCCTGCATTGGCAGGCAGAGTCTTTACCACTTAGGCACTTGCATGACCCCCAGAAACACTGTACTTGACCATATTTCTATACAAATGATGATATAATTTACATATAATTACCTCTCAACAAACTCCAAAAGCATAATGGTGAAATATTGATACGTAAAGGTGGTTCTGGTGTATCAGAATGATGTAGTCTGGATATGATGCTTTTTTTACTGGGTTGGTTGCTTCTAAGCCTTTTAACTCAGGTTATTAGTTCCTCTTCTTTTTCGTTTGCAAAAACTATCATGCGATAGTTGTTGGAGTTTCAGCATCTACTGAATTGAGAAAACAGAAAACAATAAAGGGCTCTTATGAATCCATAAAATTTTTATGTTCATTTTGATTATATTCACAAATGCTAACTAGCAGCATTTGCGGAGCAGTTTTTATATGAGATACTAATTGTTGTTCATGTAGATTCTAAGGATCTGAAGACTAATCTGAGTCCCATGAAAGCTGAAATGTCTCTTTTATCTGCTGGTGTATTTTTCAGGCCCCTCCACTAGAAAGTTACTACTTTTCCTCTTATAAATACCTTGTGGGAATATAATTTAAAACTCTGTAAATGTCCTGTTTCTCATCTTGCTTTTGCATACCGGTTTTAGAATCCACTCAATGCCTGAAAGAGGTATTACTATGATAGTTGCCAAGTGGTCAATTTCCAATTCCATTATTCCTTCTACCTTTATTAGTTGGCACACTACTCATTTGTTTATCAGTATGGTTACCTGAGTTTTATTTTATTCAATGGATTACAATCAGTCGCTATCATTAATTTGCTCAGGTTGTCCTAAGATCCCTTTCATTCTGTTATACTTTTTTCCCCCCCTCATCCCTGGTGCCTGTGACCTTTTGATATGTCTCCATTGTTTTTTGAATGTCTTTTTGCCACAAAATGTTCCCAGCCCCATTCCTAGTATCAGCCAGTTCTCCGGGGAATCCAGTTTCCTTTAGTGAGACATTGAATCTAAAAGCTGAGATCTAGGGGTTAGGAATGCTTTTAGTTACTGGGGTGTTCTTGCCTGTTGCTAACAGAGCTAAAATACAGATGAATCTACATATGTGTGTGTATAAATATAACTATGTAATAAAATGTAACGGGAAAGAAGCAGTATTGCTAAATTAATGTATTTATTTTATGCAATTAAATATGCTGAAAGTTAAAACAACTAAATATTGTAAGTCACTATTAATATTACATCTTAAGTATATTTATAGCGGTTAAAAAACTTTTTATTTAGATAACTGATCATTTCCTTATATTTGGGTTGCCATACATTCTGACATACATGGCAGTTTTCACCAAAGAGGAGAATGTGCCTGGTTTCAAACATTCAAAGGGGAATTTACACTTTGATTTAGTGGAAACGGATATAGATCTGAGGTCTACAGTCTTAAATACTCCCATTCCCCAAGGAACTCTTAGGATTTATGAACAAGTAGACTCATGAAGCGGAGAAGGCGATGGCACCCCACTCCAGTACTCTTGCCTGGAAAATCCCGTGGACAGAGGAGCCTGGTAGGCTGCAGTCCGTGGGGTTGTGAAGAGTCAGACACGACTGAGCGACTTCCCTTTCACTTTTTTTTTTTTTTTAANATTGCTTGCAGACTTCTGGATCGCAGCCATTCTAACTGGTGTGAAGTGGTACCTCATTGTGGTTTTGATTTGCATTTCTCTGATAATGAGTGATGTTGAGCATCTTTTCATGTGTTTGTTAGCCATCCATATGTCTTCTTTGGAGAAATGTCTATTGAGGTCTTTGGCCCATTTTTTGATTGGGTCATTTATTTTTCTGGACTTGAGCTGCATAAGTTGCTTGTATATTTTTGAGATTAGTTGTTTGTCAGTTGCTTCATTTGCTATTATTTTCTCCCATTCAGAAGGCTGTCTTTTCACTTTGCTTATATTTTCCTTTGTTGTGCAGAAGCTTTTAATTTTGATTAGATCCCATTTGTTTATTTTTGCTTTAATTTCCAGAATTCTGGGGAGTGGATCATAGAGGATATTCCCTTTCACTTTTCACTTTCACGCATTGGAGAAGGAAATGGCAACCCACTCCAGTGTTCTTGCCTGGAGAATCCCAGGGACGGGGGAGCCTGATGGGCTACCGTCTATGGGGTCACACAGAGTCGGACACAGCTGAAGTGACTTAGCAGCAGACTCATGAAGAGCTTTCCAAGAAACATATTCATGAGTTTAAAATCTTATGAATGAGCAAATTATATGGAATGTTAGCATCTTTCCCTGCTGTTTTTTATTTTGAAAAGGAGCTAAAACAGGTTCCATTTTGTCACTGCTTTAGGTAACAGTCATCAATTACTGATCAGAATTTAGAGAAATTTCTCTTAGAAACGAGAGTGTAGTCACTCAGTTCCTTCTAGTTGCCTTGTTTTCTTACGTATCTTTTCTAGTTTGGTATAGCACAGGCTAAAGAAAATGTTTTCATGGATTACTCATTTCTCATTAAATTTATGATTATAAATGAGTTCTCAGTGCTGCCTCCAGGTGGATCTTGCCACCCTAGTAAGTGGCTTTACTACAGTGTTTCTCAGTCTTGTGGAAAGCATGCATCATTTTAAAGACAATCTGGTGATTACCTGGTCTTAACAGTGTTGGTGCTCACATCACGAATATAGTACTGACTACTAAGGGACAGATCTTCTGGGTTCAGCATACCCGGACCTCTAGGTGCTTTATGATTCAGTTCTTCCATCATTGTTTTTCTGTTTGACTGCTGTGAACATTTCATGCAGCCAGCCGAGGTATCATCTGACCTTCAGTTGGCAAGAATACATCATTTACAAAAGTCCATCTCTGCTCTTTTCTCATTAGGCTATAGCTGTTTAATTCAGACTTGCTTCTGGGTTGTTAGGTCCAGAATGTGCTATTATTTATGAAAAGATATTCACAAAACCTACAGAGATAATAGTTCTTATTTTGAATATGCATATCATAACAAATGGGACAAGACTAATACACAAATTAATCAAAATTCAAAAGTAACAAAAACACCTTACAGAAAAATACAGGAAATAAAAAAAGAAGATGGAAATCCCTGATAATTGTAGAACTGTAACACAGACACTGTCAGAGGACTAGAATTTCCAATCTTCTGTCTTTTTCTATGCATATAGGTCCTTTTAGGTTTTGTGGTATAAGGCGTGTATCATTTCACATACCTGCTTGTCTTTCCAGGCTCCATATAGCACAGCTGTCTCCATTTACCTTGCCTTAGGAGTAGATTACAGAGAAGGCAATGGCACCCCACTCAAGTATTCTTGCCTTGAAAATCCCATGGTTGGAGGAACCTGGTGGGCTACAGTCCATGGGGTTGCTAAGAGTCGGACATGACTGAGCAACTTCACTTTCACTTTTCACTTTTATGCATTGGAGAAGGAAATGGCAACC
Organism: Redunca redunca; assembly: GCA_006410935.1. Lineage (NCBI taxonomy): Eukaryota > Metazoa > Chordata > Mammalia > Artiodactyla > Bovidae > Redunca > Redunca redunca. Next base: position 70,093 of record SJYQ01007124.1, read on the forward strand.
CACTCCAGTGTTCTTGCCTGGAGAATCCCAGGGACGGGGGAGCCTGGTGGGCTGCTGTCTCTGTGGTTGCACAGAGTCGGACATGACTGAAGCGACTTAGCAGCAGCAGCAGCAGCAGGAGTAGATTAAAAGGTAACAAATATTTATTTAACAAATCTGTATGATCAGAACCCTATAAGTCTTATAAATTACAGTTTACCCTTGAAGACGAGGGGGTTTCGGTTGCTGACCCCCTGTGCAGTGAAAAATCTCCATGCTGCTGTCTCTGCCTTAAAGACAATGGGTTTGATAAATGATCTACCCAAGGGCAGGAAGCTCAGTGTGGGTAGAATTAGGACTCAAACCCTCCTTCTTTTGGTTCCACATATTTGTCATCTCTGATTGAGATCTCCCCATCTCCCCGTTGTGATCTCCCCATCTCTGAGTTTATGGGGAACATAAACCTTTTCCCACACTTAGTTTAAATGTCTATAAAATGAAAATACAGGTACTCTATTTATTGAAAAAAATTCATGTTTAAGTGGACTTGTGAATTCAAACTCAATGTTGTTCAAGGGTCAACTATACATTTAGAGTACATTTATTTTCAGAACATTACATTATGTACATTGCATTATATTAACATACCATTTAATAATCAAATGTCATGATAACACAGGTTTATTTTAGAACCAACAAGATATGTAAGGTCTGCACTTGTTTAGTCACTCAGTCATGTCCAGCTCTTTGTGACCCCATGGACTGTAGCCCGCCAGGCTTCTCTGGCCATGGACTTCTCCAGGCAAGACTACTGGCATGGGTTGCCATTTGCTTCTCCAGGGAACCTTCCTTCCCCAGGAACTGAACCCACTTCTCCTGCTTTGGCAGGTGGATTCTTTACCACTGAACCACCAGGGAAGCTACAAGGTCTATACTGAAATATATTTATAATTAATAATAAAGCACTATCATCTATAAATCTGTTCATCAGTTGAATAGCACATATAACTTTAAAGGTTTCAGATTTTTATCTTGTTTGTATATTTATAGCAAAAGAAGAGTTCACTGAAGCAGGAAGCTACCTAAAAGGATATGTTACCACAGGAATTTATTCTGAAGACGATGTTTTGAGACTGTAAGTGTATTATAATTTTAGGGAGGAGAAAGTTTGCAAAATAATGTATTACCTGTCTTCACATGATTTTATAAGGAAAATAGGGCAGCAACATAGCTAAATTTTTAATTTCATCCCGTGAAAATCTGTAAAGTACTATCTGGCTATTTAGAATTTTTGCATACTCAAAATTCTTCTTTAGGCTAGAGCCCCCCATGAGGCAACACTGGATTCATAGCACTTCATCTTCCTATAAAATCTTTCCTCTTTGGATTCTGTTACCTGCAGTTTAAATTCTTTGTAGTTATAGTTTTTTGAGGAATTTTATATCTTGAGTGTCTGGGTTTTGATTTGCCATCAAGGTATGCATAAAGATCAGAGTTTTTACATATTTCTCCCAGAGTTTTAGGTGATGAACCGATAGTTCTACTCACTTTCGTTATTGCAGACATACACTTAAGCAGTGCTTTTTCTAGCCACTTAGTTGCTTTATTTGTAGAATTTGGGGCTCCTGTAAACTATCAAATATTTCACTTGCTGCAGAATGAACGAACTGAAAATTTAGATGTTATTAATACACATCACATTCTACACTAATGACTCATCTTCAGATGCACATGGAGTTGTTTGTGTTTCCAATTGTGATTTCTGAGTTTAATTAAATCTTTCATCCTGAACACTGGTGACGCATCTGATGATTGAGCTCCTGTTCTATCCAAGAAATCAGTGACTTTTGAAAAGTGAATACTGAACTCTAGACTTTTAGGGAATATGAGACCTATTCAACTGACACATGGATAATCACCCACTGTCTTCTAGACCAGTAGTTTTCAGAGTATGTTTTGTTTATAACTGACTCATCCACTAAGAGCACCTTCCAGGTAATCTGAAGACTGGGCAGTAGAAAGCTCAGTCTTCAGATTTATACTTTGTTTTAGCATGAATTAAGTTTTTACATGATATAAATGTTACTATATCACTGGTAATTTCACACAGGCATTTTTTCCTGTTTAGGGATTTTCTTTCAGGTTTAGTTAGCAAAAGAAGTGGTAGGAGAAAGCAGATTTCAGGTTCTCTGTCAATGGAGAGAGCTCAGACTCTGTATCTGGAATACCTCAGTGTGAATTCTGTCTCTGCTATTTATCACTCTTTCATCATCTATAAAATGAGGATTATAGGGCCATTCTGAGGGTTAAATAACAACGTAACTAGAAGCACCTGGCATAGTGCCTGGCAAATATAGGCCTATTCTCATAAATGCCTATCTCCTTGCTCAGCAGTTTGGTGAGCAGTCCAAAAAGTTAAGAACCATTCAGTGTGTTCCTAGTCCTGTTTAGACATTTTCTTGATGAGTAAATTGTCTAGAAAAAGAAAAATCTGGCTAGATTAGTATCTGTTGTTTTCTTCTAATCTAGATTGTCAAGGCTCTTGAACTTGCTCAGATAGCCTCACATAAGAGCTAAGTTTGCCTGGAAATGTTTTTGTTTTTTTTTTCCTTTTTTCTTAGTAGGGCTTCCCGTTTGCTGCCTCCATTATGACTTCTTTGCCTAACTGTTCATGTTTTTGATGACTTGCTGTATTTTGGTTGGGAATTTTAATACTCCATTTCTCTACAGGTCAAGTAAATATACCGTAACTCTTCCAGCCCTGCTGCTTGCCAGACACAAGGAAGGCAAAATAGAGAGCATTCCATTAGTTAACGTCCATGTGCAAGACATAGTTCAAATAATAACAAATGCATCACTGGAAACATTTGTGAGTATATAATAAGGATGTTGTTTGAAATAAAATCTTGTTTGAAATAAAATCTAGAACAGTTAAAGATAGTGTAAAAAACTATGTGTTTTAATACATGGTTTTCCATCTTTTGTTGGCACGGGGCATGATGTTTGGTGAGCTCTAGATTCATTGGGTTGCTCTGTTTTATTATTCACCCGTCATGCATATAGCTTCTTTAATCCACTGCCAAAAGTTTACATGTCTTTGGATTATTTTTCTTGCTGAGATGCTTGTGGCTAATGGCCGGTTGAAGTACTCCATCTGGGCTGAAACTTGGCATGAAGCAAGTTTGGATTCCAGAGCGGCATGCTAGGCTTCCAGTCCTCGCTTGCCTCCTTGCTGGCTCTATGTAAGCATCTCTCCACATGTGTAAAATGGTTATTGTAAGGGCTGAACGAGAATGGGTGTTCAGTGCTCTGTGTACAGTGTTTGCTGCTGCTGCTGCTAAGTCGCTTCAGTCGTGTCCAACTCTGTGCGACCCCATACACGGCAACCCCTGGTAAACACTCAGCAAATGTTAGCTAGTATTGCTTACACTGTTGTAGAGAAAAATATGCTTTATCAAAGTCCTTTTCTGATGCCTGCTTTGTATAATAGTGGATTTAAAGGCACAACAGATGTAACCTGCATTTCTTGATTTTGATTGTTTTGCATTAATATTAAACACAGCTAGAATATTATAAATTGATGCTTTTCTACATTTCTAAAGTGACATGGGAGCAGTATTATCAACTATAAATACTGAATGAATATACTCTTGTTGTCTTTTGTCATGATGATCTAAACAATATTACATTTTAGGCTCAGGAATGTGTTCTTTAAGTCATTTTGTGGCCTCAGTCCCTCTAACTCCCCTTCCCTAATTAAAGTTACAGTTTATAATTAATCAAGTCATTAATATTTTTAGGTTGTGGTTTTCTAAATAATTTATTAAAGTAATATTTTTGTCTTTAATGACTTTATTAAATGACTGTCTCTGTAGCACATCCATAGTGTAGTGTTTTTGGAATTTTTATAAGATGTTACCTTTTTTCCCCAGATAATACAGAAAACTATAAAGAGGAAAATTAGAAAAATCATAACTTCTTTAACCAAGCTTAAATTTAGGGATATATTTTCCCAAACGTAAAAAAATTCCATGAGTGCTGTTGTTAAATTTCCTAATGCTGCTTTGTGTTAGAGCTTTTAAGTCGAGAGCTGTATACAGCCGTACTGTATACAGTATACTGTATACATACTGTACTGTATACAGTAGCTAGCTAGGAGTAAGCTATCTTCTGGCCTGCCCTTAGGTACTAGAAAGACTCCCTCTGGATAGGAAAGAGCATAGGATGGCCAGATGGTAAACATTTTTTATATAACATCAAACTTTTATTTTAATGAACCTGATGACAAATTAGTCCATATATATAACTATAATGCTTATAGTTAGTTAAATGTTAGTTGCTCAGTCATGTCCAACTCTTTATGACCTCATGGTTTGTATGTAGCCCACCAGGTTCCTCTGTCCATGGGATTTTGTAGGCAAGAATACTGGACTGGGTTGCCATGCCCTCCTCCAGGGGATCTTCCCAACCCAGGAACTGAACCTGCATCTCTTATGTCTCCGGCATAGGCAGGCAGGTTCTTTACCACTAGCGCTACCTGGGAAGCCCAGAGAATGACATGTATACCATCTATGTAATGGCTCACAAATTCATATGGCCAACACAGACCTTGGGCCTGCTCTCCAGGCTCCTATATACAGTTGTCTACTTGACAGTTTGTCTTGAATATCTTTGAAAGTGAAAGTGGTAGTCACTCAGTTGTGTCTGACTCTTCATTAACCGCCCCCCGCGCCCCCCAGGCTCCTCTGTAGTTTTTCAGGCAAGAATATTGGAACTCTCCAGGCAAGAACACTGGAGTGGGTAACCATTCCATTCTCCAGGGGATCTTCTCAACCCAGGGATTGAACCTGGGTTTCCTGCATTGAAGGCAGATTCTTTACCATCAGAGTCATCAGGGAAGCCCCTGATCATAGCTAATTACATGCTAATTAACTATGTAGTTATTACAGTTAAGCAATAGTATGTTTAAGGCTATCACACTTAGAACTATTTGTTGGGTAATATGTTTAGCACTTTTCTCAAATACATTGAGTTCATTTTTGTGCTTTTATTATAAATAAGAATATGGGAACACACATAATTATAGTCTCTTATATACTCAAATAGCCAACAGTCATCTTCCAGTAACCGCATTTGATGACCTTTTCTTTTTCTCTGAGTAGCCTCTTGAGTAGCAATCAAAACCCTTGATTGTGCTATTCCTTTTTAAGATTCTCTCTTCTTTTGGGTTTTGCAGTTCTGTCGTCTCCAAGTATACCTTCAACCATCTTGCCACTCTAGAATTACATTTTCAATCATTTTTTCTTCTTTTGCTACATTCATTCTTTGGGAGACTTAGTATCTATACCCATAACTTAGATGGGTCATTATACCAGCTGATGAATCCTAACTTTTGAGTTTCTAACCTTAACTAACCTCGCATAACTCGCAGTGCCTGCCACTACTGGCCTATCTTTCCACAAATTCATACTCTAGATAGTTACCTAAAACAGGCCTGACCATGTGACTTGTTTGGTACAAAATCTTCTCAGTATTCCTGGGAGCTAGAAAACCTCTCTAGTCCCACGTGGTCTTAGAGCCATATTTGCTTCTGGCCTGCCTGAGTCTGGGACACTTCACTATCACTGTTCCCCAGATACTCTGTATGCCTAACACCTGTCTGCACTCTCATTCACTTCTCTGCTCCCTGTATCTGGAATCCCTACTCTAGCACACACTTCAGTCTGTCAAGGTCTTTTTCCTTATCCAAGGCCCAGGTCAAACATTACTTCCTAAAATCACCCGTGAGCTCCCCTACCTTGTTTTTTAGTTTTAATTTAGAGGCAGTAGGCTTCCTTATTTATGCTCAGTCACTTCAGTCATGTTGGACTCTTTACAACCCTATGGACTGTAGCCCACCAGGCTCCTCTGTCCATGGGATTTTCTAGGCAAGAATACTGGAGTGGGTTGCCATGCCCTCCTTTGGGGGGGTCTAACTGTGTCTCCTGCATTTCAGGCTGATTCTTTACCGCTGAGCCAGTGGGATCTTCTTATTGTCATACATTAAAATTTTTTCTTGGATCACAGCAGTTTGAACACTTGTCTCCTCCTCTAAACTATGAACTCTTTGAGGGCAGAGTAAGCATCTTACTTATTTTTGATTCAGTACCCAGCATAAGGGGCTTCCCAGGTGGTGCACTGGTAAAGAATCTGCCTACTGATGCAGGAGACACGGGTTTGATCCTTGTGTCAAGAAGCTACCCCCTGGCAGTCTGCTCCAGTATTCTTGCCTGGAAAATCCCATGGACAGAGGAGCCTGACAGGCTATGGTCCATGGGATCACAAAGAGTCGGACACAACCAAGCAACTGAGTGCACACGCATGCACCCACCCAGCATAAGATCTTAAAATTCTCAATAAATTTTTGAATTGAGCTGTGATGGCTCCATCACACCATATCCATCCACTCTGTTCTGCTGGTTTGATAAGAGCTGTCAGTTTTAGGAAGGGGACATAACTCATGTAGAAGAGAATTGATGATAGTTAACATAAGACAACATGGGGGAGTTTGGAGAAAAGGGGACCTGAGATTTAAATCATGGAAGAGGAAGGTGTGAGAAGAGGATTTTGAGTGGTCAAAGAGGAAGAATTCAAAGAAAAATGAAAACTGGCATAGGAAAGTGGCTTTGAGAACTAAGTAGGAAGAAGTATGTGCCAGAGTTTGGTGTTTGAGGGTGAATTGGAGGTGGTTGGCATCATAAAAAAAAATTGTTCATTTGGATTTCTAGTGTGATCCAGTGAAATGGCATACTGGTAAACAAAATCCCTGGGTGCTGCTGCTGCTAAGTCACTTCAGTCGTGTCCGACTCTGTGTGACCCCAGAGATGGCAGCCCACGAGGCGCCCCCATCCCTGGGATTCTCCAGGCAAGAACACTGGAGTGGGTTGCCATTTCCTTCTCCAGTGCATGAAAGTGAAAAGTCGCTCAGTCATGTCTGACTCTTAGCGACCCATGGACTGCAGCCTACCAGGCTTCTCTGTCCATGGGATTTGCCAGGCAAGAGTACTGGAGTGGGTTGCCATTGCCTTCTCTGATAAAAAAAAAAATTGTTCATTTGGATTTCTAGTGTGATCCAGTGAAATGGCATACTGGTAAACAAAATCCCTGGGTGCTAGTTTCATTTAACTCTTCCTCCTACTTAGCTATGTAATTTCAGCAAGTCAACTTCTCATCCTTGGTTTCCTCATCTGTCAGCTGGGGATTTGTTTTCTGATGTAGGAAGATTTAATCCATTTCACAAGTATATCCAGAAGATGAATTAATAGATGTGATACTAAAAATGGAAAATGGTAGAGGCCTTTAATACTCTTAAGTCACTGCTGTTTTTAATCCTAAGTATTTTAACTTTGTTTCTTACTCTTTTCAATTCTTGTTAATAACAGCCTAAACAAATTGTCTTCTACAAATATATTTTTAAAAAATGTTCTCTTTTTATTAATAAAAAGAGTAAGATTTATTTCTTACTACTTTTTCCTTATTTTAACCC
>SJYQ01007124.1:85201-108871 GCA_006410935.1 Redunca redunca
CCTTAGACCAACCCAGATTTGAACTGCGCTATTCTACTTACATGTAGATTTCTTTCACTGAATACTTTCTACAGTACTATCGCATCCGTGGTTGATTGACTCTGCAGATGTGGAACCATGGGTATGGAGGGCTAACTGTAAAAAAGCTGTTTGTTCGGGGGTTGGCTCCCCTAAACCCCACATTATTCAAGGGTCAACTGTATATTTCATTGTAACATAGATTATTTGTTCCTCCCAGCACCCTTCCTAGATGTTTTTCTTATGACATATAATCTGTATTATTTCAGTTTATTCTCATTTGTTTTTTATTTCTTACATGGGAGATATGAGAGTGAACTCCAAATATAGCTTGTATTAGTAAAATGTCACCAGCCTGACCATTAACTGCAAGCACATAAAAACTTGAAATCAATTAGTCATTGTACCATAGCCAGAAATTTTGACAGTTATTAATATGTGTTTTTAATAATTTTAAATAAAATACCTGGATTTCAGGCTACCTTTAAAAGCTTCCTGTGGCCTCTATCATGCTGTCTGTTTGGACCACTTTCCCTGTATCAGTTGGATTTCTTTGGTTGCAAGCAACAGAAATTTAGCTTTGATTAACTTAAGCAAAGTAAGAATATTGGTAATTCATAGAGTTAAGCTATGCTTAAAAAGCTGTTTGGGGATCTCTATAGCAGGAACTAACCAGCTCAGTAATTTTTCTATCTCTCTCTCCAGCTGTTTTTCTGTCTTTCATGTCTCAGGGACTCCTGGGAATGTTGGTTAGGGGAAGACTAACCAGATTTCCACAATACAGAAGAGGTGAGCCTTACGGAAGAAATCTAGATTCTGTTTGCTAAGTAAAGGGATCGTGAGTGTGGAGAGGGAAAAAAGCAGCAAAGAGAAAATCTATGAATCCTCAAACACCACTTGCTGTGCTTCTACCTAGCCTTTTATCCTTTCCAGGTGTTTCTGTCCCATCCTCCTGTCGATATGTGAGAGTTCCAAACATTCTCTCTCTACCTTCAAGTGTTGGAATTTTCCTATGGATCTCTCTGAATCTCTGTAAGAGTTGGCCAGTGCATATGTACTTTCTGAGTAACATTTCATTCCTCATGAATCAAATTATGTTACCCTCTCCTGACTCACCTATGCTGGAAGAAACATCCGTGGTCCAGCCCTTATGATGAAATATTGCATTCATTTCACATTTCCTGGAGTTCATTACCCAAACTTATGCTTCTTTTAAAAACTAACTAAGCATGCATAAGCAGAACATTATATTCAAAGATCTGTAAGTGTCTATCATTGGTAATAGAAAATAATCAAATAGGTATACCTTGGGAGTTGTGCTTCCATTTAAGATGTTGAAAGCTGCAAGAGAATGTTCCTCCCATCTTAATAAGAAAACAAAAATCAAAACTTTTCTATTACACATCAGAGAAGGCAGCCAAAGGAACTGAATTCCAGAATGACAGGCCTCTTAAAGAGACAGAATAGATGAACTGTTTCACCTTTGGCAGAGAATAGGAGGCTGCCAGTAAAGATGCTTGGAAAGGTCTAAGATGTGTCCCTGCCTGCAAGTTATAAGTTAGCTTGCCACAGTTTCTTGTATCAGAGACAAGGGACTTCATTACTTAACCTAGTAGTATCAATCAGTGTCAGTATCTGTGCTGGTCCCCTGATCCCCAGTCCCACAGGGCAATGAGAAAAGGGCCAGGTGACACCTATACATGCAGTGGGTTGCATTTCAGGGAGGTACTCTGAGCTCCAGGAACCTAAATATTTTATAATGAGTATTAAGCATGCTTGTCCTTTGCTCTAGAAGGAGACATCTTCATTACAGTAGACAGTAATCAAATGTGTCTCTCTCCAAAGGAAGATGCTATCTCTTTTTACCCCAGCTGAGAAGGTGGTTGAGACAAAACAGAGACAGTCAGTGCCTCTCCATAGATCATGCACAAACATGAGAGACCCATGAAAAAGTATCTCCCAACGAAAATAAGCTAAACTTTTGAAGAATTTAGGGGCAAGTATGGACTGAATATTAGCTTTGAGTAAGTGGGAGCTTATCTCTCCTTGCTATTCTTTGGAACTCTGCATTCAGATGCTTATATTTTTCCTTTTCTCCTTTGCTTTCTGCTTCTCTTCTGTTCACAGCTATTTGTAAGGCTTCCTCAGACAGCCATTTTGCTTTTTTGCATTTCTTTTTCTTGGGGATAAGAAAGCCTTCCTCAGTGATCACTGCAAAGAAATGGAGGAAAACAATAGAATGGGAAAGACTAGAAATCTCTTCAAGAAAATTAGAGATACCAAGGGAACATCATGCAAAGATGGGCTCAATAAAGGACAGACGTGGTATGGACCTAACAGAAGCAGAAGATGTTAAGAGGAGGTGGCAAGAATACACAGAACTATACAAAAAAGATGATCATGACACAGATAAGCAAGGTATGATCACTTACCTAGAGCCAGACATCCTGGAATGTGAAGTCAAGTGGGCCTTAGGAAGCATCACTACGAACAAAGCTAGTGGAGGTGATGGAATTCCGGTTGAGCTATTTCAAATCCTAAAAGATGATGCTGTGAAAGTGCTGCACTCAATATGCCAGCAAATTTGAAAACTCAGCAACGGCCACAGGACTGGAAACGGTCAGTTTTCATTCCAGTCCTGAAGAAAGGCAATGCCAAAGAATGTTCAAACTACCACACAATTGTACTCTTCTCACAGGCTAGTAAAGTAATGCTGAAAACTCTCTAAGCCAGGCTTCAGCAATAAATAGATGAAGTGTGAACTTCCAGAAGTTAAAGCTGGTTTTAGAAAAGGCAGAGGAACCAGAGATCAAATTGCCAACATCCGCTGGATCATCAAAAAAGCAAGAGAGTTCCAGAAAAACATCTATTTCTGCTTTATTGACTCTCTCTCTCTCTCTCTCTCTATATATATATATATACACACATATATATATATAATTTATTTATTATATGCCAAAGCCTTTGTGTGGATCACAATAAACTGTGGAAAATTCTGAAAGAGATGGGAATACCAGACCACCTGACCTGCCTCTTGGGAAACCTGTATGCAGGTCAGGAAGCAACAGTTAGAACTGGACATGGAACAACAGACTGGTTCCAAATAGGAAAAGGAGTACGTCAAGGCTGTATATTGTCACCCTACTTATTTAACTTATATGCAGAGTACATCATGAGAAATGCTGGGCTGGAGGAAGCACAAGCTGGAATCAAGATTGCTGGGAGAAATATCAGTAACTTCAGATATGCAGATGACACCACCCTTATGGCAAAAAGTGAAGAGGAACTAAAGGGCCTCTTGATGAAAGTGAAAGAGGAGAGTGAAAAAGTTGGCTTAAAGCTTGACATTCAGAAAACTAAGATCATGGGCATCCAATCCTATCACTTCATGGCAAATGGATGGGGAAACAATGGAAACAGTGACAGACTTTATTTTGGGGAGCTCCAGAATTACTGCAGATGGTGACTGCAGCCATGAAATTAAGAGACGCTTACTCCCTGGAAGGAAAGTTATGACCAACCTAGAGACATATTAAAAAGCAGAGACATTACTTTGCCAATAAAGGTATTTCTAGTCGAGGCTATGGTTTTTCCAGCAGTCATGTATGGATGTGAGCGTTGGACTATAAAGAGGGCTGAGCGCCGAAGAATTGATGCTTTTGAACTGTGGTGTTGGAGAAGACTCGAGAGTCCCTTGGACTGCAAGGAGATCCGACCAGTCCATCCTAAAGGAGATCAGTCCTGAGTGTTTGTTGGAAGAACTGATGTTGAAGCTGAAACTCCAATACTTTGGCCACCCGATGTGAAGAGCTGACTCGTTTGAGAAGACCCTGATGCTGGGAAAGATTGAGGGCAGGAGGAGAAGGGGATGACAGAGGATGAGAAGGTTGGATGGCATCACCGACTCAATGGAGATGAGTTTGAGCAAGCCCTGGGAGTTGGTGATGGACAGGGAGGCCTGGCGTGCTGAGGTCCATGGGGTCATGAAGAGTCGGACACTACTGAGCGACTGAACTGAAGTGGGAGCTTTGACGTGACGGTAGTTCACATTCTCCTGGGAGCTCCTTTCCACCAGCTTCTACTGGATGCTATGAGAACTACTGGGGCAGGAGTCTGGTGAGAAGATATCCCTCAAAGACACAGGCATGCAGGTAGTGGTTGATCTGATGTTCTTGGGTGACAGAAGTGAAACACTGACTACTTCCTCAGACTTTCTCTTTTTTGAGTAAAAAACAACCACTGCTGGAGAGAGCATATCTTCCTGCCTCCAGGGCCCAGGCACAGACCCACTGCCTCTGGGGAAGGAGTAAATGCAAAACCTTTGGCCCCTGGGGAGAGGTAGAAAACCTCTTCGGCCCAGGATACTGTGCCAGCACCAAGCGGAGATCTGCTATCGGGGAGAAGTGCAGTTCACTGGGGGGGCGTGAGACGGGGCGACGCAGGCAAGCAGGACTGGCTCAGCGCTGAGGGTGGAGAAGAACAGATCCTCTGGCACCTAGGTCTGACCCAAGTGCAAGATGACTTCAGCCCATCCCTGAAGGTACACGGACTGTATTACACGAAAGGTAAAAATAATAAAAGCCAAGCCCATTTTCACTGACTTGACTCACTCAGTCCCTCACACTAGTGGCCATGTATAAATATTATTTATCTTTCTCAACTGTTCTCCACAAGATGTGTGGCATTCAGTCAAAAATTCTAAGACTTAAAAAAAAAAATTCATAGTCAAGAGATGAAACAAATGACACAACTAAACTCAGAAATGACCCAGATATTGGAAATTGTGAGGCAAGACTTTTAACTATGATGGATGTGTTAAAGGATTTACTGGAAAAGCAAAAGGCAAGCTTGAACATACCTGCAGAAAACAGGCAACAATAAAGTCACCACAGTGGACTTGAACCACCAGAGAACTTTTAGAAATAAAAATAGAATAACTAAGATTAAAATTTTAAATTAGACACAGCTGAAAAGAAAGCGATATCTAGAAGATAGATGATAAAATTTATCCAAAATATACCACAGAGAGATAAAAAGATGAAACATACAGAAAAGAGATTAAAAGTCCAGGATGATGGAGAGAGAAAGATTAACATCTGTTAATAATTAATACATGTTCCACAAGGAGAAGAGGGAGAATGGGGGCAGAGATACCAAATATGGAGATAATTACTGAGGATTTTCCAGAATGATGAAAGATAGCAATTCACAAATTCAGAAGTTTATAAATTTCTAAGTGGATTAAATAAAAAGAAATCCACACTAGACACACAGTGAAACTACAGAACATCAAGGCAAAGAGAATCTTAAAAGATGTCAAAGAAAAAGACCAATTACATCCACACTATTGGAAGCTGGACAACAGCTGAATCAAAGGCTGTGGCATGATATTTTCAAAAGGCTGCAAGAAAAATATTTGCTAACCCAGAATTTATATCCAGTGACATTTTTTTTTGAAAAAAGGATAAGATAAACACAGTTCAGAACTGAGTGGCCATCAAGAAAAATAAGGAGGTTCTGGATATTTATTTCATGTGGAAGGAAAGAGATCCCAGATGGGAGGGCAGAGAAGACAAAAGATATAAAGAAGCAAAGTGGTAAACACATGGGTGAATCTGAATGAGAGCATAAAACACTCATAAATGCAAAATTTTAAAGAAAACATGATGGAATTAACATATTAACAATAACAATGTATAAGTAGGGAAAGGAGTCAATAGAGATAATGTACTCTTAAGTTCCCTGGGAAATGGAGATGGTTATTGATTAATCTTAGCTTATGACAGGCAGTAGGTAAGCATTTTGTAATTTTTAGGGTATCCACTAAAAGGATAGAAAACTTTCATATGGTGAGAGGGAAAAAATGTAGGTATCAAAAATAACAGCAAGAAAGGAAAATAAATGAAACATAGAACAGGTAGGATAAATAGCACAATATAAGACAGCAATTTAGATAGAAATGTTAGTAAACAAGTGCAAATGGGTCAAATAAAAGTCAACTACACAAAGTTTATAAAAGACACAAGTTAAATATACAGAAAGGTTAAAGGTAAAAGGACAGAAAAAGATATGCCATTCAATTTCTAGGTAAGAAAAAGTTGGTCAGATTAGACAGCCTTAGTATCAGGCAAGAAAGACATTAAGGCAAAAAGCATTATTGAAGATAAAAGATAACTTCATAATAATAAAATGTTCAATTTGTAACATTTGTAAATTTGTCATCACCTAATAACATACTGTTCATGGGGTTCTCAAGGCAAGAATACTGAAGTGGTTTGCCAGTGCCTTCTCCAGTGGACCACGGTTTTTCAGAACTCTCCAGTGAGACCCATCCATTTTGGGTGACCCTACAGGGCATGGCTCATAGTTTCATTTAGTTAGACAAAGCTGTGGTCCATGTGATCAGTTTGATTAGTTTTCTGTGACTATGGTTTTCATTCTGTCTGCCCAATGACTAATAAGGATAAGAGGCTTATGGAAGCTTCCAGATAGGAGAGACTGACTGTGAGGGAAACTGGGTCTTGTTCTTATAGGCGGGGCCATGCTCAGTAAATCTTTAATCCAGTTTTCTGTTGATGGGCAGGGCTGTGTTCTCTCCCTCTTGTTTGACCTGAGACCAAACTATGGTGGAGGTAATGAAGATAATGGTGACCTCCTTCAAAAGATCCCATGCACCCATTGCTGCAGTCAGTGCCCCTGACCCTGTAGCAGGCTGCTGCCGACCTACGCCTCCACCAGAGACTCCTGGACACTCATGGGCAAGTCTGAGTCAGTCTCTTCTGGGTCACTGCTTCTTTCTTCTCCGGCCTGGTGTGCACAAGGTTTTGTTTGTGCCCGCCAAAACTGTGTTTCCCCAGTCCTGTGTAACTTCTGTAAACAATTCCCACTGGCCTCCAAAGTCAAATTCGTGGGGGTTCTCAGTCCCTTTGCCAGATTACCAGGTTTATTGACTATGCCAAAGCCTTTGACTGTGTGGATCACAGCAAAATGTGGAAAATTCTGAAAGAGAGGGGAATACCAGACCACCTGACCTGCCTCCTGAGAAATCTGTATGCAGGTCAAGAAGCAACAGTTAGAACTGGACATGGAACAACAGACTGGTTCCAAATCAGGAAAGGAGTACATCAAGGCTGTATATTGTCACCCTGCTCATTTAACTTATATGCAGAGTACATCATGTGAAATGCCAGGCTGGATGAAGCACAGCTGAAATCAAGATTGCCAGGAGAAATACGAGTAACCTCAGATATGCAGATGACACCACCTTTATGACAGAAAGCAAAGAAGAACTAAAGAGCCTCTTGATGAAAGTGAAAGAGGAGAGTGAAAAAGTTGGCTTAAAACTCAACATTCAGAAAACTAAGATCATGGCATCTGGTCCCATCACTTCATGGCAAATGGATGGGGAAACAATGGAAACAGTGAGAGACTTTATTATCTTGGGCTCCAAAATCATTGCAGATGGTGACTGCAGCCATGAAATTAAAAGACTTGCTCCTTGGAAGAAAAGCTATGACCAACCTAGACAGCGTATTCAAAAGCAGAGACATTACTTTGCCAACAAAGGTCCATCTAGTCAAAGCTATGGTTTTTCCAGTAGTCATGTATGGATGTGAGCGCTGGACCATAAAGAAAGCTGAGCACCGAAGAACTGATGCTTTTGAACTGTGGTGTTGGAGAAGACTCTTGAGAGTCCCTTGGACGGCAAGGGGATCAAATCAGTGAATCCTAAAGGAAACAAGTCCTGAATCTTCATTGGAAAGACTGAGGGTGAACCTGAAACTCCAATACTTTGGCCACCTAATGTGAAGAACCGACTCATTGGAAAAGACCCTGATGCTGGGAAAGATTGAAGACAGGAGGAGATGGGGACGACAGAGGATGAGATGGTTGGATGGTGTCACTGACTCAATGGACATGGGTTTGAGCAAGCTTCAGGAGTTGGTGATGGACAGGGAAGCCTGGTGTGCTGCAGTCCCTGGGGTCGCAAAGAGTCAGACACGACTGAGTGACTGAACTGAACTGAATAGCAGTTTTAAACTATATGACACAAGGTTAATCATTCACAAGTTATCAAGTATCATTTAATAAACTTAATCTTACTTTGCTTGACCACAGAATATTCATTCTTTTTGAGCAAACATGGAACATTTAAAAAAACTGACATGTGCTGAGCCATAAAGCAAGTCTCAATAATTTTTAAAGGACTAAAATCATACAGAACATGCCCTCTGACCACAATGCAATTAATCTGGGGGGAAAGAAAGACCAAATGGTAACTAGGTTATGTAGAGTTGAGGGGATGAGTATGCAAGTCCAAGATTTAGATGAAAATCTGGGAGTCATACAGTTTATTAATGGCAAGACTTGGAGTTAAACCTGAGTCTTTTTTCATATTCATTTAGCGGCATGATACCTTATAAAGGCTTTTCTTTTTTTTTTGCACTGAAAAAATACTGCAATACTTCTTTTTGCACTGAAAAGTCAATACATATAATACATAAAAATAATACTAAAATGGCCTATTGCTGGATTGTTGAATAAGCAAAGAATTCGAACATCTCTCCCACTTAGAGTTGTTTCATGTTCTCACACTTTATGGTTGTAGGTTGTAATGTCATAGTCTTTTTAAATATGCCTTTTTTTTTTTTTTAACTAAGATCATCCAAGACTTAGTTTGGATAACCCAGGGTCAAGTTCTTATATAGGACTCAAGAGCTATTAAAAAAACAGATGCAGAATCTGGAGTCTTGTGAAATATTCCAGACAGCCGTTCTGACTTGTAGTAGGTGAAATTTCACGTCAGCCTTTTAATCAAATAAAGTAGTCATTTCCTCTGACCTTAGGTGCAGTCCTAATTTTCTGTTTCTTACGTAGATAGTTTATAATAGTTATGAAGTCTGTTTCTGAAAAATTAATTTTCCGCACATTTAAACATATTTCCTGGCTAAAAAAACAACATTACCTGCTACCAGTTCTTTGTGCCATGAAACTCCTCCTGAGTACATAGTTTCTTATTCTAAGAATAACCAATGCATTTAAATCCCTTCCCCAAAGTTACCAGAGTGGAACTCTAAGGATGCATCAGCTTTAGATGGTCTTGACAAGTGTGAATAGTAATTCCTAATGAGACACTAAAATAAGGTAGGATCATTCTTGTTTCTAAAGATAATTATACTCGAGGGAAGGAGAGAGGGGAGGAAGTTATTGGAAGACAGTTTCCTTAAAAACAGTCAGTTGTTATTACTAACAATTTGTTTTGTATTTGACCTAAATATTTCACTTCTTATTTTTAGTTTTTGAGATGCCTGTGTTAGAATATATTTCTTATTCAGGCTTGGTAAAAAGAGCTAAGAATATCTACATATCCAAAAACATCTGGGAGAGGCGGTATTCCCCTGTACTTAGAGTATGGGCTGATTTGGACTGAAGAGTCTTCAAGTCCTTATTCTTTCAAAAGCTAGCTGTATTGAAGTTGTGAAGTGTTGTGAAGTTACTTAAAGTTTTTATATATTAGTTTCTTTATTGAACATACTGCTCATCACATAGTGTTGTGGATTAAATGGGAGAATGCATAGACAGCATTTGATAAAAAACCTTCTTAGTGGTGGTTTTATTTATCAGAAACTTTTTCCTGTTAGCAAAGTAATACATTCTTGTAACACAAATTCAAAGAATACAGAAATCTAAAAAAGCACAATGGTTGTCTCACTTCCCTCTGACTCTAATTACAGAAACAGGTGTTAACCACTACTAATAATTTGGTTTGTATTTGACCTAAATATTTCAGTTCTCATTTTTAGAGTTTGAGAGGCCTATGTTAGAACAGGCTTCTCATTCAATTTACTTTTCCTTTCCATATATAACATTAGAAAAATGTTTCTTTCACTCTCTGGTTAAATCCATATTTAGTGTTCACACAGAGGTCTGGAAATAGAGGTTGTAGAAGAATCATTTGATCATAAATATACTCTATATTTGCCTTAGAATTGGAGTTTGCTCTTCCAACCTGAACTTTAAAAATTAGCATAATTATACCTACAGTGTCTCCCCAGGCATCCCAGAGTTCCATGCCTAAGAGCATCATTCTGTACTGAGTAGCACACATCCAGATGTCCTGTTAAGGGCAGCATCGCCCGTATGACTAGGTATCGCTTGTGCTAGTGTCTGATGAATACTACTGGGGGTGTGAGTGTCGTATCAACTAAGAATGCTTCAACTGCACATAACATAACTTGACGGTAGCTTGAATATGTAGGGTTTTGTTTTACCTGAGGAGGAGTCTGCAGATAAAGCAGTTCCATGGCAGCACTAGGTTCTGTTTTTCACTTTGCTATCCACATTGAAATGGTTTGTTTCCCCTTCTCTGCAAGGCGCTTGCTGAGGCTCAAGTGTCCAGCAATGTATTTAAGGCAGGAAAAAAGGAGGGAGGGTGGTACCAGATAGGTCTTTCCCCATTTTATATGGAAAACCAAAGGCATAATCAGAAGTCCTGGGAGTCTTCTGTTTGTGTATCATGCTTAGACCAGAGCTGGACCACACAGCTACTCCTACCTACAAAACAGCTGGGAAGTAAGTCATGTATTTGGTTTCCCAATCTCTATATTGGGAAACAGCAATGGAAAATAGTGCAACCAATTCACAGTCTCTGGCACAAGGAGGGAAAGTGGGAGATGAGGGGGTGGATTATAACTGGTCTGCTGCTTTTTTTCTTCTTGTTAGTGATGGTCTGAAGACACACCCGAGTCATAGCAGTGAAGATGAACCACAAGCTCTCCAGTGAGAAGCTCCTTACCAAGGGAAGGCCTGCTGCTGCTGCTGCTACTGCTAAGTCACTTTAGTCATGTCTGACTCTGTGTGACCCGACAGACAGCAGCCTACCAGGCTCCCCCGTCCCTGGGATTCTGCAGACAAGAACACTGGAGTGGGTTGCCATTTCCTTCTCCAATGCATGAAAGTGAAAAGTAAAAGTGAAGTCGCTCAGTCCTGTCTGACTCTTCGCGACCCCGTGGACTGCAGCCTACCAGGCTCGTATGTCCATGGGATTTGCCAAGCAAGAGTACTGGAGTGGGGTGCCATCGCCTTCTCCGAAGGAAAGGCCTCAGTTCAGTTCAGTTCAGTTGCTCAGTCATGTCCGACTCTTTGCAACCCCATGAATCACAGCACGCCAGGCCTCCCTGTCCATCCCATCTCCTGGAGTTCACTCAAACTCATGTCCACTGAGTCGGTGATGCCATCCAGCCATCTCATCCTCTGTCGTCCCCTTCTCCTCCTGCCCCCAATCCCTCCCAGCATCAAAGTCTTTTCCAATGAGTCAACTCTTTGCATTAGGTGGCCAAAGCACTGGAGTTTCAGCTTTAGCATCACTCCTTCCAAAGAACACCCAGGGCTGATCTCCTTTAGAATGGACTGGTTGGATCTCCTTATAGTCCAAGGGACTCTCAAGAGTCTTCTCCAACACCACAGTTCAAAAGCATCAATTCTTTGGCACTCAGCTTTCTTCAGTCCAACTCTCGCATCCATACATGACCACTGGAAAAACCATAGCCTTGACTAGATGGACCTTTGTTGGCAAAGTAATGTCTCTGCTTTTGAATATGCTGTCTAGGTTGGTCATAACTTTTCTTCCAGGGAGTAAGCGTCTTTTAATTTCATGGCTGCAGTCACCATCTGCAGAGATTTTGGAGCCCAAAAAGATAAAGTCTGACACTGTTTCCAGTGTTTCCCCATCTATTTCCCAGCCTGGATCCCCCCCCAGTTTTTACATCTCCTAATGACCAGCTCCCTTGGTTCATACATAGCTATTTGCCCAAGGTGCCAGTGCCCCCTGAGGCAGGGTTGAGGCAGTTCTGACATCTGCCATCTCTTAAGACCCAGGCTCTCTGTTGCTGTTCTCTATCAGCTCAGTCAGGCATTCAGCCAAAAATTATCATAACTTTCTACCCTCAAGGTTTGTTTGGGGGACTCTTCCTTCCCATCTTCCCTGCTCCTGAGCATGGTTGAGGGTCACTCTGGCCCACTGGGAAGACCTCTCAAAGTCTTATTTGCATAACGTATCCTTATGCAAATAAGTCCACCCTTTCTTGAATTTTGCCTACCCAGGGGGAGTGGACTTCATGTGCTCTTTTCTGTAGCCAGAGGATCCAGGCTTACAGTTGCTTAACAAGTAAGAAGCATTCAAATGACATTCTGAATCATCCAAGTGACTGGATTGCCTACTTGCTTATCAGAGAAGTGGACTTCACCTCATCCCACCTAAAAAAAGAAAAGCTGGCTACACAAAAAATTAGAAAACATACAGTAATTGCAATACTTGCACATGGCACAATTGATTCTGAAGTTTCATGCAACATATCTTTAGATTATATTATTCATTCATTCAACCATCTGTGGTGCCCATAAGTACCAGACCATGAGCCAAATACTATGGCTATAAAGTGAAATCAGGCATTGTCCTTTACCTGAAAGACCTTAGCATCCAGTGTGTGTGGGAGATATGGAAACCATTTTCACCTGTTGACTTATGAGTGCTAGGGCTAAGGGGTGCCTAGGATGACAGGGAATCCCAGGGGATCCAGGGCAGCTAAACAAGCTAAGGGCCAGACAGCTTTCTAGGGGAGATGATACTTGAGCTGAATTTTGAGTATAAGTAGAAATTGCTAAGGGAATTTCCAAGGAGATGAAAGAGCATGTGATGACAGGATGTCCATGGTATTTTTTCTGCTGCACCCACCAGGTCATTTCAGCATAAGCCAGCTCATTATACAACTGGTGCATGAAACAAGAGAAGGAGTTCCATACAGAGAGAAGGGTATTTGGTGAAACGGAGTCTAGGAGGCCAGAGAGGAACAGGAGCCAGATACTACAAATTGATGTTGAACTAATGAGCTTGAACTCTGGATCATAAGTTGTAGATTTAAGTTACAAGCTTATTAGGTGATTTTCCCCTCTAAGAGTGAAAAAGTAAACTTTAAATATTTCTATTTTAATGAAAGGGAAAAGTTAAAATATCAATGATGGGTTGAGTGCAAAGCCCCATGGTCTTCCTGAAAAGATAGTTACAATTATTTTAGAGTAATAGTCCCTTTCTGCCAGTCTGTTTGCTTGGTTTAGCTTAAGAAGATTAAACCCTCTGAGGATTTAAAAATTGTAGGTGAGAGTAGGCACCCTTGTCTTGTTCCTGACTTTAGGGGAAATGCTTTCAATTTTTCACCATTGAGGATAATGTTTGCTGTGGGTTTGTCATATATAGCTTTTATTATGTTGAGGTATGTTCCTTCTATTCCTGCTTTCTGGAGAGTTTTTTTTATCATAAATGGATGTTGAATTTTGTCAAAGGCCTTCTCTGCATCTATTGAGATAATCGTATGGCTTTTATTTTTTAATTTGTTAATGTGGTGAATTACATTGATTGATTTGCGGATATTGAAGAATCCTTGCATCCCTGGGATAAAGCCCATTTGGTCATGGTGTATGATCTTTTTAATGTGTTGTTGGATTCTGATTGCTAGAATTTTGTTGAGGATTTTTGCATCTATGTTCATCAGTGATATTGGCCTGTAGTTTTCTTTTTTTGTAGCATCTTTGTCAGGTTTTGGTATTAGGGTGATGGTGGCCTCATAGAACGAGTTTGGAAGTTTACCTTCCTCTGCAATTTTCTGGAAGAGTCTGAGTAGGATAGGTGTTAGCTCTTCTCTAGAGATAAATCCACACACCTATGGACACCTTATCTTTGATAAAGAAGGCAAGAATATACAATGGAGTAAAGACAATCTCTTTAACAAGTGGTGCTGGGAAAATTGGTCAACAACTTGTAAAAGAATGAAACTAGATCACTTTCTAACACCACACACAAAAATAAACTCNCATGGAAACAACCTAGATGTCCATCAGCAGCTGAATGGATAAGAAAGCTGTGGTACATATACATAATGGAGTATTACTCAGCCATTAAAAAAAATACATTTGAATCAGTTCTAATGAGATGGATGGAACTGGAGCCGATTAGACAGAGTGAAGTAAGCCAGAAAGAAAAACACCAATACAGTATACTAACACATATATATGGAATTTAGAAAGATGGTGATGATGACCCTGTATGCGAGACAACAAAAGAGACTCAGATCTATAGAATGAACTTTTGGACTCTGGGGGAGAGGGAGAGGATGAGATGAGATGGGAGAATGGCATTGAAACATGTATACTATCATGTAAGAAACGAATCGCCAGTCTATGTCTGATGCAGGATGCTTGGGGCTGGTGCATGGGGAGGACCCAGAGAGATGTTATGAGGTGGGAGGTGGGAGGGGATTCATGTTTGGGAACGCATGTACACTCGTGGTGAATTCATGTCAATGTTTGGCAAAACCAATACAGTATTGAAAAGTAAACTAAAGTTAAAATAAAAATTAAAAAAAAAAGTTGTAGGTGAATGTTTTATCCTGGAAATTATAATGAATTAGAAATTCTCTAGGGCCAAAGTCATTTCCTACAGTGATTTTTCCAGACTATTGGAGTACAATTTACTCCCTTGCAATAAAAAATGCACAAAATGGAGAGTGAGTTAGTAAACCTCTCTTGGCATCTCAGTTATTACAGTTCCAGGAAATGATGAAAGTATGGGGAGAACAGAGACCAATACTTGCACATTAATTTTCTTTCTTTATTTTGGCTTCAAAGTGTTCCGGTATTTCTCTAGTTTCCTAGAAGACCAGGACTTTGGGAAGCAAATTCTCATAATGAAATCAATATAGTTCAAGTCAGAAAGAGTGAATTTTATTTTTAGATTTTTTTTAAACTTTAAATTGCAGTAAAAGCATTCATTTACTGGTTTTAAAACCCCTTTATGTGTATACATACCACAGTGCTGCAATGAACATTGGGGTATATGTGTCTTTTTCAATTATGGTTTCCTCGGGGTATATCGGAGAAGGCTATGGCACCCCACTCCAGTCCTCTTGCCTGGAAAATCCCATGGACAGAGGAGCCTGGTAGGCTGCAGTCCATGGGGTCGAAAAGAGTCAGACAGGACTGAGTGACTTCACTTTTACTTTTCACTTTCATGCCTTGGAGAAGGAAATGGCAACCCACTCCAGGGTTCTTGCCTGGAGAATCCCAGGGACGGGGGAGCCTGTTGGGCTGCCATCTATGGAGTCACACATAGTTGGACATGACTGAAGCAACTTAACAGCAGCAGCAGGGTATATACCCAGGAGTGGGATTGTTGGGTCATATGATAACTTTATCATGCTCTTGCTCTTTATCATGCTTCATGCTCTTCTCCATCGTGGCTGTATCAATTTGCATTCCCACCAACACTGCAAGGGGGTTCCCTTTTCTCAATGGAACATTACTCAGCCATAAAAAGGAGCACATTTGACTCAGTTCTAATAAAGTGGATGAACCTAGAGCCTACTATACAGAGTTAAGTAAGTCAGAAAAGCAAATACCATATATTAACACATAGATATGGAATCTGCAAAGATGATACTGATGAACCTGTCTGTAGTGCAACAGTGGAGATACAGAGGCTTGTGGCCCCGGCAGGTGTGGGGAAGGTACACTGGGAGGAGAGGGTATGGTGACTTGAGATAGTAACACTGAAACATTTACATAACCAAATGCAAAATTAGATAGCCAGTGGAAATCTGCTCTATGACACAGGGAGCTCAAATCCAGCACTCTGTGACAACCTAGAGGGGTAAGATGGGGTGGGAAGGGGAAGGGAGGTTCAAGAGGGAGGAGATATACATTTACTTATGGCTGATTCATACTGATATATGGTGAAATCATACACAATACTATAAATCAATTATCCTGCAACTAAACATAAATAAATTTAAAAAAGAAACCCTCTTTATGGATTTTTAAAGTAGTATTCTGATCCACCCTGAGATTTTATACTGTGAGAATGTCAGAAGATCATCAGTACTGATCGTTTCAAATGTTCTGTGTAGGATGCTTGCTGCCAAAGTGATTAATAATGAACTTATTCCTCTCTAAACCCCACAAAATATTGACTCATAATTATATTCAGTTTTCTAATTTGTAACACTCTTTCCCATATATTGCCCATTTAACTTGACATTTTATAAGCTAGGAAAATAATTGAGAGGTTCTGGCAAATAACTCTCAAAGTCTTCATTTGCATCACCTACAGGAGCTTTTCATAAAATAGACTCCTGTGTTTACTCTCCCACTCAACCTCCAAGACTCTGATTTAACAGTTAAAAAGCTGCCTGAACGATGCTGATAGTGAACCCAGTTAGGAACTCCTGCTTAAGAGGACTTTTCTGGAGCCCTTGAAGGGTGGAACCAGAACTCAAGCTAGAAATGCTGACTGTAGGTCGACAGATTTCCCCATAGATTACAAGTCAGGTGGAAGAAGTAGGTAAGCAGCAGGGATTGTGGGAATGCATGTAGATGGATGTGGATTGATGGTAAAAAGATACATCTTAGAGCAATTTTCCTTCAAAGAATTTTCAACAGTGAAGATGGAGTAACAGTCAGTGAAGACAGAAATCTTCAGACTGGTAACATTTTATAGGATGGTGGGGGAAGAGGACAGACAGGTTAGTACGCATGTGATATTTGTTTCTATGAATAAAGAAATAAGAAATATGGGGAAATGAGACAAAGGAAATAGTAACATGGTTCCTTGTATCTTTTCAAAAGCCACAGTGGAAAAAAAAATCCATGATAAGTTGGAAAATTGAAAACAAATAATTGAAAAAATAGTTGCCTTCAAACCAAAGTAATTCCTAGGTATTTATATGGGGAAAAGATACTGCATGTTTTAGAAGATGAATTATAGTGAAGCACTAGGAAGGAAGACCTGAGCAGTAGGTATTTCCAGTTTTGTGTTACAAATGATGAAACTATGGTTCAAGGGAGTAAAGGATATTACTTAAGATGCATAGTGAGTGTGTGGGAGAAGGAATTGGAACCTGTGAATTAAAGTTTTCTATCAAACACTGTCTATAATAAATATAAGCACAAAGAAGAACCCACAAGAGAAGGAGAATAGATTCTAGGAGAAGAAAAGAAGGCCTAGGAAGTGCAATCTTCACTCCATTCTGTGATGTGGATGGAATGTAATGTTGCCTTCCTGTGTTTTTATCGTCAAAGAAAACCACAGAGCTGTGACCATGAAATATCTTCTTGGAGAGTTGACACTGGGACTTTCCAAATTTTTATTATTCAGAAGACAAAACTGCAGCCTGAGGCAAGATTTTAAAATGGATTCTGTAGAGAGTAAAATTTAGAAAATTTCCTTGACTGCTACTTATCACCTGTTGGTTGAGAATTTTTGTTTCAGATAACACCATCTTTTAAGTATACTACAAGCACTTTCTGCTTGTAAGTATTTGTAGTCATAATGTATTTCATCAAATATATTTTTTTTCACAGCTATATAGGAATTCTAGAAGTTTATTTTGTTATTTTTAATCATTGATAATCTATGCACTGTATTGTTGCAGTCCCTCCAATAAATCCCCCTTTCACAGAGAAAGAAAGAGAAAGTAGCTCAGTCGTGTCTGATTCTTTGGGACCCCATGGACTATGCTGCTGCTGCTAAGTCGCTTCAGTCGTGTCCGACTCTGTGTGACCCCATAGATGGCAGCCCACCAGGCTCCCCCGTCCCTGGGATTCTCCAGGCAAGAACACTGGAGTGAGTTGCCATTTCCTTCTCCACCCATGGACTATACAGTCCATTGAATTCTCCAGGCCAGAATACTGGAGTGGGTAGCCTTTCCTTTCTCCAGTAGTTCTTCCCAACCCAGGGATTGAACCCAGGTCTCCTGCATTGCAGGCTGATTCTTTACCAGCTGAGCCACAAGGGAAGCCCAAGAATACTGGAGTGGGTAGCCTATCCCTTCTCCAGGGGATCTTCCCGACCCAGAAGTTGAACCAGGCTCTCCTGCATTGCAGGCAGATTCTTTACCAGCTGAGCCACAAGGGAAGCCCCAGCATAGACGTTGTCACATCCAGTCATTATTTCAGAGTTATCTAGGTTTCCTCAGAGGCTATGTCTTCTTTCCATTTCTTTTCCAGAGGCCTTTTCATGTGCCAAGACTCAAGTTAGGCCTCTCACGCCTATTATGTCTTAGATAAATCTGAGCTTGGCTTCAGGAACACATTAAAGACACAACTTAGTCCCTAAAATGTCTTCAGACTGAATGTTTTGATACATCCTGAATCACTTCCCACAGTCCATGAAAGGAATTTGATTGAGCTCTGCTTCAAAAACCATCTGATCATAATTTGTTTTTCCTAAGACAAACTAATCTTGTATATCATGAACAGGAACCCAAGAATTCACAGCGGTCATTTCTTATAAGAACGCAGGAGATTATTTGCCTTTCTAAAGGCAAATGCAAAACCTATAAACTGCATGATTGTTCTTTTCTAAGTCTCTAGAAATCACCTCAAATGCAATTATTATAAACATTTAAGATACAGTATTTAATTTTGAGAACATTAAAAATTCTTTTATCATTTTATTTATTTTTATAATTTTATTTATTTCTGTCTCTGCTAGGTCTTCTTTGCTGGGTGGACTTTTCTCTAGTTACAGCCAGCTGGGGCTGCTCTAGCTGCAGTGCACAGCTGCATGTGGTAGAAGAGGTAGCCTCCTCTTCTTGCTAAGCCTGGGTCCCTAGGGCGCATGGGCTTCAGTAGCTGCAGCCCAAGGGCTCAGTAGTTGTAGTTCCCGGGCTCTAGAGCACAGGCTCAATAGTTGTGGCGCATGGACTTAGTTGCCCCGTGGCATGTGGGATCTTCCCAGATCAGGGACTGAGCCGATGTCTCCTGCGTTGGCAGGCAGGATCTACCACTGAGCCACCAGGGAAGCCCAATTACATAAAATCAAATATATATATATATATATATATATATATATTTGTTCATAGTGGAACCAGAAACAAAGCAATACTTATCATATAGGAACTTGGTCTTTTTGTTTCACTCTTCCTTCTCATAGTTATTAACAGACAGATGCTGTAAAAAAAAGTTTAAATTCAGTATTGGTGGGAAAGAATTTCAGAGTTATTTCAAGTAATTCCCTTGCTCCCTTAATGGTATCAGAATTTTTAAAAAATATGTAGCTGACTTAATTTTGTTAACACTTGCTCTAAACTTCATCAAATGGCTGTTTTTCATCCCCACTAACAGAACTGGAAATCTGATAGTTCAAGGTCTTTGAATGGTTGTTGTTCCCCTTGAGAATTGTCTTTAGCTCTTTGCCTACTAGAGAAAATAATGATTTTTATAGTTTTTAAAAGTCTTTTTAAAAATAGAGACTTCTCTTATTTTGATGATAATTTCAACTCACTATTTATATTTTCTGAATGGATAATCATTTCATATATACATATGGTAGGCAGTTGAATAAAAAAAATTTTCAGTTAAACCATTTTGTAACTTAAAAAATGAAGAATTGCATTCTAAATGAAAATTCGTACACTCTGGATAGGTTTATGCAATTTCAGAGCTTGACTATGTATGCTTGTATATGTATCTGTGTGTGTGTGTGTGTGTGTGTGTGTGTGTGTGTGTGTGCCTGTATGTGTGTTTCTGATAGGAACTGACTTAAGAAACTATTTTAAGAGAAGAAAATGCCCATAATTAGCTCATTCATGCTTTACTTTTATTGTATGAAATGTAGCACACTGTGTACTTTGTTCTGTTCCTGGTTTTATCTTGTTTTGCTTGTCATTTCTGTTTTCTAATGGTTACCAAAAATAACATGTGTAAGTATTTGTAACACCAGCCATCTTGTTTCATCTTTAGTCTAATGGTCTAAAATTCTTTGATCTTGAATACAGATAGAAATCCCAGGGCCTTTCAGGCGGTTGAAGGGAAAATACTGAGAAGTAATATGAACTCAGGACCACATGCAACATACACATGAATGTGGTATGCTACAAACTGCTGAACTGTGGCAGCGGTGGCTGTGGTAGCGTGTGCATACTTCCTCCTGTGGGCCTCCTTTCTATAAATACTGTGTGGCAAAAGAGGTTCTTTACTTCAGGTCTATGATACATGTAGGCACAAGGGCATGTACAGGTGGACATAGGCATTTTTCTGAGGGATAGATTGATAATCCTTCTTTGGACTGTCAAAGGATTTCATGATGTAAAAATGGCAAAATTTAATGAACTAAAAACTTAGAAGATGACTGTATACAATTAGCTATACATTTCAGATTTTCTAAGCATCACTTATGTGTCAGGATTCTCCAGAGACACAGAATCAATAGGATTGATCTATCTATCTCCTGAAGAGTAGATTTGCTATAGGAATTGTTTAAGCAGTTGTGGAAGCCCAGAAGTCCCTTGACCTGCAATCTATGGGCTGGAGAATCAGGACAGTTGTCCACATGCAAAGGTCTAAGAATAGGAGAGAGGATGGGATAAATCTCAGCCTGAGTCCAAAAGCCTGAGAAACAGAAGTACCAATGTATGAGGCCCGGAGAAGATGAAAGTCCTCACTCAGGAAGAGAGGGTGTCCTTCCTCCACCTTTTTTTTCTAATATATTCAGACTCTCAACAAATTGGATGGTGCCTACCCACACTGGGGAGGACCACTTGCTTTACTCAGTTCACCAATTCAGCTGCTAACCTCTTCTGGAGACACTCTTACAGACACATCCAGATAAAATGTTTTACCAGCTATCTGGGCATCCCTGTTAGCCTCGTCAAGTTGGGACATAAAATTAACCATCACAACTTAACAGCTCGAAACTTAAATTCATGACTTTGTTTTCTGCCTCTTAGGATTCAGACGCCAGTCAGAAACTAAAGAAACTTAATTGATATGAATGGTACAGGCGTATGACTAGAGCAGAGAAAGCACAATTTTACTTTATGAGTAATGTGTTCCTGAAGACTTGGCAGAATTCAAAACTTGCATATTTCATATCTAGTTGCTCCCATAGGACTGACAATGTTTACTAGTGAAAGTGGCCAAGGCATATGTCAATTACATGAACACATTTGGTAATTTATTCATCCCTCTTCCAACTTAAAATTATAACTCTTCAAGATTAAAAAATAGATTAACTTTATTTCTAATTTTGGGCTGAAAGCAAAACTTTATTGATATTTTAAGTTCAGCCTTTTCAAGTTAATTCTAATTTGCATATATTTGCATTATATATGTTATACTCTGTGTGGTAACTGAGCCTTCTTAAAATTAGAAAGAATGAATTTTTAAAATTTTTAACTCAGTAATTTTGTAAGATACCATTCACAAATAATTTTGCACAACCAATAGTGCCACTAACACTACTGTTGGTAAAATTACTGTAATTAATGGCCCAATTAATCTATAAATGGGAATAAATTTCTGTCCATTTTCCAGTAGTTGTCTATGTTTTGTTTCTTTTAGATCCTGTAGCAGTCTGACAACTAAGGAAATCCGACTAGAACAAAGAGGTTGAGCCAAAGAAAATGTCAATTAAAAACAGGTTTGAAAATATATAATTCTTATTTTCATGAAGTGCATGTGTGTGTTTAATTTTCATTTTGATTCAGTGTTCTGTGGATGATTTTAACACTTTAAAAATAGTTTGAACAAATTAAGCCATTCATTTTGATTCTTGGACTTTATGGTTTCCAATCCCTAATTAGAAAGGAGGTTATAAATACCCTTGATTTGACTGTATATTTCAGTCACAATAGTGTAAGTAAAATCTTTCAGGCTTTCTAATAAAAATTAAATGAAGTATGTCTTTTTCTTTTGCATTTGAGAAATTTGAATTTTAAGGACACTATGATTTATCATGAACCAAACCTCTGGCTTTGAGGTGTTTTGGCCTCAACTTGCAAAGCTTCTTTATACAAGTTAACCAAAAGTGGCATGTTTGGTCTTCTGGTTACAAGTAATACTGACTCGCTAGATTGTCTCAAATGAAAGAGTCTTAAATACACAGGGGGAAAAGAGTAAGGAAAAGAGGCATCTAGGGCCTCATGAAGACCGAGTAAGAGCAACAGAACCAGAAGTCACGTAAAGACAGCCAGTGACACATGTCTGGGCTCCATGGCGATCACAACGTAATTTGAGAACTAGAAGATTCCTATTCCTCAAGATCCTGTTCTATCTTTGGGGACCCATGTCACCCCTGCATAGTGGAAGTCCAAGGAGCCTCCAGAAAGCCGTCCTTAGCCACCTCAGCGTCCCTTCTGTGTTCCCATGGTGTAACCTGTGAGGTCACACTCTGGGTGTTCCTTGCGATGCCAGTGTCTCTCATGTTGCACTGTACTTCTGTTTTCCTTGTCAAACACCTCTACTAGATTGTGAGATGGTGTTCTGTGCCTTGGTCATCTCTGTATTCCTATCCTCTGGCTCGTCTCCGTGATTTTCAGTCTTTGCTCCCCTTACCAGCTGCTTTTAATTGACTTTCTTTTTAGGATTCAATACTTTCTCAAAGGGAAAATTAGATTTGTCATTTAGTCACCATCTTCTCTGTGGGCCAGAGCTTTTGTGCTATATTACCTCCCAGGTTGTAGATATAAAAATAGATATACCTGCCCTGATCCAACAGCTCTGGCTAGTTGATGAGATTATATTACCAGCATAATAATATCTGTAGTCCAGGTTGGCAATGGGTTTGGTGGGGTGGGAGGTGGGGGGATAGGGTGAGGTGGTGGGTGGGGTGCATTTTGAGACCGGAACTGTGAAGTGCAAGAGATTACAGCTTTCTTTGATCCAAAATCTTGTTGAGTGATTAAATACATGAACAATCTATATTGGTTATCATTCAGCCTCTCCTTTCTGAACTATTTTCTTTTAGATCGAAGAACTAATACTCCTTTGGGGAAGAAGTATGATCTCAGTTTTCAACAGGCAAAAATTTCATTTCCTTCATTAATATCCCTGGTAACAAGAACCAGTTGCTGAGAAATAGGTCACAGTTACGCATGAAACACCAGACTGCTGGTGTAATAACCTCAAATGTCAGTACATCTTTAATAAAAAGTTCTCAGTTTTTTGCAGCATTTTAGTGACTAATTTCTACTCTATAATTTGTATTTGTACAATGAATTTGTATAGCAAATTCATCAAAATTAGGCCTGCTTTTCCCAATACAGTCCTTGCTAGACCTCTATTTACATTATTCATTTCAAAGAACCATTTTTGGCCATAATTGCACTTCAAGATGTTTGTTTTTCATCTCTGGTCACCTAGCTCTTTCTTACTACTGTAGCATCTAGGAAAATCAGATGCTACAATCTGTTTCAGCTCCGGTGATGGTTAATGTATTTGCCAAATTAACTAGATTATGGTGCCAGTTGTTTGGTCAAACACCAGACTGTGACAGTATTGCTGTGAAGGTATTAATGTTTAAATCAGTAGACTAAAGCAGTCTGCTCTCCATCACGTGAATGGGCTTCATACAACTAGTTGAAGGCCTTACAAGCAAAGACTGAAGTCCCTGGAAAAAGAAGGAAGATGTCCTTCCTCCAGACTGCATTCAGACTCCAGACTGCAAACTTTGGAAATTCCAGCCTGCTGGCCTAATCTGCAAATTTCAGGGACTGAATTTCAGTGATTGCCACGCGCAATCACACGAGCAAATTCCTTTAAAGAAATCTCTCTCCCCTTTCTCCCTCTGTATGCCTTGTACATTACACATACACACACACACAC
>SJYQ01007124.1:110111-129262 GCA_006410935.1 Redunca redunca
TTTCTGGTCTTACATTTAGATCTTTAATCCATTTTGAGTTTATTTTTGTGTATGGTGTTAGAAAGTGTTCTAGTTTCATTCTTTTACAAGGGTTGACCAGTTTTCCCAGCACCACTTGTTAAAGAGATTTTTAATCCATTGTATATTCTTGCCTCCTTTGTCGAAGATAAGGTGTCCATGGGTGTGTGGATTTATCTCTGGGCTTTCTATTTTGTTCCATTGATTTATATTTCTGTCTTTGTGCCAGTACCATACTGTCTTGATGACTGTGGCTTTGTAGTAGAGCCTGAAGTCAGGCAGGTTGATTCCTCCAGTTCCATTCTTTCTCAAGATTGCTTTGGCTATTTGAGGTTTTTTGTATTTCCATACAAATTGTGAAATTATTTGTTCTAGCTCTGTGAAAAATACTGCTGGTATATCCAGCTCCATAGTTTTATAAACATGTGGCTTCCTAGGTGGTACTAGTGGTAAAGAACCTGCCTATCAATGCAGGAGACCTAAGAGATGTGAGTTCTATCCCTGGGTCAGGAAGACCCCCTAGAGGAGGGCGTGGCAACCCGCTCTAGTATTTTTGCCTGGAGAGTCCTATGGACAGAAGAGCCTGGTGGGCTACAATCCATGGGGCTGCCAAGAGTCAGATATGACTGAAGCGACTTAGCACACACAAGAATATATAATTAACTTTGCTTCTCACATGCAAGTCCATCTTCTTGAGAGGCCGTTCATTAGAGCAACAATCTCTAAAAATCATGAAACATAAGGATTTTTTTTTTACAGGATCAGTGGAAAGACTAAATCAAGATGTGGCCACAGGACCAGGGAAGGGCTGGATTCTCTCTGAGTTGCAGTGTGCAGGAACTTGGGAAGGAAAGAAGGAAAAGCTGGACTGATGTTCACCAAGTTCTGAAGCATCAGTGGAAAGTGTGAAGAGGAGTGAAAGCCTGTGAAGTGGTGGGCTGACGTGTAGACAGCATTGTGGTTGTGGAACTCAGTGGCAGGCCTGAAGAAATTTGATCTTTAGCTAAAACTAGCTAGAAGTGATGTCAGAATCCTCTGTATTTACTCACATTGTTGGGGTAGGATTAATAGAAGATGCACCTTGTAATGGAAATGGGCGTCCAGAAACATCTGATGGGCTGGGATCCTGCTATTCAATATTGCCTGGCCCAGCAAACCATGAGGTCTTAAGATTTCTCTGAGCTAGAAGGTCATCATGGTGGTTTTGCTATTGATGGGGATGGGGATTTTGTGGGAAAGTAGCAACCTGAGCAGAGTCTTAAAATGCATCTGTGTAATCAGAACAGTATGGTACTCACACAAAAATAAAAACACAGATCAATGGAACAGGATAGAAAGCCGAGAAACAAACCACACACCTGTGGTCAATTAATCTGCAAAAGAGGAGGCAAGAACATGCAATGGAGAAAAGCTAGTCTCTTCAATAAGTGGAGCTGGGAAACCTGGACAGCTACATATAAAAGAATAAAATAAGAACATTCTTTAACACCATGCACAAAAATAAACTCAAATGGATTAAAGATCGAAATGTAAGTCCAGATGCTATAAAATTCTTAAAGGAAAACATAGGCAGAACACTCTCTGACACAAATCACAGCATTATCTTTTTGGATCCACCTCCTAGAGTGATGAAATAAAAACAAAAGTAAACAAATGGGGCCTAAACTTAAAAGGTTTTGCACAGCAAAGGAAACCATAAACATGCACAGAATGGGAGGAAATATAAGCAAAAAATATGACTGACAAGGAAACAATCTCCAAAATATACAAAGAGCTTATGTAACTCAGTATATATATATATATATATATATATCAGTGTGTTTATATATATCTCAGTATATATATATATACAGTATATATACAGTATATATATATATACACACATACATAAATATAAAACAATCAAAAAATGGGTTGTTAGAGAAATGCAAAATGAAACTACACTGAGATATCACCTCACACCTATCAGAATGGCCATCATAAAAAGGCTACAAACAATAAATGGTGGAGAGGGTGTGGAGAAAAGGGAACACCCCTATGCTGTTGGTGGCCATGTAAACTGGTACAACTATTACAGAGAATAGTATGGAGGTTGCTTAGAAAACTAAGTATAGAACTAGCATATGATCCAGCAATCCCACTCCTGGGCATATATCCAGAGAAAACCATAATTTGAGAAGATACCTACACTCCAAAGTTCATTTCTTATAATAGCCAAGACATGCAAGCAACCTAAATGTTCATCAACAGATAAAGAAGATGTGGTACACACTGGAATATTACTTAGCCATAAAAAGGGTTAAATAATGCCGTTTGCAGTAATATGGATTGACCTAGAGGTTATCGTACTAAATAAATTAAGTCAAACAGAAAAAGACAAATATCATGATACAGCTTGTATGAGGAATCAAAAAATGATACAAATGAATTTATTTACAAAACAGAAACAAACTCACAGAATTAGAAAACAAATTTATGGTTACCAAGGGGGAAAGTTGGGGGGAAGGGATAAATTAGGAGTTTGGGATTAACAAAAACACACTACTATATTTAAAATAGATAACCAACAAGGACCTACTGTATAGCACAAGGGACTCTACTCAATATTCTATAATAACCTAAATGGAAAAAGAATTTGAAGAATAGCTATATGTGTGAATAACTGAATCACTTTGCTGTACAGAAAGTAACAACATTTAAAATCAACTATGTGGAGAAGGCAATGGCACCCCACTCCAGTACTCTTGCCTGGAAAATCCCATGGATGGGGGAGCCTGGTAGACTACAGTCCATGGAGTCACTAAGAGTCAGACACGAGTGAGCAACTTCACTTTCACTTTTCACTCTCATGCACTGGAGAAGGAAATGGCAACCCCCGCCAGTGTTCTTGCCTGGAGAATCCCAGGGACGGGGGAGCCTGGTGGGCTGCCATCTCTGGGGTTGCAAAGAGTTGGACATGACTGAAGCGACTTAGTAGAAGTAGTAGTATGTGTACTAAGTCATTTTAGTCATGTCTGACTCCTTGCGACCCTATGGACTGTAGCCCACCAAGCTTCTCTGGCCATGGGATTCTCCAGGCTAGAATACTTGGGTTGCCATTTCCTCCTTCAAAGTATCTTCCTGATCCAGGATTGAAGCCATGTCTCTTACATCTCCTGCATTGGCAGGTGGGTTCTTTACCACTTGTGCCACTCCAATATATATGAACTTTAAAAATGCATCAGTGCATCTCACTCTTGTAAAGTTCCCTTTCTATTATAGGATAAAGTCTAGGTGAGTGTTTTTCAAACTGTAGAGTATATCAGAATAACTTGCAGAAACATCAATTGCTGGACCCACCTCCAGAGTTTCTAATTCAGACAGCAATGAGATCAAACCAATCAATCCTAAAGGAAATCAACCCTGAATATTCACTAGAAGGACTGATGCTGAAGCTCCAATACTCTGGCCACCTGATGCAAAGAGCTGACTCATTGGAAAAGACCCTGATCCTGGGAAAGACTGAAGGCAGGAGGGGAAAGGGGCAACAGAGGATGAGATGGGTGGATGGCATCACTGACTCGATGGACATGAGTTTGAGTGAACTCCGGGAGATGGTGATGGACAGGGAGGCCTGACGTGCTGCAATTCACGGGGTCGCAAAGAGTCGGACACAACTGAGCGACTGAACTGAACTGAGTAAGGTCCAGGATAGGACCTGAGAATTTACATGTTAATAAATTTCCAGGTGATGTTGATACTGCAGGACCATGGACCACACTGAGAACCACTAGTCTAGGCTACTTAGCCTCCCACAAATGGACTTTCTTAGTTCAGTCCTTGCCAATCCATTTTGTCTGTCTTCCCACCTCTTGCCCTGCAGTTTGTGATTCAGCAGTTTGGAACTAATTATGGTGAATTTGGCAGTCACTGTGCTCTTTCCTGGAGAAGGCAATGACACCCCACCCCAGTACTCTTGCCTGGAAAATCCCATGGATGGAGGAGCCTTGTGGGCTGCAGTCCAAGGGGTCACTAAAAGTCGGACACGAGTGAGCGACTTCACTTTCACTTTTCACTTTCATGCATTGGAGAAGGAAATGGCAACCTACTCCAGTGTTCTTGCCTGGAGAATCTTAGGGACAGAGGAGCCTAGTGGGCTGCTGTCTATGGGGTCCCACAGAGTCGGACACGACTGAAGCGACTTAGCAGCAGCAGCAGTGCTCTTTCCTGCTGCCTGCCTAGGTTCATGTTCTGCACTCTGCTTGGGGTGCCCACTCCTCCTTATCCCATTTATTTATCTGGTTAATTTGTATTTAGCTTTTATGAGTCTGTATCCACCATCCTTCAATAATCTTCTTTATCATTAATGTTGCCTCCCACCTCTCCAGCTCCCCTTCTAGCCAGACAGTCCTCCTCTAATGCTTCCATAGTCTGAACACCTTTCTGCTCTGCACATATCCCCTTAGACTAGAATTGTCAATTTATATGTCTGTTTCTTCCATGACACTGTCAATTCCTTGAAACCTGAACTGCATCTTTTTCTTTGAATGCACAGTGCACTCAAAATAGAGGTTCTAGATAAATTTGAGGGAGGGAGTAGAAGGAAGGGGGAAAGTGAAACATGTGCCCTTGGTTACTGGGCCCTCTAATACACAAAGAGCATGTGGCCTGGCTTTGGGTCAAGCTTCTGGTGGTTATCAGGCAGTAAAAGGATTCTCTCAATTACATCTGTTCTTGATCCTGTAATCTATAAACACTTTGGTGCAAATCAAACAAACAACACATTGGGGTTATATAGCAGGCAATCTTCTGTTCAGCTAGGCTGTGACCACTGTCCATAGCATGGAGGCTTATGATGAGGAGCTCTATGTGATTAGTATGGCAAAGTCTGGCTGGTGTCACCTTTAACTTCTCCTCAGTTGAATGAGGTACACCCTTATTAAAATGTAGGACAATTTCAGTAATTTAGAATACATAGTTATTATCACCTTGCTTTACATAGTACACGAGGACCATTCATCACATACTGAAGCATGCACAGGAGATACTCTGGTTCACAGACTCCCTTACATAATCAGTGTTTAGGCTTTTGGTTTTTCCATTCCTCCTATCTGTCTTCATGATTTATTATTCTGTTCCATCCAGGGCCCCATTGAGGATGAAAGACTTTAGTCCATTTTACCCAGGAAAGAGCATAAAGAGAATTCCGTGTAACCCTCTCATTTTCTTGATGCTGAGCGCAAGGGATCTGTCCAGTCCCAGAGCTGGCCGCAGTGGAGGACTGGAGTCAGGCCCCTGCTCTCAGCACTGCACCATGCTGCCCTGTATCATCTGTTTACGAAGGCCCACCTTACATTTTCAAATTCTACTATTCCCAAAGCATCATAGTTGCAAAACAGATTCAATTAGAAAGCCCCAATAATAGGATAGAGAGAATTTAAAGGTGAAATCCAGGAGATGGACTGCACAGGAAGGTATGGTTTACTATGCCAATTGTATAGTCACAAGTGGTGTGTACTGAGGGTTTTCTCTGTTGTGGGCTCCACACTAAGTGCTTTAAGTGTATTAAAGCACTATTTATGTGTGGATCCTTGCAGCCACACTATAGCAGGTCCATTGTCATTCCCAGTTTACAGATTGGAAACTGAGGCTTAAAGGCCAAGAAACACCCCTCAAAATCTATGCTAGTAATGCCAAAATTCAAGTGCAGGTGGCTTGTCTCCAGAACTCATGCCCTTCACTGCTACACAGATAGAGTAAAACCAGATAGAAATTCCAGTCTGGTTGCAATAGTGACCGAAGCAAAACAATTGCTACCAAAGGTAAACAGCAAGACAGCAAGGTACCCATGGGCACCTCCTGCTTCACCTTGTGTTTGTGAAAATACGGACATTGTAATGGGCTGGTATCCTCATGATTTAAGTTCTTGTCTTGATAATTTGTAGATGAATTCTATAGTCATAGGTTTGGAAGACACCACAGAATTCACCTAGTTCAGGATGATCAGGTCAACATGGCCAACCTTCTGCAGGATCCCTGGGGAAAAGTGGGAAGTCTTTGCTGAAGACCAGCCTGTGATGGAAGGTTCACCTCGGGAGAGTCTGCTCAGTCAGTTAGTACAGTCATGCCTCCCTGTCTGGGGGATCCGTTCCAGGACCTCTACAGACACCAAAATCCAAGGATGCTCAAATCTTTTGTGTAAAGTATCTGTACTACAGGTGGGCCCCATGGCTGACCATGGTTTTGGTGTTCAGTCACTAACTGCTGCTGCTGCTGCTAAGTCGATTCAGTCGTGTCTGACTCTGTGCGACCCCATAGACGGCAGCCCACCCGGCTCCCCTGTCCCTGGGATTCTCCAGGCAAGAACACTGGAGTGGGTTGCCATTTCCTTCTCCAATGCATGAAAGTGAAAAGTGGAAGGGAAGTCGCTCAGTCCTGTCCGCCAGTCACTTAGTCGTGTCCAACTCTTTGCGACCCCATGGACTGTAGACCACCAGGTTCCTCTGTCCATGGAGTTTTTCAGGCAAGAATACTGGAGTGGGTTGTCATTTCCTTTTCTAGGGGATCTTTCCAGACCAGAGACTGAACTTGCACCTCCTGCATTGGCAGGTGGATTCTCTACTGCTGAGCCACCTGGGGAGCTGATGACTGACCGTGCTGTCTTGTAAAACTTCGAGTCCTCCTGTGTTGTTGACTCTGCATATTTTGCCTTATTTTTCCAACCAGATTGTAACCTATATAAAATCAGGTTTGGGGATTCATTCATCTTATTATTTTCCAAAGCACCTAGCATTCTGTAGCCTTAAAATAAAAGTTTACTGATTGAACATGAATCCCTCAAACTTACAGATTGCACAACTCTGTCCTCTTTGGGGGACTGGATATATGTTGCTCTAATGAAGGGTGGTGGAAGAATGGAAGTAAAGCATCTGCCTACAATGCAGGAAACCCGGGTTCAATCCCTGGGTCAGGAAGATCCCCTGGAGGAGGAACTGGCAACCCACTCTTGACTGGAAAATCCCATGGATGGAGGATCCTGGTAGGCTACAGTCCATGGGGTTGCAAAGAGTCTGACATGACTGAGCAACTTCACTTAGCTTAGTATTAGTATTATTTCATTTGCCTGATACTACCTTTTAGCTCATCTCCAAATACCTATTTGAGAAGAATTAGTCATTTGTTATACATAATCTGAATCTCTTTTATATCCTATTTTTATTTCTTACTGGGGATTTCCTACAAATCATATATGGCCCATGAATTTCTCTTTAGCACTCCAATTTTGGGGGAAAAAAATGTGATCCTGTGTGCTGGTTTGGTCTGTTCTAAATACACATTTCCTTTTTCCAAATACACATCTATACCATGTGGGTTTACCACAAATGAAGAATAAAGGTCAAAAGAAGTTAATTGGTACAAAAGGACATTAGGTTAAAAAAATGTTGTTTGTCATAACATGAAATTTTTAAATGCATATTTGATTTAATATATAAATAAGCACAATCAATGGAATATAAAAAAGGATATTACAAAATGTAAATTCAACTGGCTATGATCTTTTATTGACTTGAATTCAAATTCACAGGGGCTTCCCTCGTAGTTCAGTGGTAAAGAATCTGCCTGTCAATGCAGGAGACATGAGCTTGATCCCTGATCCGGGAAGATCCCGTATGCCTCAGCACAACTAAGCTCTTGCACCGAGACTATTGAGTCTGTGCTCTAGAGCCCAGGAACTGCACCTGCTGAGCCCATGTGCTGCAATTACTGATGCCGACCCACCCTAGAGTCTGCGCTCTGCAAAAACAGAAGCTCTTGCTCGCAACAACTAGAGAAAGCCCACGCAGCAATGAAGACCCAGCACAGCCAAAACATCAAAAAGATACATAAAATAATTAAATTATTTTTGCTGTGCTAGAAAAAAAAATTAAAACTAACTACTTAGGTAGTTGTAGCACTCTTGGATAGTGATATGGCGACTATCAGTGCCATTTTGAACATTACTGTGTACTTACAGTATTTATTCAGCATTCAACAGATATGTATTCAGCCCCTATGTGTCAGGCATAGTGTTCTGAGGTTACACTAGTAACAAAGACAGACAGTTTCTGCCCTTTTGCAACTTACACTCTAGAAAGCCTCCCTCCCCAAATAAAGAAACTCCAGTGCAGGTCCAAATCTGTCTGTGGTTTGGGGTTGCTAGCTGCCTCATAAAGCAAAGTAGAGGGTTTGTCTTCTGAAAAGACAAAAACGTCTTATACAGTTGGAGGGGGGAAAAAAAAAGAAAATCCAAACAAGTAACCAAAATGACAAATAACTGCAAGCTATAATAAGTCCTGAAAAGGGGCTGGGATAGAGAATCAGTTTGAAGAGAGGTTGGGGGCAGAGTTAAAATGCTTTAGAAAGTATGGTTTACTGTTGGCCTTTCTGAGGAGGAAAGAGGCTGAAAATTGAAGCATGAGTAATAGATGAGAGATGCTCATGTATATGTGCATGTGTGTGTCTGTGTTTGTGGACACATGCACCCCACCAATGGGAAGCCACAGTTATAAAGACTGTCAGGCAGGAAAGAACTTCATGGACTGAGCAGCTCAGAGAAGCCCCTTTTGAATGGTGAAACGTAAATGATAGAAAGGGAGCAGTAGCATAAGAGGGGAGAAGGCGATGGCACCCACCCCAGTGCTCTTGCCTGGAGAATCCCAGGGACGGGGGAGCCTGGTGGGCTGCTGTCTATGGGGTCGCACAGTGAGACACGACTGAAGTGACTTAGCAGCAGCAGAAGAGGTGGGCAGGAGCTGGTTTGGGCAGGGCCTCACCAGTCATTGCAAAGGAGTTGGGATCTAAGTCCAATGGAAGCCATTTAAGGGTGTTACGAAGGGACATGACAAGATCTGATTTGTGCCCTAAGAAGGACACTTTCATTGTGGTGAGGAAAATAGATCCATGGAGGAACAAGGATAGAAGCAGAGGCTGAAGGGGAGCAACTATGGTTTTGGGGTAAAAAATTATGGTAACTTGGACTAGGAAGGCAGCAGTGAAGGAAGGCTGGAGTGGATGGATTTCTGATGGGATGAACATGGAGGTTAGGGAAACAGAAATGAAGCTTGACTCTTCTTTTTAACTTAAGCCAAATGTAATTGAATGTGGGGGTGGGGAACTGCTTTGTGGGTGGTATTGATTCTATTTCGAACATGTTAGGTTTGAAATGTTTGTATGCTATCCTCGCTCAACAAATGATGTCGAGTTGAGAGATGACAAGATTAAATAGTGTGGAGCTATAGGAGGGGGTCTCAGCTAGGAATATCACTTAGGGAGTAATTCATTATAAAAAGAAATATTTGAAGAAGTTCAAATATTCTTGAACAGAATGAGAAGGGATGGGAATGGGAATGGATGAGATCACCTAAGAAAAAGAATTCAAAAGAGAGAGTACTGAGGAGAAATTCCTAAGAAACACTACCAAAAGGAATTGCTCTTGCAAAGGGCCCAAGGAAAAGGTGGTCAGCGGGGTAGAAGGAAAACCAGGAAGCTGCCAAGAAAGAATAATGTTAAGTAGTCAAAATTTGGACAAACTACCAAAAGTTGGACAAATCAATATGCTTCTATTTCCTCATTGCTAAAATAGATTTATACATTTTCATTAAATAAAAAATGTATAGTAGCATATTAGTTTTATATTGCTTCTGTAACACAGTGCCATAAATTTTGTGGCTTAAAGCAACAAAAATGTAAAGCGACTTACTTTTCTGGAAGTCAGAAGTCCAAAATAGGTCTTTTACACCAGACTAGTATCAGTATGTCAGCAGGCCTGCTTCTTCTCGGAGGTACTAAGGGAAAATCTGTTCCTTTGCCTTTGCTAGCCTCTCGAGGCTGCTCACATTCCTTGACTTACAGCCCCCTTTCTTCTTCAAAGTTAACAGTGGCAGGTGGAGATCTGACATCTCTCCCAGCAAGCTTCTGACATCTCTCCTAGCGAGCTTCCAACATCTTACCTCCTTCTGACTCTGCCATCTCCATTGCCTCCCGCTCTCTTCAACTGAACTGAAAGGCCCTGTGATTACATTGAGCTCACCTGGGGAGTCAGGCTACTCTCCCTATCTCATTTTCAGTTGATTAGCAACCTTAGTTCTAACTGCAGCTTAATTCTCCTTTATCATATGACGTATTTGTTGAGTGACTACCTGGCACAATGCTTAAGAATGTTTAGTGAATAAATGAGTGCAGATGGTATATTTCAGATAGAGCTACAGATGCACTGTGCTAACCCCATTTGATTTTACCTTTGCCAGAAATTTGTGGGATGGACTGGCAATTCCTCCAAGCCAGTTTGTTTTCTTGACGTCTTCATTTAAATTCAGAGACCCACCACTTACTCACGTGTGAAAACTCAAAGTTCTTTTATTGTATACTTTGAATTATTTATATCAAGTCTACTTTCTCTTCCATCTTTTGCTGTTTTTGACACTTTCCCTACTTCATTCATTCAACAAACATGACATCAAAGTCTATTACACGGGACTTCCCTGGTGGTCCAGTGTCTAAGACTCTACATTGCCAGTACAAGGGGTGAGGGTTCAGTCCCTGGTCAGGGAAGATCCTATATGCCATGCAGCCAAAAAAAAAAAAAATAGTCTGTGTACATGAACCAAGAACTTCCAGATGTTCAATCTGGATTTAGAAAAGGCAGAGGAACCAAAGATCAAACTGCCAACATCCATTGGGTAATAGAAAAAGCAAGAGAATTTAAAAAAAAAAAAGAGAGAAACATCTACTTCTGCTTCTTTGACTACACCAAAACCTTTGACTGTGTGGATCACAACAAACTGGAAAATTCTGAAAGAGATAGGAATAACAGACCACCTTACCTGCCTCCTGAGAAATCTGTATGCAGATCAAGAAGCAAGTTAGAACTGGACATGGAACAAAGGACCAGTTCCAAATTAGGAAAGGTGTACTTCAAGGCTATATATTGTCACCCTGCTTATTTAACTTATATGCAGAATGCATCATGCAAAATGTTGATGAAGCACAAGCTGGAATCAAAATTGCCAGGAGAAATATTAATAACCTCAGATATGCAGATAACACCACCCTTATGGCAGAAAGTGAAGAGGAATTAAGCTTCTTGATGAAAGTGAAAGAGGAGAGTGAAAAATCTGGTTTAAAACTCAACATTCAAAACACTAAGATCATGGTATCTGGTCCCATCACTTCATGGCAAATAGATGGGGAAACAATGGAAACAGTGACAGACTTTATTTTCTTGGGCTCTAAAATCACTGCAGATGGTGATTGCAGCCATGAAATTAAAAGACTTGCTCCTTGGAAGAAAAGCTATGACCAACTTAGACAGCATATTAAAAAGCAGAGATGTTACTTTTCCAACAAAGGTCTAATAAAAGCTCCGGTTTTTCCAGTAGCCAGGTATGAATGTGAGAGTTGGACCATAAAGAAAGCTTCAGTTCAGTTCAGTTGCTCAGTCGTGTCCGACTCTTTGCAACCCCATGAATCGCAGCACGCCAGGCCTCCCTGTTCATCACCATCTCCCGGAGTTCACTCAGAGCTTAGTGCCAAAGAATTGATGCTTTTGAACTGTGGTGTTGGAGAAGACTCTTGAGAGTCCCTTGGATGGCAAGGAGATCAAATCAGTCAATCCTAACGGAAATCAGTCCTGAGTATTCATTGGAAGGACTGATACTAAATCGGAAACTGCAATACTTTGGCCACCTAATGCGAAGAACTGACTCATTGGAAATGACCCTGATGCTGGGAAAGATTGAAGGTGGGAGGAGAAGGGGATGACACAGCGTGAGATGGTTGGATGGCATCACCCACTTGATGGACATAAGTTTGAGCAAGCTCCGGGAGTTGGTGATGGACAGGGAAGCCTGGCATGCTGCAGTCCATGGGGTCCAGAGTCAGACACGACTGAGTGACTGAACTGAACTATCAGCTGGTTAGGATCCTCACTACTTCTCTTGGCTTCTGTGGAGTCAGTCTCCATGGCCTCTGTTAACATTTCTTTACTAAAGCACAGTAGGACTGTTCTCCAAATGTGCCTAATATTTGCCTTCATCTCTTGTTCACTTCGTTTCTTCGCCTGGAATGTCTTTACTCGTTTTGCAAGAAGTATTGTATGCCCTCACTTTTTCCACCCCAGCTCCCACCCTACTCTTCTCAGAAGCCTCTTTGACCCTGACAACTGTGTCTTTTCTCTCCCTGAACATTCTTGTCCTCTTGATTTCCTGCACAGTCACCTGAGTTGTAAGCATGTTTGCACGCACTCAATTTCTCCCCAAGAGGCTCTTATCTTGTTCAGGGCAGTCACTGCATTTTCTTGTAGCCACATACGCTCTATATTTCAAGTTTGAATCCTGGCTCTGCCACATTCAATCTCTGTAGCTTTGGGCAAGTTATTACCATTTCTCTACACTTCAGATTCCTTATCTTCTCAATGGCGTTGATATTCCTGAGTCAATAGCGTTATTATGAGAACTGATTAACACAGGGACTAACAAAACACATGGTAAGCACTCAATAAACATGGGTTGAACTTCCACATATCTAGACGATTGAGAATTTGATATTACCACTTATTTGAGGGAGAACAAAGATTTTAAGAGTTAAATCAGTTCAGTTGCTCAGTTGTGTCCAACTCTTGTGTGCAACCCAAGGGCTGCAGCACACCAGGCTTCCCTGTCCATCCCCAACTCCTGGAACCTACTCAAACTCATGTCCATCAAGTCGGTGATGCCATCCATCCATCTCATCCTCTGTCATCCCCTTTTCCTCCTGCCTTCAATCTTTCTCAGCATCAAGGTCTTTCCCAATGAGTCAGTTCTTCACATTAGGTGGCCAAAGTATTGGAGTTTCAGCTTCAGCATCAGGCCTTCCAATTCAGGACTGATACCTTTAGGATTGACTGGTTGGATCTCCTTGCAGTCCAAGGGACTCTCAAGAGTCTTC
The DNA here is from genome assembly GCA_006410935.1 of Redunca redunca. NCBI lineage: Eukaryota > Metazoa > Chordata > Mammalia > Artiodactyla > Bovidae > Redunca > Redunca redunca. The sequence continues at coordinate 123,072 of SJYQ01007124.1, forward strand.
TCAACACCACAGTTCAATTCTTCAGATTCTCCCCAAATTAGGAAAGAATTAGGTTTAGAAGTTGCGTTACTTCAGTTCCACTTCCCAAATACCTCCTACTTTTGAGTTGGAAGGAATAGATTTATTTTATTTAAGAGTGTTTTATTTTTTTCTTAAATAGAAGGCTGGAGTCAAGCTACCTGATTTTATGTACTCTGGTTTTAACATATGGGAGATGATTTGGGCAAACTTCTCAGCCTGTAAAAATGTTCACATTCTTATTGCTGAGTCCCTTCACTGTTTATCCGAAACTATCACAACATTGTTAATCAGCTATATCCAAATACAAAGTAAAAAGGTTTTTAAAAAATTCACATTCTACAGTTTATCTGGCTAAGCCCCAAATCTTCATTGTAAACTTCTTGACCCTAAACCCATGAAATACTTGGAAGCAGGCTGACAGTTCCTATCCATTACATGAAATTCCCATTGTACTGGAGGACTTCAGTGGTTCCAGGAGGGTACATGACACTGTTCCTAGTTCCCTTGTTTTTTCACTTCAGGTTTTGCTGGGGGCTGGGGGAAGCACTGGAATATAAATCTTCAAAGTGCCTTAGATGATACAGATAACTGTTTTAAAGTTTAGGGGAAAAATAAAATTACTCCAGGGATGTCGCTGGCTGGGAGTTTTCAGAATGGACACTGGGGCTTCCAGGTTTCATTCAACTGTCAACCTCTTGGGGCAGACCTTGAAATGTCAGTGTTTTGAGGACCCTTCTCTGCTTCAGGAAAACCACAAGTTGCAAATGCAAACCCTGTGGTAGCACCACTCGTAGAAGTAGGGCAGAAAAACTCCAGCAGCTCGAGAAGGGGTGAGACACTTGCATACCCCATTTGCATTCTGTACTGGTCTGTTTAAAAATAATCACATCATTCTCGGATTCAAACAATTTAAATGGCTATTTACTGTCGACAAGATTAATCTAGACTCTCTGGCCTAGCGTATAAGATCTGCCATCACTCAACCTTAATTTACCTACAACTGACTTTCCCAGGCCTGGGAGCCTTTTTCTAATCATTCTCTAAATAAGTACATGTGTGCTCTAGTCTTGCTGAGACAACATTAAAATATAAGTTCAAAGGGGGAAATAGTAATATCCCACTTCTAATCTCACAGGGTGCATGATAATATTAATAAAAATTACTACCTAACAAGCATTGTACAAAAAAAAACCACTTCATACACATTAACCCATCTCACTCTTCGTAACCTAAACACCATCACATTTTTATCCATAAGGAAACTCAGGGGTTAAGAAAATTGCCCAGAGTCCTATAGTGAGAAAATGGTGGAACCAGAATTCCAGCTGACAGTCTGGCTTCTTAACTGCTATGACCTTTCAGAAGGGTTATTCTCCAGGGAGAGATTGTTCTGTTGACATCTGAACCTTCAGGAGCTTTTACTGTCTCTGCTGGCTTCTGCCGACTTGGCTGGTTAAAGTGGAGCCTTGCTGCTGCTAAGTCACTTCAGTCGTGTCCGACTCTATGTGACCCCATAGACGGCAGCCCACCAGGCTCCCCCATCCCTGGGATTCTCCAGGCAAGGACACTGGACCGGGTTGCCATTTCCTTCTCCAATGCATGAAAGTGAAAAGTGAAAGGGAAGTCGCTCGGTCGTGTCTGACTTCTAGCGACCCCATGGACTGCAGCCCACCAGGCTCCTCTGCCCATGGGATTTTCCAGGCAGGAGTACTGGAGTGGGGTGCCATTGCCTTCTCTGAAAGTGGAGCCTTACAAAGGAGAAAATAGACCAAATCTCCCTTAAAGCCCATGTACATCCAAGAGCCACAGAATGCAGTACAATTTGATAATTGTCTATTTTTTTCTGAAAAGGACCAAACAAAACTAGATTCTCTGCATCCTCTCCCTTGCTGAGAAGTCTTATTGAATTACAAGTCATAAGAGAAATGTTTACGTGAGTTGTATAATGTAACTAAGCTTTCCACGAGAATGCCCAAGCTAATGGCTAACAGCTGTGGGGAGCATGAAAACAACTTGTTCATACCTGGAGTGCCTTCAGACTTGGAGAAGCTGCCCTGCAGTGGCTCTCCATCCGCACTGCACATTAGAATCACAAGAGAAACAGAGCTTTTGAGAAACACCTGGTCACTGGGCCCCTCCCCAGACCAATTAAATTGTATTCTGGTGCATTGGTAAGTGTGTGTGTTGGGGGTGGGCGGTGGCGAGGAGTGGGTGGGCAGAGGCACTGGGAGTTTTTGAAAGCACTCCAGGTGATATTAACACGCAGCTGTAGGGACTAGAACCTCTGGGCTTCCCTGGTGGGGCTAGTGGTAAAGAACCACTGCCAATGTAGGAGACATAAGAGATGCAGGTTCTATCCCTGGGTTGGGAACATCCCCTGGAGGAGGGCATGGCAACCCACTCCAATATTCTTGTCCAGAGAATCTCATGGACAGGGAAGCCTGGTGGGCCATAGTACCATCCTGGGTTGCAAAGAGTCAGACACAACTGAAGTGACTTAGCACATACACACAGGGACTAGAACTACTGAGCTAGAGAAAAAAGATGTGCATTTGTTTTTAGTGATCTGCAGTCCTTCACAGTGATTCCAATCCCTAATTCAGTTAAGACTTGGACAATATGGGCCTTTATCAGCTGTCCAAAATGTATTTTTTAAAATGAGAACAAATGGCAGTACTCTGAATGTGTGCACGAGTTAATGAAACAAAACAATTTCAGATCTGGGTTGTTCTTTGTAGCCTTGATACTCCAAGTGTGGTTTGAGGGTGGGCACCATCAGCCAGACCTGGGATCTGGTTAGAGGCTGAATGTTAGGCCCTCCTGGAGATCCCCACACTTTTCAAAACTCATATATTACAGTGTGAGAAGCACTGTCTTGGACATCATCTTTCCCAGCTTCACTTTACAAATGAGGGAAAAGGGAACAGGGTACAAACAAGTTGATGGAACTCCCATCTAGAGACTGGACTCCCATCCTGGGAGCCGAGAGGCCAAGTCAACTGCTTTCCTGGACTTGTTACTTTCCACTATGTTACGCTGATACACCTAAAAAATCAATTCTGGGTTTCTTTCCCTGAGTGGATCCAGATTCTTATCTTCCCTTTCTACCAAGGAGGCTTCTAGGATGAGGCCTTTAATGATCAACTCATGTTTGAAAAGGGGAGAAATATACCTATGATAAAACGTATGCATGAAAAGTAGAATTGATCTATAAAATCTAATTTTTTACCTTGGCCTCAAAGAGAAAACCATAGTAAAACTACTGTAAAATCTTTTTTCTTAAGAAAGGAGAAAATTCCTTAAATAGGACACCATAAGTTGGAATTATTTAAAGTTTGATGGATAAAAACAAATCTTAAATAACAAAAGTTAGGTGTCACTCCAATAAATGTTTCCATTTCAGCTCTGCTTGAAGTTATTTGTTGGTATAAATTTTTACCAGGGTACAAATTTTTCATGTGAGGAGATATAACTGCTTATGTCTCTCTGTACTGAAACGACTTTGCTCCATAGCACTCAATTCTGCCAATGGCTGCAAGATTTAATATTATCAATTCAGGGTCCCTTAATCAAGCAATCTCTTTGGATTAAATGCTGAGGCAGAAATATGAGTCTTCCCTGTCACATGAAGGGTGAGGTTGGGGGCAAGGGTGCTTCTGGAACGTTTGGCACTGGGGCAGGGTGCAGGCGCCACATAGCACCGCTTGTTGAACTGAAGGGCATCGCCTGGTCTGGTCCCATCAACAAACCTGGTGTCTGTTGCCTATCTCTGCAGCTTTGCCGGCTGCCCTCAGGACCTTGTTACCTACTGCCCTTGGGGCCAGGTTACCCGCATCTGCTTTGTCTCAGCAGTCCTTTCTGCTCCAGGATCTCCCAAGCTTACCTGTAGTTTTTCCTGTTCTCCCCACCCTCTTTCTGGCTGGGTCCAGAGAAGCAGAGGGCAAGGCACTGGCATTTCTCAAAGACCCAGTGCAGCCGAGCCTGAGTCTCAGAGTCCAGGGATCTCTCTTGCCTTCCTGTGTGTGTAATGCCTCTCTTTTTGGTGGGAAGGGCTCTTATATAATTACACATTTTTTTCTGTTACATGGTTCATGATATAAACCCCATGCTCTAATTTGACCAGCTTGTGGCTCCTGATATTTAAAAGGAAATTTTGTGTGTGTGTGTGTGTGTAAAATTTCAAAAAATCCTTTAACCTCAATGCCAGCCTTCCAGCTAGGTGCGTGTCTCCCTGGATGCTCAAAAGCCAGGTGCTGGAAAGGGTCTTTCTCTTTCCAGCCGTGTTACCCACACGCTGACAGCAGTGCATAAAGAAAGCTCTCATTATAGCAGGCTGGGGATGGAGAGAGAACAAGAACAAAACACTGGACAATACATTTTTAAACCAACACATGATCCTGCCAAACTCTTGTAAACCAAGCCATATTTTAAGACCAGTATGCCACCTTTATTCTTAAGGCATCTATTTCTGAGAGACAGAGAATTCAGTTATTTGAACTTTCTTTGAGTCCTTTGTGCAGGACATGTCATAAGGTCCTACATGGTATATATTACACTTGTCCTCAGGTGTCTATTAGGTACCTCTTACTGTTGTAAAGGACTACCACAAACACAGAAACTTAAAACAACACAATTGTATTATCTTAACAATTCTGGAAGCCAGAAGTTCAAACCTGGTTTCACCAGGCTAAAATCAAGGTGGGCTTCCCTGGTGGCTCAGACAGTAAAGAATCTGCCTGCAATGCGGGAGACCTGGGTTTGACCCCTGAGTTGGGAAGATTCCCCAGAGGAAGGCATGGCAACCTACTCCAGTATTCTTGCCTAGAGAATCCCCAAGGACAGAGGAGCCTGGTGGGCTACAGTCCATAAGGTTGCAAAGTGTCGGACACGAAAGTGACTAAGAACACACACACAAAATCAAGGTGTTGGCAAGCCTGTGTCCTTCTGGAGAGTCTAAAAGAGGACCCATTTCATTGTCTTTTGCACGTTCTCGAGGCTGCCTACATTCCTTGGCTCATGGTCTCTTCCTCCGTATTCAAAACCAGCAGTGGTGCCTCTCTCCTCTCTGGCCTCTGCTTCCATCCTATGTCTTCACTCTCTGATTGTGACCCTGTTTGTTGCTGTTGTCCAATTGCTAAGTTGTGTCTGACTCTTCGCGATCCCATGGATTGCAGCATGCCAGGCTCCCCTGTTTTCACTATCTCCTGGAGTTTGCTCAGCTTCCTGTTCATTGAGTCAGTGATGCCATCCAACCATCTCATCCTCTGTCATCCCCTTCTCTTCCTGACTTCAGTCTTTCCCAGCATCAGGGTCTTTTCCAATGAGTCAGCTCTTCGCATCAGGTGGCCAAAGCATGGGAGTTGCAGCTTCAGCATCAGTCCTTCCAATGAATATTCAGGGTTGATTTCCTTAAGGATTGACTGGTTTGATCTCCTTGTAGTCCAAGGGACTCTCAAGAGTCTTCTCCAGCACCACAGTTTGAAGGCATCAATCCTTCAGTGTTCAGCCTTCTTTATGGTTCAACTTTAAAATCATAGCTTTAACTATATGCATGTTTGTTGGCAAAGTGTTGTCTCTACTTTTTAATATGCTATCAGTTTTGTCATAGCTTCCCTTCCAAAGAGCAAGCTTCTTTTAATTTCATGGCTGCAGTCACCATCCACAGTGACTTTGGAGTCTCCTGCCTCCCTCTTATTAAGACTCTTGTGTTTGAGCCCCTTGGGCTCCCTCAGAATACCCAGGATAATCTCCTCATCTCATGATCCTTCATTTAGCCACATCAGCAAAGGCCTTTTTAGGGTAATAAGTAGCATATTCACAGGTCCAGGGATTAGGATGTGGACACCTTTGGGTAGAGCCAGACATCAGTCACACCAAGGGGTGCCCGAAGGAGAGGACAAGGTTGAGAAATTTCCTGTGATACAATTGATTTTTTTTGTTGAATTTTTAAATTATTATTTTATATTGGAGCATAGTTGATTAACAATGTTGTGTTGCTGCTGCTGCTAAGTCACTTCAGTCATGTCCGACTCTGTGCGTGCGACCCCATAGATGGCAGCCCACCAGGCTCCACCATCCCTGGGATTCTCCAGGCAAGAACACTGGAGTGGGTTGCCATTTCCTTCTCCAATGCATGAAAGTGAAAAGTGAAAGTGAAAAGTAAAATTGAA
>SJYQ01007124.1:138042-167229 GCA_006410935.1 Redunca redunca
TTTTTTTTTTTTTGGTCTTCATGAAATAACTGAAACCATACTTAGTAAACAGAAGTTCTGGATACAATTTAAAACAATGGATCTCCATTGTGTGACACATATAAATAGAAAGTTAAAGATGGAGAACTTATTCATGCGAAGGTCACTAAGAAGGTTTCCCACAATAATTGGATCTGAGTAAGCAAGTACTCATTGAATGCCTTTTATGTGGCCAGTACTATGAAGGGATTGTGGAGGAGGGGAAGGGGACTAACAAAACACTGTACAAAGCCCCTGATTTGAGGAGCCTTCACCGAAATGGAGGGATAAGAAAGAAACACTCGAAACTGCTCAGTAACCATACAAAGCAGTGTGAGGTGATATATCTGTGTGAGTAGCCAAATTCTGTAAGTGTGATGAGTGGTTGCAGAAAGTGAAGGTATTAGAGACTGAAGGAGGTTTTCATGGACTAGAGAGTGTGGAGCGGGTAACCCCAGAGAAGGACATTCCAGGATGGGAGTAGCAGGAAGCAAGGGGGCATGTAAGGGTGGAGGAGTGGACTGGTCTGGAAGAATGATCGGGTCAGAGTGACCCAGTCACTTTCTAGCAGGTAGAAGTCTTGGCTGCCTGCCCACCCCTGCTTACTGGATTCGTCCCTTTTGTTTTACACCCAACTCTATCTCTTAGCACTGCTGGAACCATTTGTCTCTTCTGAATACTATGTTCCTCTCTCTCTACTTAGGCTGTTTAAATACTGTATCAGGAGTTAGACTGCTTGGGTTGAATCCAGGCTCCTCCACTTACCAGTTGCGCAAATTATTCAACTTCTTTTTGCCTTCGTTTTCCCATCTTTAAAGAGGAGTCCATAATGATTAAATTCATTAATGCATATAAAGTTTTTATAACCGTGACTAGTACATAGTCAGCAATCAGTGAATGTTAACTATAATATTAGCTATTCCTTGATTGGTGGCAAGGATTCATTAAAAAAAAAATTATACTGGTAATATATGGGGATCATCTTTGGAGGCACTAACAATAATCCAGAGTCCAGGTAAGAGAGGCTGAGTGAGGGTGACACCTGGATATAGTGCCTTAGTTGAGGTGCCACCCTTGATGCCCTCCCAATAGCCTCACCAGTACCAGTGCCATTTCTTGGCACTGGCCCTGTCTGATATCCCCCACCCTCAGGAAACACTTCTACAGGTAGTGAGCGTCAAGAGTAGATGGATGAAGACGTTGATTTTGTTTATGGACAAAGAGGAGACACTGCACAGAGACAGGATAAGATCCAAATAGCTTCTGAGAATAGTTTAAGGAATTGATTCTATAGATAGAGGATGTGAGACTTGGAATTAGGAAACCATGTCCATGAATGTGAAGTTTAAGGAAAGGGAAGTGAAAGAGGAGTCAAAGAACAGCAATCAAAGAGAAAGAGGACAAACCAGAGAAGATGACCTTGTAGAAGCAGGGAGAAGAGTTTCAAGCAGAAGAGATTTTTATTTGTGACCCAAATGAATGTCGCATTCTCTCATCAGAACTTAGGCTTTCTTTGCCTATGGTTTCATTTATCACAAACCCTAACATTTGGTGACCCTGTCCACACTTTTTAGTGGTTCTTGTGATTTTGCTCATTATTGGCAAACTCTTCTGCACCCTCTTCAAAACTAAAGAGTTGACCCTTAAACTCAAAAGGACCTAGTTCATGGGGTGCCCATCACTACCCATTCTTTCTGCCACTAGTCTGGTTTCTTCTTTCCTTAAGCAGAAAACTGAAAATATATTTGTGATGATTTTGAAATTATAGCCATGTATCAAACCAGTCAATCTTAAAGGAAATCAACCTGAGTATTCATTTGGCAGGGCTGAGGCTGAGGCTGAGGCTGAAGCTCCAATCCTTTGGCCACCTGATGCAAAGTGCCGATTCATTAGAAAAGACCCTGATGCTGGGAAGGATTGAGGGCAGGGAGAAAAGAGGTCAACAGAGGATGAGACGGTTGGATGGCATTACAGACTCAACGGACATGAGTTTGAGCAAACTCCAGGAGATAGCAGAGGACAGGGAAGCCTGGCATGCTACAGTCCACGGGGTGGCAAAGAGTCACACACAACATGGCAACTGAAAAACAACATATTTTAAACTCTTTGCATTTTTAAATGATGTAGTCCTTGTATGTAATTTCTGTTTTCTTTCCTATCTCAGCTTTTCACATGTGGTGGACTGACATGTAGCTGCTGATTTATGATGTTCCCCTGAGCAAGCCCCTTCCCCCTCTGTCTCAAGCTTCTCCTTCAGGAAGTTACCAATTAATGTTTAGTAAACTATCTTAGAATGATCCAATAAAACAAACCTATTCCAAGGACTTCTAAATTTATTCAAGATTCTCCATCTTTCTCTCTGATGCCATCTGTCATATTTCTGCTTTCCTTGAAACTCCCTAAATGTAGCCACAGCCCAGGGCTCACGTGTTAGCCCTCTGTTCTCTCTCAAGGTGTTAATCTACCCTAAGGTAGATTATGTATCTCCTCTCTACTTGGTGTCTTCAAATCTGTATCTCTGCTCATCTCACCTAAACTCTAGCTCTACAGTTTTCATTGCCCCTGGTTGGATGTGCCACCATTAGTCCAAACTGAGAAAGACCAGGCTCAGCATGGCACCAGCTGCCAGTCACTGGGACTCTCGTTTGACTTTTCGCTTTCCCCTGCCCTTGTACAAGTTCAGTGGATGAGCCCTAGAAGTTTCATCCACTTATAACAGGGAACATCCTATTCTGCCCTCTAAAACAGTCCTTGTTAAACTATAATTCCTGTTTGGTTTTAAACTTTTTGAGGATAAGGATTATACCTTGTTCACCTTTAAATTCCTATAATCTTTTATCTTTGAAAATAGACATGCAAAAAATATATGTTTGAATTTAGTAGTTGAGTTGCAAAGAGAGTGTTCCATGCTGAAATATGTTTATAAAGCCCGGAGTTGAAGTTAGTTAGGATTCCTTATTACATTGCTAATGGTTATTTTATTATTAATTCCTAAAATAAGCATTATAGTACACAAGTGGGTCAAAACTTCATTGATCTTAGGATCCATTTTCCCCAACACCAACTATATCTCTCTGAACAAAAGTCCCCAGAACAAAGTTTGTCAAATGTGCTAGATGACTGATTAACTATCCATATACAAAATTACAAAATACAAAAATTAAACCCACATGGATCAAAATGTTATTTACACTTAGAACAACTAAAGAACTTTAAGAAAATATACATGAATATGTCTCAATCTTGTTGTGGGAAATAAGTATAACACACATAGCAAGAACCACAAATATTGACATATGTAACTATATATTTAAAATTTTTTTAATATTTCAATGCATTTAAAAATTGTGTTTCTTTGTTAATTTTCTGTTTAGTTGATCTGTCCATCTGTGTGAGTTGGGTATTAAAGTCTCCCACTATTCTTGTGTTATTGTTAATTTTCCCTTTCGTACTGGTTAGCGTTTGTCTTATATATTGCGGTGCTCCTATGTTGGGTGCATATATAATTGTTATATCTTCTTCTTGGATTGATCCTTTGATCATTATGTAGTGGCCTTGTTTGTCTCTTTTCACAGCCTTTGTTTTAAAGTTTATTTTATCAGATATGAGTATTGCCACTCCTCCTTTCTTTTGGTCTCTATTTTCGTGGAATATCTTTTTCCAGCCCTTTTCCTTCAGTCTGTATTTGTCCCTTGTTTTGAGGTGGGTCTCTTGTAAGCAGCATATAGAGGGGTCTTGTTTTTGTATCCATTCAGCCAGTCTTTGCCTTTTGGGTGGGGCATTCAACCCATTTACGTTTAAGGTAATTATTGATAAGTATGATCCTGTTACCATTTACTTTATTGTTTTGGGTTTGGGTTTATACATCCTTTTTGTGTTTCCTGTCTAGAGAATATCCTTTAGCATTTGTTGGAGAGCTGGTTTGGTGGTGCTGAATTCTCTTAGCTTTTGCTTGTCTGTAAAGCTTTTTATTTCCCCTTCATATTTGAATGAGATCCTTGCTGGGTACAGTAATCTGGGCTGTAGGATATTTTTTTTCATCAAAAAATAAATAAATAAAAATAAATAAAATAAAAATTGTGAGATTAATTCCAACACCAGAAGATAGAACATTGTGAATAAAACATTTGGAATATATGTGATGATAAAGAATGGATATCCTTACCATATAAAAAGCTCTTAAAAAATAAGAAAAAGATGTATATCTCCAAAAGAATAATGGGGGAAATACACACATAAGCCATTCACAAAAGAAGGGATATCTACAGATGGCCAAAAACAGATGCTCAACATCACTAATAACTAGAGAAATGCAAATCAAAACTACAAAGAGGGATCACGTCACCGGTCAGAACAGCCATCATAAAAAAAATCTACAAACAATAAGTGATGAAGAGGATGTGGAGAAAAGGGAACCCTCTTACAATGTTGGTGGAAATGTAAATTGGTACAATCAGTATGGAAACCATTATGGCGGCCCTGGTGGCTCAATCGTAAAGAATCTGCCTGCAATGCAGAAGACCTGGGTTCAATCCCTGGGTTAGGAAGATCCCCTGGAGAAGGAAATGGCAACCCACTCCAGTATTTTTGCCTGGAGGATCCCATGGACAGAGGAACCTGGCAGGCTACAGTCCATAGGGTCGCAGAGTCGAACCCCAACTAAGCAACTAAGCTTTCACTTTTCTTTTCGTTATGGAGAACAGTGTAAAGGTTGCTTAAAAAGCTAAATATATAACTACAATATGATCCAGCAATCCCACTTCTCGGCTAATACTGGGAAAAAAATGTAATTCAAACAGATACATGCACCCCAATGTTCACTGCACCGTTATTTACAATAGCTAAGACACGGAAGCAATTTAAATGTCCATGAACAGATGAATGTATAAAGAAAATGTGGTACATTTATACAACAGATTATTACTGAGTCATTAAAGAGAATGAAATAATGCCATTTGCAGCAGCACAGATGAGCATAGAAATTGTCACACTAAGTGAAGTGAGTCAGAGACAAATCATATGATGTCACTTATGTGTGGAATCTAATTTAAAAAGTGATACAAATTAACTTATTTACAAAACATAGACAGACTCATAGATCTCGAAGCCAAATTTATGATTTTCCAAGGGGAAACTTGGGGAGAATGGACAAATTAGGAGAATGGAATTAACATATACACACTTCTGTACATAAAATAAATAAATATACATATCTGATTCACTTTGCTGTACTCTTGAAACTAAACACTACATTATAAGTCTACTCCAACAAGTTTTTTTTAAAAAAGAAAAGAAACAAAAACATTAAAAAGCTAAAACTGATAAAAAGAAGAAACGCCAATGGTCAATAATGTTTGGGGAAAAAATTCAACCAAGCTATAAATTCAACCAAGCTATGTATTTACAGACAAGGCAATGGCACCCCACTCCAGTACTCTTGCCTGGAAAATCCCATGGATGGAGAAGCCTGGTAGGCTGCAGTCCATGGGGTCGCTAGAAGTCAGATATGACTGAGCGACTTCACTTTCACTTTTCACTTTCATGCATTGGAGAAGGAAATGGCAACCCACTCCAGTGTTCTTGCCTGGAGAATCCCAGGGACGGGGGAGCCTGGTGGGCTGTCGTCTCTGGGGTTGCAGAGTCGGACACGACTGAAGCAACTTAGCAGCAGCAGCAGCATGTATTTAACTAAATACAAGTTAATATAGAAGATTTGACAAGAATATGAGGGGAAATGGGTGCTCTATTACAATGATGGTGAAAGAGCAAATTTGTATAATTATTTGAAGAGTAAATTGTCAGTATTTACCAAAAGCTTTTGAAAGTTGCCTCTCTTTTTACCCAGCACATCTATTTACATGAATTTATGTTAAGAAATTATTAAAACAAGCATTCAAAATGAATGTATAATAGTATTTGTCAGAATGTTGTTAATAATATTAAAGAACTGGAAAAAAACTGGAAAAATCCTAATTGTTCAATTGCAGATGGAATTTTATATACCAAAATTTAACAGCTGAACTGGGGTTAGAAGTAATCTGATTTTCTTTGCACTGTGTGTGTGTGTGTGTGTTTCCACACTTTCTAGTTTCAGCATGCAATTTTTTTATTTCTAGAAATAAGTGACCTTCAGTTATTTTTAAAAGCAGGTATTCACACATAATGCAATATTCAAGTTTCTGAATTTGGAACTTATACATGAACTGTGAACTTCCTGATGTTCAAGCTGGTTTTAGAAAAGGCAGAGGAACCAGAGATCAAATTGCCAACATCCGCTGGATCATGGAAAAAGCAAGAGAGTTCCAGAAAAACATCTATTTCTGCTTTATTGACTATGCCAAAGCCTTTGACTGTGTGGATCACAATAAACTGTGGAAAATTCTGAAAGAGATGGGAATACCAGACCACCTGACCTGCCTCTTGAGAAATCTGTATGCAGGTCAGGAAGCAACAGTTAGAACTGGACATGGAACAACAGACTGGTTCCAAATAGGAAAAGGAGTACGTCAAGGCTGTATATTGTCACCCTGCTTATTTAACTTCTATGCAGAGTACATCATGAGAAACGCTGGACTGGAAGAAACACAAGCTGGAATCAAGATTGCCAGGAGAAATATGAATCACCTCAGATATGCAGATGACACCACCCTTATGGCAGAAAGTGAAGAGGAACTAAAAAGCCTCTTGATGAAAGTGAAAGTGGAGAGCGAAAAAGTTGGCTTAAACCTCAACATTCAGAAAACGAAGATCATGGCATCTGGTCCCATCACTTCATGGCAAATAGATGGAAAAACAGTGGAAACAGGGTCAGACTTTATTTTGGGGGGCTCCAAAATCACTGTAGATGGTGATTGCAGCCATGAAATTAAAAGATGCTTACTCCTTGGAATATAAGTTATGACCAACCTAGATAGTATATTCAAAAGCAGAGACATTACTTTGCCGACTAAGGTCCATCTAGTCAAGGCTATGGTTTTTCCTGTGGTCATGTATGGATGTGAGAGTTGGACTGTGAAGAAGGCTGAGCGCCAAAGAATTGACGCTTTTGAACTGTGGTGTTGGAGAAGACTCTTGAGAGTCCCTTGGACTGCAAGGAGATCCAACCAGTCCATTCTGAAGGAGATCAGCCCTGGGATTTCTTTGGAAGGAATGATGCTGAAGCTGAAACTCCAGTACTTTGGCCACCACATGCGAAGAGTTGAGTCATTGGAAAAGACTCTGATGCTGGGAGGGATTGGGGGCAGGAGGAGAAGGGGACGACCAAGGATGAGATGGCTGGATGGCATCACTGACTCGATGGATGTGAGTCTGAGTGAACTCCAGGAGCTGGTGATGGACAGGGAGGCCTGGCGTGCTGTGATTCATGGGGTCACAAAGAGTCGAACACGACTGAGCGACTGAACTGAACTGAATTCAAATATCATTGTTTTCATATAGTTCCCTTTTTAATTTTCATTCCTAATTCTTTCCCTTCTCCTAATAAAACACACTCAGAGGAAACCAAAAGTGTCTTCTAGATGTGGTATTCCAATTCCCCTACCATAAGGCTCCCCTTTCCCTGAATAATGCAGCCCTCCAATCTGCCTGTGTGTGAACTTCCTCTCTTTGAAGGTCAAGTTTCTTGGCTCCCTTTACTCCAGCTCCACCTCTACTCCTGAATAGACTCCGGAAGGAAGCCTCAAGGCAGTCCAGACCCTGCCTATGGGGTCAAGGCCTTCCTTCTCCCAGAAACCAGAGAGATTTTTAGTCTAACCCATGTGATAAATGCCTGTTTAAACTAGAGAGCCAAATCTTGCTTAACTGGTAGCGCTGTTTGCTTGCAGAGCACTCCTCCGCCTCAGGATCTGTCCCTGGCGGTTAAGTAAGGATGAAAGATGTGTTTTTAATTTGCCACAAGATAATTGTTTCTCTGAAACCAGGTTAATCATCACCAAAGATTTGGTTGATCATTCTTGGCTTCTCTTGCAAGCACACTTTCTCTTTATTCTCTGACCTTCCCAGACTCTGCTCTGATTCCTATCACTACCAGATCCTAAGTGTGCTTCCAAAGGCCCTGACTTCAGCCCCTCCCAAACACTCTCAGGCCGGGCTGTCACATCTTCAGCGCCCACCTGCCAGCTAACACTACCCGAAGAAGCTCTGCTCCAGTGCAACGGCTTTCCTGGCTCCAACTCCACGTGCCCAATCTACTTCTGGAAAGCTACTCCAGGCTGCCCTCCTGGTGCCTCAGACTCAATAAATTAGGTCTGTAATCAGCTAGCTATGCCTTCCCCAAATCTCCCGACCTTCCTGTTTCTGAAGTAAAACTGCCTTTTTCCTTTTTACTAAGCCCCAAACCTTAGTCACTTTTGACCCCTTTCACTTTTCCTTCCTTTCTGAAGCTCTCTCTACCTCCTATCCTCAAGTCCAGTTAAACCTTTCTTCATACCCTCTCTTCCATCCATCTTTTTTTCCCTCTAGTGCCACCATCTTCTCCTGATCCCAGCTCTATCACTCAAACACAGAGGCTGCTGTGATCTCTTGACTCCTCCCTGTCACCCCAACTCTAATGATTCCCCAACTTACCACCAAGCGAATCTTCCTAAGGCACTTCTTGGATCTTGTCATTCCTCCCTTCAGACACTGAGAAGGCTCCTCTTCAGTCCGGTCCTGCAAGCCTGGCATTCAAGGCCTTCTGTCATCTTTTCCCAATGGCAATCATCAACTCCTTATCTTACTGCTTTGTAGTACAAGTCTGGGGCTTCCCCACTGGCTCAGTGGTAAAGAATCCGCCTGCCAATGAAGGAGGTTTGATCCCTGGGTCAGGAAGATTCCCTGGAGTAGGAATTGGCAATCCACTCCAGTATTCTTGCCTGGGAAATCCCATGAATAGAAGAGCCTAGTGGGCTAAAGTCCATGGGATCACAAAGAGTAGGACACAACTTAGTGACTAGACATCAATAACAATAACAAATACAAACTTAGTGTACAGTTCACCAGATATTTTGACCACTCTGTAATTCCACCTAGCCCTTCTTGCCTTCATACTTTGGCAAAACTTCTTCTCTCATATTTCTTTCCCTTCTACATAAGTACCACCTCCTTAAATTATCACTGCTAGGTTCCTAGAGAGGACTTTGTTTCAAATGGCATATAACCCATTCTCTATTGCATTACTGTCTATGTTCATGTCTAATCTCCCCTATAGGATTAAAGTCTTTGTCTTACACATCTATGTATATTCACATCTCCTGGCACATATTAAGTACTAACTATTAAGTACTTGTTTAATGAGGAAATGAGTGAACACTTATAACAAGTTGGCAGCTTATGTTTCAGCCTTTCTGCCTTTTAGTAGGAATCACCAAGGGATAGCCAACTGGCTATATCATTAAAGTCAGCCTATTTTGGCAAAGATGCCCACATACAGCTACCATTTTGTAGTGTGACTTCTGTCTCTATAAAACAAAACTCAAATTGTTGTGATGTGTTAGTGGAGAAGACACCAGAAAAAAATTGCCATATGAGCAGGAGTAGGGCCAGCTCTTCTGCCTTAGGTGATTCTGTTCCTTGTCTCGGTGGAAACCCTGCCACCTTCTTTTTGGTAATGGACCCTGCATACTTTCTTAGCCCCATTACCACCAGCCCCAAGACTAGGAATGTGACAGGTAAGATGCAGTCTTTAGGAGTCTATTTGCACGTGGACTCTGAGCTCAAATCACACCAGTTAGATACCTCACAGAGACTTTCTTTTGGAACTAGAAAGGAAGTGGAGATAGAGTATTGCTTCCCCGGTAGCTTAGTCTGTAAAGAATGGGCCTCCAGTGCAGGAGTCCCAAGTTCAATCCCTGGGTCAGGAAGATCCCCTGGAGGAGGAAGTGGCAACCCACTCCAGTACTCTTGCCTGGAGAAGCCCATGGACAGAGGAGCCTGGCAAGCCCCATTCCATGGGGTCGTAAAGAGTCAGCCATGACTGAAGTGATTGCACACACACCGTGGAGTGCATCTCCAACTAGAAAACAGTATAGTTCCCTTAAATTTTATATATATTCTAGATGGAGGTCTTTATCATGCTAATGTATTTTTCTCCGTCTTTTCACATCAAAAGAAATGGCACCAGGATCCACCTGATTACCCTATCTCAACAAATTCTACGGATTTTCAGTCCAAATGGCCCAAATCTGGCCCTTTCTTTGTCTTCTCTGGTGCAGAACAAACTCCCTGCTGGCCTCCTGGCAACTGTTTGTCCAGCCTCGTTTCATACAGTCCTCTGCCTGTTCCATAGGCTCCAAACACACTGGTCTCCTTTCTGCTCTTCTGATGTCCCTTTCTAATGACCTCACACTTTGTATTTGTTTTTCTATCTACCTAGAACATTCTTTCCACAGCTCTGGAATAGCTAACCGTTTGAGGGTCTCATTTCAAATGCCACTTCTTTAAAAGCTCTTATTTGGCAGACTCTAAAGCCCTCTCCCAACTTCTCACTTCTTCATCCTATTTCTTTATGACACTTATGACAATGAATAATTATCATGCTTAATTTGTTTACCTTTGCTTCTTTTTACTGGAATGTAAGCTCTCTGAAAGTAGATTCTTTTCTGGTCTGGCACTTAATGAATGTTTATGGAATTATTATAACAGTAATTATCTGCAATATTTCCACTCTTTCTTTCTTAACATTTATCCTTCAATATCTGAGACATGAAATTCTGTTTTCTTTCTTGCTTTTCTTCCTCTTCCATCTTCTAAGAGTATATATTCTCTAAAATTCTACCTTTTTTTTTCCCTTCTCTTTGGTCTACATTCTAGAAAATAAATTCCATGAAGGCAAGACTTCTGTTACTCTTGTGTCCCTAAGATCTCAGACAGAGATCCTGTGTTTGGTACAGAATTCAATAAAAATTAATTGAATGAATGAATGATTTCTTTCCCATGGTACTTACATGACTTCAGTTCTTCCTGCATGGGACACACTCTGACTGATCTTCTGATAATCTGTCCCGCACTTTCAGTTCCTACTGGGTGTTTGCTCCTGAACTGTTTGTGAACACATACATGTTGGTATATCCATAATTGAAGTCGTCATTTCTCTTTAAGCCCTCTTCCTTCTCAGTTCCTTTCTGAGTTCCATTATCATTTCTGATGCCGACACCATCATTTTTCTAATCAACCAGTGTAAAAAATCTTAAGAGTCAGTCTTACTTATACCCCACATTTGTTTGCCAACTCTTGTTAATTTCACTTCCCATCCATCCCCTTTCCCTTAGTCCCTCTATCCCTGCCCTGATTCAGTTCGCTACCACATGGCTGGAGTTCTCAGCCTTCATAGATTCCAGCCTCCTTAATGCTCTTGCTCACTCGAGCTGACCCATTTTCAATTCTCACTGCAGACCACTTCCAGACTTCTTTATTGAAAGCACTCTCCTCTTTGAAAATGTCAATTGTTCTCTGGAGTGAATACAGTCAAATCTAGGCTGGAAATTTAAAGTTCTTCTTTAACCATCTCAAACTTCCATTCTGACTGCACCACCTCCTACCGCCTTTCAAATTGTCTCCTCTCTGGCAGTCCAGAATTAATCAACATTCTGGTGTCTATCTTGTACTTTTCTTCTCTGATACCTGTGCTCATGCTGTTCACTCTGTGTCTAATCACTATGAAAGTGAAAGTGTTAGTCAGTCATGTGTGAATCTTTGTGACCCCATGGACTACAGCCCACCAGGCTCCTCTGTCCATGGAATTCTCCAGGAAAGAATACTGAGTGGATTGCCATTCCCTTCTCCAGGAGATTTTCCTGACCCAGGGATCAAACCCAGGTCTGTTGTATTGCAGGCAGATTGGTTACTGATTGAGCCACCATGGAAGTGATGTTTTAAATTCCTACCGCAATTAATTCTCCTTTTGTATTTTACCTATTTGATTGGATCCTGTTTATCCTGTTAAATCATAAACTCCTTGAGCACAGGAACCATGTCTAATCATGTGTTTAACCTCTAGAGGTCCCATATGGTGCCCAGCACATATCTGTCGAATGCTGAGAAGCACCGTAACAGAGTATTTAAGGCATGGAAGACTTGGGTCCAAAATCCAGGAAACTTGAGCAAGTAATAAGCCTTGTTAAGAGTCAGTTTCCTGAGTTGGAAAATTGGAAGAATGTTGCCTACTTTGTGCAGTTGTTGTGAGAATTAAATAGAACATTTAGAGCACCTGGAGCCTGATAAGTACTATTATAAAATGAAAGGGACCTCGCTCTCTCCTTGATCATGAGGAGGTATAAAATTTAAAGAACCCACTATGCAGTTACAGCCATTTCTTTGGGGGAATTAAGGCAATCCCATGGGAAAAGTTCAATATAAATTATGTAATTCTACATAATGGATCATTTCCACTTTCACAACAGGTTACAGTATATTCATAGAATTTCAGAGTTTAAAAGAAGGTTAACGGTTTTCTCCTTCAACTCTCTCTTTTGATACGAGGAGACTAAAGCCACAGAAACAAAGAAATCTGGCCGATGTCATGTAGTTAGCCCCCTTTGCATTGTGCATATTTTACTTGTTATAATAACAGTTTTAGGTTATTACCATAACAATCTAATGAGAAGTTTCATGTAGTTCTTATGAAAATTACAACTTAAAAACAAAATGACATTAACCAAAAAAAAAAGTCATTAACCTTCTTCCAGATTTTTATGGATAACACTTAACAAGTATAATACAATCCAGTAACCCCACTTCTATATACATCCAAAGGAATTAAAATCAAAATCTTGAAGAGATATATGCACTCCCATGTTCATTGTAGCGCTATTCACAATAGCCAAGATGTGGAATCAACCTAAGTATCTATTGACAGATTCATGGAGAAAGAAAATCTAATATAAATATACAGTGGACTATTATTCAGTATTCAAAAAGAAACAAATCCTGCCATTTGTGACACTATGGATAGACCCAGAAGATATTATGCCAAGTGAAATAAAGCAGACAAAGAAGGACAAACACTACAAGATACTGTTTACATGAGGAATCTAAGATAGTCAAATCCGTAGGAGCAGAGAGTGAATGGGGGTTAACAGGAGCTGGGGGAACAGGATAATGGGGAGGTATTAGTCAGAGGGTACTAAGTTTCAATTATGCAAGATGGATAAGCCCTAGAGATCTAGTGCACAGTGCAGTGGCTAAAGGCGGCCACACTGTCTTATTCTCTTAAAAACTTGCTAGCGGGTAGAACTTATGTTAGGCATTCTTGTATACATGCAAATAATAATAATGAAGGTAGGAGAAAAGTCTTGGAGGTGATGGATATGTTTATGGCATAGATTGTGGTGATAGCTTCACAGATGTGTACTTATTTCCAAACTCATCAAAACTGTACACATTAAGTATGTGCAGCTGTTTGTATGTCAACTGTACTCAATTACCCTAGCAACTGAAAAAGATGATGATGATAGGGATATTATATAACCACTTCACTAGCCTACGTATTGTTCTGCTTCAGTAAATTAAAATTCTAATCTACTGACACTTTTTAAATGTTCTGAGATCCTTGGTTGGGTGGAGCGGTGGTGGTGGTTTAATCACTAAATCGTGTCCAACTCTTGCGACCCCATGGACTGTAGCCTTCCAGGCTCCTCTGTCCATGGGATTCTCCAGGCAAGAATACTGTTGCCATTTTCTTCTCCAGATCTTTCTGACCCAGGGATTGAACCTGGGTCTCCTGCACAGCAGGCAGTTCTTTACCGACTGAGCTACAAGGGAAGCCGTGGAGCAGTAGATACTTGTAAAGTGGTCACTTCCTGGCTTGGTCTTCTTTGATAAGCTGAGAACTAGATGTCATGTTTGGCCATAGAGGAATTTAACTTTCTATTAATTGTGTGACTTGACTGAACAGCAATTCATCTGTGACTTGCCTTGAAATTTCTAGGTTTCTCATACCCCTAGGAAACACTAAATAATCTACTGTGGGAACAAACTTAATTCATTTTAGTCCCACTTTGGAGCAAAGGTCATAAGGACAGCCTGTCTCTGGTCTATTATTACCCAGTTGCTCCTGTCCATAATGGATGTTTATGACTCATTGCTTATTGAGGAACCACTTCTATGGAAAATTGCCAAATACCTTCCAAAAATCCAAAACAAAATGTCTTGGCTCCCAGGGTTTGGGGATCTGAATGGCTCATTTTCAAGTTGTTCAGGGCCATACCTCAAGCTATTGGTAGAAAAGATCAAGGAAGCTTAGGAACCTAAGCCTAGGCCTGGGGGTGTGGAGTGCCAGCCTCAGAACCCAGGCCCTGCTGAAGTTCTTAGAGGAGGAAGACTTCCTGAGGCCAGGCTTGGAGAGGTGATGCAGGCGTGGTAACAGTTGTGCAGTGCTTTTAAGGCATGGCAGACCAGAGAGGATCTATCTATATCTTCCCATGCCAGGCTTAAGGGGCCACTGGCCTACCTCATTCTTGGAGCACTGGTCACAATTAATGCTCATTGGAAATGTTAAGAAGAACAACTTTGGGAAATGAATCAAAATTAAACAAACTTCTTCTTTACTGCAAGATTTCTATGAGTCTTCAATATAGATTCATATTCATTATGGTTCATTGTGAACCTTCTGTAGATGCTATTTTTTTTTTTTAATCTATTTGACCAGAAGATCTCCCCTCACTTTTTAGTAGTACAACTATTAGCATTTGAAGAATTGTTAATGGGGTTAATGAAATTTCAATCTTGAGAAAAACACAGGAAGCTCCAAACCAACTTTATTTTGAAGAGCTTCCAGGACTTTTTGATGGTTACCTCAAAATGAATGGCAGGTCTAACCCTTAGGTTTTTGGGTTTTTATTTTTTTCCTTCAGATTTTGAGTCTGGGCAGTGGCTCTCAAAAACTAGAATGACTCCAGAAGCGATCTAGTCTCCCTGAGGGCTTTGTACCTGACTGGCCCTACTGGAGCTGTGAAAAAATGCAGCGTGGTCTAGTGCTCGAGAGCACTAGCTCTGGAACTGTGAAACATGGATACGTTACTTAATCTGTCTCAAATTCCTCATCTGTAAAACGGAGATAATAATAGCATCTAACCCATGTGCTTATATGAGAATTCGGCAAATTAATACATTTTGGTGGTGGTGGTTTAGTCGCTAAGTTGTGTCTAGCTCTTGCAATCTCATGACTAAGCCCACCAGGCTCTTCTGTCCATGGGATTCTCCAGGCAAGAATACTGGAGTGGGTTGCCATTTCCTTCTCCAGGGGATCTTCCTGACCCAGGAATCGAACCTGGGTCTCCTGCATTGCAGGCAGATGCTTTACCAACTGAGCTATGAGGGAAGCCCTACATTTTAAAAGCACATAAAACAGTGCCTGGCACAAAGTAAATACTAAAGAAAAAAAATTAGCTATTGTTGGGCCTGGACTTCAGTCTCTAAGGCTGCCCTATACGTAGAGATGGTGGGAAGGGAAGCCCTTTGTCTCTGCATTTGCTCAAGTTAGAGGCTCTCAACTGTGGATCCAGCCTAAGTGCAAATTAGCAACATTTTCTCACAAATGCAATCTTGCCTCTCAAAACTGACCACACATAAATAGCACTGATAGGGAATGCCTAGAAACACAGGCTTTCTTCTCAGAAAAATTAAGCAGTTGTTTCCATCTGAATGAAATATGATACCCGGCTTCCATGATTATAATTTATGGCGCTGTACCTTTGTGTTTATGAAATGTTCAGGAAGCACAGATCCTCGGCAGAGGAAATAAAAGTATCCATAAAGCTGAATAAATGTTCCTTATCTCACCTCGCTATGACCTTCAGAACTTGCTTATTCAATCTAACAGTTCCTGGTGCTGATGTACCAACTGTAGGCTGCTTCCTTCTGACTCAGTGTCAGTAGTACAACTGTGAATGGGGGAGAAGCTAGGGTTTCTGGCCCATTCTGGAATGACAGCAGGTCATCAAAAGTTTAGAGAATATCTGTGACGACGGGGATGGACAACACATTCTACTTTATTCCCATTGTGTTCCACTGGAGTTAAACTTATATATATTTTTTGCCAGATAATATCATCTAATGGTGGTCTAAGTTGAGATAACCTGACTTAATTTTAACTAACTGAATTAAATGAACTCAAACCAACAATTTAATCAGTTTACCTAAAGCTACACATCAGCTCTCACATTTCCCCCAAGCAAATATGAATGAAAGAGTCATCTCATTATCATTTGTGGATGGAAAAAAGACAATGACAAAAAGGGAAAAAAATTTAACTATGAACAGTCATTAGAGACCTCTTCATCAGTTCTTGTGCTGTGCTGTGCTCAGTCGCTCAGTCATGTCAGACTCTTTGCGACCCCATGGACCATAGACCACCAGGCTCCTCCATGGGATTTTCCAGGAAAGAATACAAGGTTGCCATTTCACTCTCCAGGAGATTTTCCCGACCCAGGAATCAAACCTGGGTCTTCCTGCATTGCAGGCAGATTCTTTACCAACTGAGATACAAAGGAATCCAACAATTCATAATTTGCACTAATCATTGATTTACTTTGCTCTTAACATTGGATTTTGTTCTTTTCTCTCGTATCTTTCTAGGTAATATACAATTTGTACATATAAATGGTTGTGATGAAATGACTTAATGGTAATTATTTACATTACTATTTAATGTATTAATAATTAAAATCATGCTTGGCTTCCCCAGTGGCTCAGCAGTGAAGGAATCCACCTGCAATACAGGAGATGCCCAGGAGACCTGGGTTCAATCCTTGGATTGGAAAATCCCCTGGGGAAGGACATGGCAGCCCACTCTAGTATTCTTGCCTGGAAAGTCCCATGACAGAAGAGTTTGGCGGGCTACAATCCGTGGGGTTGCAAAAGAGTCAGACACAACTTAGTGACTAAACAACAATAACACAAATCATGCTTAGTAATTCAGAAGTTTAGGCTTTACAGGTTATCTTAGGTGGGTTCTAGATGTTATGTAAGTGGGTTTCCTTGAAGAAATCACAGAATAGATAAAATATTGAGATTCTTGGTTTACAGCTAAATTTAACACAGTATCATAACATCAATTACCTTTTAGAGATCCAATACTTGGATTGAGCAGTCCTTATTAATATAAAATAAGAAAACCAGTAAATTTATTTGCAGTTTGATAGAAAAATAGTCCTTGGGACCATGGAGAAGGAAATGGCAACCCACTCCAGTATTTTTGTCTGGAAAATCCCATGGATGGACGAGCCTGGTGAGCTACAATCCATGGGGTCACAAATAGTCGGACACGACTGAGTAACGACTTTTTTTTTATGAAAGAGAAGGCGATATGCTTCTAAGATTTCCCCAGGGAAATTAATTTTTTAATTTTTAAAAATTTGTTTAATTAAATAACCTGGGATGAAGGGAGTATATATACCAACAAAATGGAAAATTATTTATGGTAGGTAAATTATAATATGTAAAAAATTATAATAGAGGGATTCTGGGAAGATGGCGGAGGATTAGGACGAGGAGATTACTTTCTCCCTCACAAATTCCTCAAAAAAACATTTCAACGCCGAGCAAACTCCACAAAACAACTTCTGAATGCTGGCAGAGGACATCAAGCACCCAGAAAAGAAGATCATTGCCTTCAAAAACAGGTAGGGAAAAAATATAAAAGACGACAAAAGAGACAAAGGAGGTGGGGAGGGAGCTCCGTCCCGGGTAGGGAAGCCCGACCCGGGAAAGGAACTTTAAGAAGAGAGGTTTCCAAACACCAGGAAACACTCTCCCTGCCGAGTCTGTGGTGAGCCCTGGAAGCACAGAGGGCATCATAACAGGAACGATACATAAATGAATAATTAAAACCGACAGATTACAAGCCCAGCAGTGACTTCCCCAGTGGAAAAGCAGCACATAAACCAGCACCCGCCACTAGCAAGTGGGGGTGGGGCAGGGACACGTGCTCGAGGCGCAGGCTGCACAGCTTTGTAAGAATCGGGTAGGAAAGCCCGGCAAGTAACCAGAACGAACTAACTTGGGCTAGTAAACCAGACTGGGGGATAGCTAAACACACGAAAAGCTCGAACATAGGACACCGCCAGGACTGAGCACAGAACAAAGGACAGAACGGAAGTAGCTGGCTGCAGACCATCCCCCGCCAGGGACAGGCAGCCAGAGCCGTAAGGGCTGGAAAGGGGCAGTCGCAGCCCCGGAGAGACTTTCCTAGCCAAACGGCAAGCAGACTTCTTTACTAAAACTTCTGGAGGTGCTGGTCAGTGGTACACCCAGAAGACTGAGCAGCAGGGTGCACTCGAGAGAGAAGAAACCCAGCTCCACTCACCAGAACCCCAACTCAAGCCTCCCTAACCAGGAAATCTTGACAAGCCACTGATACAACTATACCCACAGTGAGGAAGCTCCATAATAAAGAGAACTCCACAAATTCCCAGAATATAGAAAGGCCACCCCAAACGCAGCAATATAACCAAGATGAAGAGACAGAGGAATACTCAGCAGGTAAAGGAGCAGGAGAAGAGCCCATCAAACCAAACAAAAGAGGAAGAGATAGGGAATCTACCTGAGAAAGAATTCCGAATATTGATAGTGAAAATGATCCAAAATCTGGAATTCAAAATGGAAGCACAGATAAGTAGCCTGGAGACAAGGATTGAGGAGATGCAAGAAAGGTTTAATAAGGACCTAGAAGAAATAAAAAAGAGTCAATATACAATGAATAATGCAATAAATGAGATCAGAAACACTCTGGAAGCAACAAATAGTAGAATAACAGAGGCAGAAGATAGGATCAGTGAAATAGAAGATAGAATGGTAGAAATAAATGAATCAGAAAGGAAAAAAGAAAAACGAATTAAAAGAAATGAGGACAATCTCAGAGACCTACAGGACAATATGAAACGCTCCAACATTCGAATTATAGGAGTCCCAGAAGAAGAGGACAAAAAGAAAGACCATGAGAAAATCCTTGAGGAGATAATAGTTGAAAACTTCCCTAAAATGGGGAAGGAAATAATCACCCAAGTCCAAGAAACCCAGAGGGTTCCAAATAGGATAAACCCAAGGCGAAACACCCCAAGACACATACTAATCAAATTAACAAAGATCAAACACAAAGAACAGATACTAAAAGCAGCAAGGGAAAAACAACAAATAACTCACAAGGGGATTCCCATAAGGATAACAGCTGACCTTTCAATAGAAACTCTTCAGGCCAGGAGGGAATGGCAAGACATACTTAAAGTGATGAAAGAAAATAATCTACAGCCCAGATTACTGTACCCAGCAAGGATCTCATTCAAATACGAAGGAGAAATCAAAAGCTTTACAGACAAGCAAAAGTTGAGAGAATTCAGCACTACCAAACCAACTCTCCAACAAATGCTAAAAGATATTCTCTAGACAGGAAACACAAAAAGGATGTATAAACCCGAACCCAAAACAATAAGGTAAATGGTAACGGGATCATACTTATCAATAATTACCTTAAACGTAAATGGGTTGAATGCCCCAACTAAAAGGCAAAGATTGGCTGAATGGATACAAAAACAAGACCCCTCTATATGCTGCTTACAAGAGACCCACCTCAAAGCAAGGGAAACATACAGACTGAAAGTAAAGGGCTGGAAAAAGATATTCCATGCAAATAGAGACCAAAAGAAAGCAGGAGTGGCAATACTCATATCTGATAAAATAGACTTTAAAACAAAGGCTGTGAAAAGAGACAAAGAAGGACACTACATAATGATCAAAGGATCAGTCCAAGAAGAAGATATAACAATTATAAATATATATGCACCCAACATAGGAGCACCACAATATGTAAGACAAATGCTAACAAGTATGAGAGCAGAAATCAACAATAACACAATAATAGTGGGAGACTTTAATACCCCACTCACACCAATGGACAGATCAACTAAACAGAAAATTAACAAAGAAACACAAACTTTAAATGATACAATAGACCAGTTAGACCTAATTGATATCTATAGGTCATTTCACCCCAAAACAATGAATTTCACCTTTTTCTCAAGTGCTCACGGAACCTTCTCCAGGATAGATCACATCCTGGGCCATAAAGCCAACCTCGATAAATTCAAAAAAATCGAAATCATTCCAAGCATCTTTTCTGACCATAATGCATTAAGATTAGATCTCAATTACAGGAGAAAAACTATTAAAAATTCCAACATATGGAGGCTGAACAACACACTTCTGAATAACCAACAAATCACAGAAGAAATCAAAAAAGAAATCAAATCATGCATAGAAATGAATGAAAATGAAAACACAACAACCCAAAACCTGTGGGACACTATCAAAGCAGTGCTAAGAGGAAAGTTCATAGCAATACAGGCACACCTCAAGAAACAAGAAAAAATTCAAATAAATAACCTAACTCTGCACCTAAAGCAACTAGAAAAGGAAGAAATGGAGAACCCCAGAGTAAGTAGAAGGAAAGAAATCATAAAAATTAGGGCAGAAATAAATGCTAAAGAAACAAAAGAGACCATAGCAAAAATCAACAAAACCAAAAGCTGGTTCTTTGAAAAGATAAATAAAATTGACAAACCATTAGCCAGACTTATCAAGAAACAAAGAGAGAAAAATCAAATCAATAAAATTAGAAATGAAAATGGAGAGATCACAACAGACAACACAGAAATACAAAGGATCATAAGAGACTACTATCAGCAATTATATGCCAATAAAATGGACAACGTGGAAGAAATGGACAAATTTTTAGAAAAGTACAACTTTCCAAAACTGAACCAGGAAGAAATAGAAAACCTTAACAGACCCATCACAAACACGGAAATTGAAACTGTAATCAGAAATCTTCCAGCAAACAAAAGCCCAGGTCCAGACGGATTCACAGCTGAATTCTACCAAAAATTTAGAGAGGAGCTAACACCTATCCTACTCAAACTCTTCCAGAAAATTGCAGAAGAAGGTAAACTCCCAAACTCGTTCTATGAGGCCACCATTACCCTAATACCAAAACCTGACAAAGATGCTACCAAAAAAGAAAACTACAGGCCAATATCACTGATGAACATAGATGCAAAAATCCTCAACAAAATTCTAGCAATTAGAATCCAACAACACATTAAAAAGATCATACACCATGACCAAGTGGGCTTTATCCCAGGGATGCAAGGATTCTTCAATATCCGCAAATCAATCAATGTGATTCACCACATTAACAAATTGAAAAATAAAAGCCATATGATTATCTCAATAGATGCAGAGAAGGCCTTTGACAAAATTCAACATCCATTTATGATAAAAACTCTCCAGAAAGCAGGAATAGAAGGAACATACCTCAACATAATAAAAGCTATATATGACAAACCCACAGCAAACATTATCCTCAATGGTGAAAAATTGAAAGCATTTCCCCTAAAGTCAGGAACAAGACAAGGGTGCCCACTCTCACCGCTACTATTCAACATAGTTCTGGAAGTTCTGGCCACAGCAATCAGAGCAGAAAAAGAAATAAAAGGAATCCACATTGGAAAAGAAGAAGTAAAACTCTCACTGTTTGCAGATGACATGATCCTCTACATAGAAAACCCTAAAGACTCCACCAGAAAATTACTAGAGCTAATCAACGAATATAGTCAAGTTGCAGGATATAAAATCAACACACAGAAATCCCTTGCATTCCTTTACACTAATAATGAGAAAGTAGAAAAAGAAATTAAGGAAACAATTCCATTCACCATTGCAACGAAAAGAATAAAATACCTAGGAATATATCTACCTAAAGAAACTAAAGACCTATATATAGAAAACTATAAAACACTGATGAAAGAAATCAAAGAGGACACTAATAGATGGAGAAATATACCATGTTCATGGATCGGAAGAATTAATATTGTGAAAATGAGTATACTACCCAAAGCAATCTACAAATTCAATGCAATCCCTATCAAACTACCAGCGGTATTTTTCACA
The DNA here is from genome assembly GCA_006410935.1 of Redunca redunca. Classification (NCBI taxonomy): domain Eukaryota; kingdom Metazoa; phylum Chordata; class Mammalia; order Artiodactyla; family Bovidae; genus Redunca; species Redunca redunca. The sequence goes on from SJYQ01007124.1 coordinate 159,979, forward strand.
GAACTAGAACAAATAATTTCAAGATTTATATGGAAATACAAAAAACCTCGAATAGCCAAAGCAATCTTGAGAAAGAAGAATGGAGCTGGAGGAATCAACTTGCCTGACTTCAAGCTCTACTACAAAGCCACAGTCATCAAGACAGTATGGTACTGGCACAAAGACAGAAATATAGATCAATGGAACAAAATAGAAAGCCCAGAGATAAACCCACACACCTATGGACACCTTATCTTTGATAAAGGAGGCAAAAATATACAATGGAGTAAAGACAATCTCTTTAACAAGTGGTGCTGGGAAAATTGGTCAACAACTTGTAAAAGAATGAAACTAGATCACTTTCTAACACCACACACAAAAATAAATTCAAAATGGATTAAAGATCTAAATGTAAGACCAGAAACTATAAAACTCCTAGAGGAGAACATAGGCAAAACACTCTCTGACATACATCACAGCAGGATCCTCTATGATCCACCCCCCAGAATTCTGGAAATTAAAGCAAAAATAAACAAATGGGATCTAATCAAAATTAAAAGCTTCTGCACAACAAAGGAAAATATAAGCAAGGTGAAAAGACAGCCTTCTGATTGGGAGAAAATAATAGCAAATGAAGCAACTGACAAACAACTAATCTCAAAAATATACAAGCAACTTATGCAGCTCAATTCCAGAAAAATAAATGACCCAATCAAAAAATGGGCCAAAGACCTAAATAGACATTTCTCCAAAGAAGACATACGGATGGCTAACAAACACATGAAAAGATGCTCAACATCACTCATTATCAGAGAAATGCAAATCAAGACCACAATGAGGTACCACTTCACACCAGTCAGAATGGCTGTGATCCAGAAGTCTGCAAGCAATAAATGCTGGAGAGGGTGTGGAGAAAAGGGAACCCTTTTACATTGTTGGTGGGAATGCAAACTAGTACAGCCACTATGGAGAACAGTGTGGAGATTCCTTAAAAAATTGCAAATAGAATTGCCTTATGACCCAGCAATCCCACTGCTGGGCATACACACCGAGGAAACCAGAATAGAAAGAGACACATGTACCCCAATGTTCGTCGCAGCACTGTTTATAATAGCCAGAACATGGAAACAACCTAGATGCCCATCAGCAGATGAATGGATAAGCAAGCTGTGGTACATATACACAATGGAGTATTACTCAGCCATTAAAAAGAATACATTTGAATCAGTTCTAAGGAGATGGATGGAACTGGAGCCGATCATACAGAGTGAAGCAAGCCAGAAAGAAAAACACCAATATAGTATCCTAACGCATATATATGGAATTTAGAAAGATGGGGATGATGACCCTGTATGCGAGACAACAAAAGAGACTCAGATCTATAGAGTGAACTTTTGGACTCTGGGGGAGAGAGAGAGGGAGAGGGTGGGATGAGATGGGAGAATGGCATTGAAACATGTATACTATCAAGTAAGAAACGAATCGCCAGTCGATATCCGATGCAGGATGCAATGTATGAGATAGAAAATTTTAAATATATTTGTGTAGAATACAAGATTAATACAAATTAATATAGATATAAATCTATTATATGTAAATTATTGATAACATAATTCAAGATGCTTTTATTCTTATTTTTTCTGCACTTGACAAAATATTCTCAAAAAATGTTAATATGCCTCACTATGATTATGTATTTTTTTCCATTGTATTTCTTCGATTTTTGTTTTATGTACCTTTGTTTCTTTGTTGTTAGGTGTCTAATGGTTTGTGATGTCTATCTTCTTTGTGAATTGTACCTTTTATCATTAAAAATGTTCATCTTTAAAAAAAAAAAAAAATTATAATATGTAAATAATCCTTAACTAATTAAGAAAGTTGTAATTAATAAAGCAAGGAAGCAATATCCTAATGTCTGATAAATAAATATTAATTATCCCACAAGATGATATAATCCACCGACCATCCTTGATTCTGCTGCATATCTCGGTCACCCCCAAGGTCAAAGCAGTTTAAAGATAGATTCTGCACCTCAGGATGCTAGAGTAATATTTAGATTAAAAGTTGGAAGCAGAAATTCCACTTGTTGGAGTAAATCTTAGAGAAACTCTTGTATGTGTACACTTAAAGTAATGCACAGAATGTTCACTGTAGCAGTATAACCTGTAATATTTGAAAGTTTACAATTTTAAAATTCCTACTAGCAGGTGAAATGGATGAACAAATTACAGTGTGTCCTCATAATGGAATACAACCAATAGTTAAACTGAATAGACGATCTATATTATGATTCTTGAAAAACCAATATTAAGTGACCAAAACATGTTGCAGGCTAAAACTTTATAGTGTGATAAGACTTGGATAATTTATTGTAAAAATTGTTTAAGATGAGCAAAGCTATACTGTATGTTATTTGTGGATGTTATATTTTCATACATGTATATTCATATACATTTCACATACATATGATTTTCGCATCTGTGAAGTCACCTTTCCATCTATATATAGTAAATTCAGGAAAGTAGTTGCCTCCAGGAGGGAAGGAGACTAGCTGCAGGGAAGGATATGAAAGGGACTTCAACTATATGTGTACAGTTTTATTCTTAAATAACAAATACATTGAAAGTGAAGTTGCTCAGTCATGTCCGACTCTGTGTGACCCCATGGACTGTAGCCTATCAGGCTCCTCTGTCCATGGGATTTTCCAGGCAAGAGTGCTGGAGTGGATTGCCTTTTCCTTCTCCAGGGGATCTTCCTGACCCAGGAATCGAACCCGGGGTCCCTCATTGCTGCTGCTGCTGCTAAGTCACTTCAGTCGTGTCCAACTCTGTGCAACCCCATAGACGGCAGCCCAAAAGGCTCCCCCGTCCCTGGGATTCTCCAAGAACACTGGCAAGAACACTGGAGTGGGTTGCCATTTCCTTCTCCAATGCCTGAAAGTGGAAAGTGAAAGTGAAGTCACTCAGTCTTATCTGACCCTCAGCAGGCAGACGCTTTACCGTCTGAGCCACCAGGGAAGCAAATACATTAATCATCTGTTAAAATTTTAATATCTAAGTGGCACGTATCATTGTATATTACTCTGCACTTCACATGTTCTTCAACTATTTCATAATTTAAAAAAGAAGGGGACTTCCCTGGTGGGTCCAGTGGTTAAGAATCCATCTTGCAACATAGGGGACACAGATTCAATCTCTGGTTGTGGAACTAAGATCCCCACATGCCACGAGGCAACTAAATCTGTATGTACCACAGCTACTAAAGCCCACACCCCCAGAACTAGAGAGTGCTTGCCCCACGACAAAAGATCCCACATGCTGCAACTCAACTAAGACCCGATGCAGAAACAGAAAGAAAGAAAGAATTTTTTTTTTTTTTAAAGGATTAAGCCATAGGTACAGGCTCTTTTAGACTCACCACAGTTGTTCCACCTTTAAAGGATAAGGAAACAGACAGGTTTGTTCCGAGGAGGATGTTATTTGCCTAGCCAAAGCCAAGAGACAATCCAGTCGCTTCTTTTGGACAGAAGAAACAAGATGTTTTATTATTGCTCTGAGACAAGTTTGCAGTCTGGAAGGACTTCTAGCTAATAGTTAATACTCCTCTAGGAGTATTACTTTGGGGAATTCAAGTAATGCACTGTTGTTTGTAAATAAGCTGGAGTCTGACCTTTCATCCAAGTTTATATGTGTTTGGGAGAGCCTGGCCCGATTTCCCTGGCCCTGTCTCTCCCAGCTTTTCCCAGCTGGCCCTTCAGCTCTCTCCATTAGCAAATGGAGCACTGCTGACTTCAATCAGGAAATGCCTAACCAGCTTCTCTCCCTGCCTTACTGCCTCTGTCTGGTCAGGCTTGGTAAGGAGCCCATTTTCCTGACAGATTAACATATGACAAGGCCTCTGTGTGGGTCCCTAGAGACTCTGTCTACACCTGACCGGCCCCTGGGCCCATCTGGAAGCTGGCTCCAGCCCCAAACCTTCAAGTCCTCTCTTGCTACCAAGTATGCAGCTGCTTCTTTTCATGAGCTCCCAGGGTTCTATTGCATTTGGGAAAAAACATTTCTCCTGCATTTGGCTTAGCCATCCCTTCCTCAGCCAGGGCCAGATCTCCTGCTGTTAGATATTCTCCTCACAGCCTAGATTTCTCTCTGAGGTCTCATCACAGCTGCAGTTAAGTAATTAATTTCACAATTAGGCTAATGTTTGCTTCCTCGTCTCCAGTGTAGGCTCCCATCAGGGCCTAGACTACATCCCCAGTGTGAGGAGCAGCAGCAGTCACAGAACATAAACACTGATTAATGAACGACTAAAAGCGAACTTCCTCTATACACGGAAAATCTTATATGTATATTTAAGAATAGAAGTGGAATATCCTCAAAATTTAGTTTTTACAAGTTGTCCCTTTTAAATTTTTTCAAAAAATTTCAGAAAATATAATGAACTCTTTCTGTAAACCCTTCTCTGTGAGTATAGTGATCAATATTTTGCCATATTTCATGTTTTTCTAAATCTATCTTTTTCTTTGATGAAATATTTAAAGCAAATCCTAGATGTCATGACATTTCAACCTTAAATCCTTCCATACAGAAAACTCAATACAGCTCCACACAAAAAGCTAATTACACATAACAAAACTGACAACAATCCCTATAACATTCAGTTGGTTTTCAGTTTTCCTGATTGCCTTCCTATAATTGTAAAAAAAATTCTTTCCACAGTTACTGAGATTCAGGATTGCTTATTTTTTAACCATTAAAAAAATTAGGTATAGTTAATTGAGAATATTGTGTTAGCTTCTGGTGTACAGCATAGTGATTCAATTATTCAATTATTGTATATATATACACATATATATTCTTTCTCAGATTTTTTTCCATTATAAGCCATTACATTGAATATAGTTCCCTGTGCTATATGGTAGGCCCTTGTTTTTTATCTGTTTAATACATAGTAGTGTGCATATGTTAATCCCAAATTCCTAATTTATCTCCCTTTCCTCACCCCCCTACTATATCCTTTGCTAACTATTTGATTTTGTTTTCTACATCTGTATATCTATTTCTGTTCTTGTAAATAAGTTCATTTATATCATTTTCTGAGTTCCACATATAAGTGATATCATATGATATTTGTCTTTCTCTGACTTACTTCATTTAGTATGATAATCTCTAGGTCCATCCATGTTGCTGCAAAAAGGATTATTTCATTCTTTTTTACAGGATTGATTTTTTTTTTTTTTTGAGGCAAGGAATATAACTTTATTTGGAAAGTCAGCTGACTGAGAAGGTGGTGGACTAATGTCTCAAAATAACCATTTTATTGGGGTCTGGATGCCAGGTTCTTTTATAGAACAGAAATGGGGGGAGATGAAGAAACAAAGGAAAGAGGCCGTTAATCTTGCAGATATCTCCTAGAATGGCAATCCTAGGAGACTGTGTTTATTTCTTCCATCCTGCCACCCACAGGTGGACAGGGGCCTGAACAAAGGCATTTTGGTGTAATATTCAGGCAGAGAGGCAGGCCACTCTGTGGGCAGTGTCCTTTCAGTGAACAAAGGCAACAGGAAGCAAAGGTTAAAGAAAGGGATCCGAATGGAGCTGTAACTGGCTCTTCCCTGTAACACAGCTTCTGGTGGTTTGCTGGCCATCTGTGGTGCCCCTCGGCTCGTGGACACTGCATCACCCTGATCTCTGCCTTCGTCTCCACACGATGCTCTCCCTGTGTGTGTGGCTGTGTCCAAACTCCACCCCCTTCCATTTAAAAACAAAAATAAAGACACCAGTCATATTGGATCAGGGGCCACTCTATCCAGTATGATCTCATCTTAACTAAATTCCATCTTCAACAGCACTGTTTCCAAACAAGGTCATATTCTGAGGTTCTAGAAGATAGGACTTTACCAAATGAATTTTATGCAGGCTAAGTTGCCTCAGTCCTTTCTAACTCTCTGTGATCCCTGGACTGCAGCCCGCTTCCCTGTCCATGGGATCCTCCACGCGAAAACACCGGAGTGGGTTGCCACGCCCCTCCCAGGGGATCCTCCGGACCCAGGGATGGAAACCAGGCCTGCCACGTCTCCTGCACTTGGCCGGTGGGCTCCGCACCACTAGCACCACCTGTGAAGCTTGGGGAGAGACAGTTCACTGCACAGCAGATGACGTCTCTGCGAACCTGTAAAAAGCCATTTGGAGCCTAAGCTGTGTTTAGCACCCGTTTTCCTGAACTTTGCACTGCAGGGAATAATCCCCAATGTAGTACCAGCACAAGCCCATGCTCTTGATGTTTGGCCCTTGTCTCCAAGAACTGATTTTCTGTTTTTTACAAGACTGCTTCACAGGTGGTGCTACATCCTTCAGATTGTAGCAGCTAAAGAGAGTCACCATAGCCAGTTTTCCCACTGTTTAGGGTCAGCAAGATTCATAAGTGTGGTCGGGGTGTCAGCCTAGTCTCTCCAATAGGAAGTTTTTGCTTCCTCCTTATAACCAACAAGCAATCAGTGCTTGGCACCCTGCCAGTGTCTAGTTCTCATTGGCATTTCTTCTAGAATTTTAGCATTTGTTGATGACCGTTGCCTAAATCAACTTCATTAGGGTTTGTAGAATAGATGTTTTTGCATTCTATCATTCCTTTCCACACTTAGCAGCTCTAAGCACTTAGTAATGCAGCACACTCTGACATCAATTAGGGCTATGTGAATACTTTGAAATACAACTTGTGTAGGAAAGGCACAGTAATTATTTTGTGCTAATTTGCGTTAATTCTTCCTCTTTCATTACCACTGTAGAAACAGAGTTCACACACAAGCTATTTCCAATGGACACAGATTGTTTTTTGAGGGCTTTTTTGAGTATACTATAAATGCCTGGCTTTTAAAATATTTAGTATGATGTCAATCAGTTAGCCTTGATTCTTTTTGATTCTCAAATTGACTGTGGAGAGCACATTCAAGCTGGCTCCCTCATCTTTTATAAGTGACTATGTTAATCTTTAAAACACTTCATTATTCTCTAGCACAACAGAATGCCCCAGGGTCATGTTGTACATTTTCTTTCTTCTCTCCTTACCCTCCTGCCTCCCTCCCTCCCTCTCTCTTACTCTCTCCTTTTCTTTCTTCTTTCCTTCTCTTTCTCCTTCCCTCTCTCTCTCTTCCTTACTGCCTGCCTTCCTTCCATTCTCCCTCCTTCTCTCTCTCCTTTCTTTTCTTCTCTGCAAACCTTATTCATTCCTCCAAGAATCCTCTTTAGTGTTGTTTTTTGTTTTATTTTTTCTGGTAAT